>PVJL010002706.1:31490-185443 GCA_004026885.1 Lyroderma lyra
CCCCCCCCCCCCCCCCCCCCCCCCCCCCCCCCCCCCCCCGCCCCCGTGCTGCCTACTCAGTCAGAAACTCTGGGGTAGGGCCCAGCAATCTGTGTTTGAACAAGCTCTCCAGGGCTTCTGATCTTTGCTAAAGTTTGAGAGTCACTGATGCTCAGCAAAGGGTTCTTGACAGAGACCTCCTCCAAGAATTGATCTGTGGTCCTTAACCCTGCTGCCCATGGGACGTGCTAAACAGCTTAATGTCCACATGCCAGGGTTCCACACCCATTTTTTCTGATTCCAAAGATCTGGAGTGGTTCCCAGGAGCACGTGGCTTTGAAAGCATCTGAAGGATGTGGATTTAGTAGCTGAGAACAGGGACGGTAGCCCCTCAACACGACAGTGGTTTGTGACCTTCTGGCTTGCACTATGCAGTGTTCATCCCTTCACTTTGATTGAACCCATAATGTGCCAAACACTGTGTGGATGATTTATTGTTTAATACCTATTATGTACCAGGCATTTTATGCATTTGCCCTACAACAACCCTGCAAGATGGGCCTGTGACCATTTTACACAAGGGAGTCCCTAGCCCGGATCAGTCGTGACTCCAAAACCTGGACGCCCCATCATATCACAGCACCAGTATTTGCAGTCTTGGAGGTCACAAAACTGTGGGCCTCTGAGGGGCCTCTGTATTTAATCTTCAGTGGATTATTTTGTGAAATTAGAGATACATGTGTAATTTTAGCAGGTACAACATTCGCCTTTCAGTTCCTCTGAGAGAGAGAGAGAGAGAGAGAGAGAGAGAGAGCGAGCGCGTGTGGGTTTCGATCTTTAACTTATGCAAAGTGATGTTCTTTGTGGGTGAACACTCTCCTTATCAGAGGGCAGGTGCTTGGAGTGTAGCTAGTCAGATATTAATACAATACAGGTTACAAATTAAGTTTTGATTTCAGAAAAATAACAAAGAATTTTTCCGGTATAAGTATGTCCCAAATATTACACTAAAAATTATTTGTTGTTCACTGAAATTCAAATCTAACCGGGTGTCCTATACTTTATGCTAAATCAGGCAAGCCCATTGTAGTGGGTTTTTTGGCTCCGGTGATAAGCATGCTCCATCTCCTGTAACCAATGATGCTCCCGTGTTAAAGGCTCGCAGCTAGGGCTTGAGTAGGGGCAGAAGGCCAATTCACTTTGTCTTCCTATGTTCTTCAAAAATTGATATAACCAGACACAGTCTTTGTCATACTTAAAAAAAAACTGCACTTAATATGTGCCAAGCACTATGCTATGAGACTTTTTGCTCACTATTTTATGTAATTCTCACAAACCTATAAATCGGCCCAGTACTAGATCACCATTTTACAGATGAGAAAACTGAGGCCCACATCAGCTTAGTGATTGGTCTAAAGCAGTTTCTCAATTGTCTGGGAGATAATTCTATGTTATGGGGACTGTCCTGAGCATTGTAGAATGTTTTGTGGCATCCCTGGCCTTGACCCATTAGCTGCCAGTAGCATTCCCTCAGTTGTAACAACCAAACTTGTCTCCAGACATTACTCAATGTCCCTGGGGGAGAAATTCTCCCCTGGTTGAGAACTAGTGACCTAAGGTTTTATAGCTATCAAGATACTGAGCCAGGATATTAAACCAGGCAGCCTACCCCAAAACTTGTGCTCTTAGACACTGCAATTGTACCATCCAGGAAAAGTTCTGGAAGAAAGAGGAATCTATCATATCACATCTATTTGAAGGAAAGTCATTTGAAAGTGATGTGCGGGGCTTTTGCATGACCTATTAGTACAGCCTGATTTCCTCTTTAAGGTGGTGGCACAGAACTCCCTAGGGCTCAGAGCGGACAATGCTGGGGACCCGATAGGCATATAATATGGCTGTTGAATTATGGCATAAATAAGAAGGACCCAGGCACGCTACGGGGTGGGTTCTGCCGGCCTTGAAAAGAGAATGGGCTTTAACACAGACAGTTCTCAGGCTGTCCTGATGTGGCCTGAGAAATCCTCCACACCCCTCATCTTTCCCACCTCTGACACTGCCAGACCTTGCTACTCCATAAATGTTCATTCCTTTGTTTTTGTTTCATGCTTTTTTTAAAATTGAGGTGAAAATCACATAACAGAAAATTAACCATTTTAAAGTATACATTTCAGTGGGATTTAGGACATTCAGTGTTGTACTACCATTACCACTATCACCACCACCTTGGTGTAAAATACTTTTATCACCTCAAGAGGAAATGCCGTGCCCATTAAGTGGTCAATCCCCATCCCCCCTTTCCCCAGCCTCTAGCAGTCACTAGTCTGCATTCTGTCTCTATAGATTTATCTATTCTGAATATTTCACATAAATGGACTCATACAATATGTGACCTATTGTGTCTGGTTTCTTTCATTTAGCATAATATTTTTGAGGTCCATCCATGTTTCATTCATTCATTTTCATTCACAGGTATTTTTTAAACACCTACTATGCATCAAGCACTGGAGAGGATGAAGTGTAAGGTATGGAGCTTACATTCTACTGAGAGAGATAGGTTGATAACCAGATGCTACGGTCTGAATGTTTGTGCCTGCAGAAATTCATATGTTGAAATTTTACTGCCCAGTGTAATGGTATAATAACATTCTTACAAAAGAGAACCCACAGAGCTCCTTCGTCCCTTCCACCACGTGTGGACACAGCCAGAAGGCACTGGCCATAAACCAGGAAGAGGGCTTTCACCAGAATGCAACCATATTACTGTCTTGATCTTAGTTTCCCAGCCTCCAGGACTGTGAGAAACAAATTTTTGTTGCTTATAAGCAACCTAGTTTGGGGTATTTTGTTATAGTACCCTGAATGAACTAAGACACCAGGATAAATAAGTGAAATATAAAATATATTAAATAGTGATAAGGTAAAACAGGAGAAAAAAATACAGTAAGAAAGAAGGATATGAAGAGTTGGGTGGTTAGGGAAGACCTTATCCAAAAGACAATCTTGAGTAAAGCCTCAAGGACATGAGGAAGTTAGCCTGTAAATAACAGAGGGAAGGAAAGAGCAAGCGAAAATCTCCCACAGCAGGAGTTTGTCTACTTGTTTGCAGAATATTCTGGAGTCACTGGAACAGAGTGAATAAGAGGCAGGAAATGAGGTGTAAGAGGTAGCTGGAGAATACTTCATGAAGGGGCCTATGGGTAGGCTAACCATATAATCTATAATCCAAACGAGGCGACTTCTGAGGGTGAAAGCATTCGCTATTAAAATTATGCTGGGACATCAGGTGTAAAGTCAGATTGCCTTAGACATGCCCGATTATAGCAAGGATTTAGCTTTTACTTTGAGTGGGAAGGGCTTCTAGTAGAGCTGTGCCATGACCTAACTTGAGATCTGCATTCTGGTTATTCTGTTGAGAAGAACTGAAGGGTGGCAAGGGTAGAAGCAGAGAGAAGAGGTGGGAAACCATCGCACCACCACAGATGAGAGAGGATGGGGAACTGGATCAGGGCGGTGGTGAATGAAGTCATGAGAAGTGGTCAAATTCTGGATATAATTTAAGGTAAAAAGCAGTAAGATTTTGGACCAATAGGCTGTGGGTATGAGGAGTTAAGGATGGCACCAGGAGAGGTCTAAAAGAGAAAGAGATTTGGAGGGAAGGTCATGGTGCCGGTTAAGTTCCTAGCAAGTCCACTGTGAGATGAAATTTGCATGCACCCTGGCCAGTACTGGGATCAACAAACGCCTGGGGGAGAGGCAAAGGAAGCAGGATGGGGCAGAGGAAGCTGCCAGGGTGCAGTGTAGTCCCAACAAGGAACTCAGTCAACCTCATGAAGGAGTACTTCAGAGTTATCCAAACAGGGATAAGGTGGTTGGTCAGGCCTCCTAATTGACCTCCAACTTGACTGGCCCTCAATGGTGACCACTTTGGGAAGGGGACGTGATCTTGGGCACAGCGGCTCTCCTCAGTGGGGTGATGTGGGTTCCTGAAAAACCACAGTAGGTATTTCCTGATTTCTCCCTCTGAAATGTGTAGCTTTACTGTTCAATGGTGATGGCTTATTTGCCTTTTTAAATGCTTGAGCTGTTGTCTGAGCATCATTTTTTCTTTTCCTTTGGGATAAAATCAGGTGAAAATGCTTTTGCTGCACAATGGGAGGTCCCATTTTCCAATTTATTCAATTAAACATTTTTTTCATTAAGAATAATTTTAAACATATACAAAAGTAAGTATACAGTATAACGAACCCTCAGGTTCCCATCACTCATTTTTAACAATGAGCAACTCATGGCCAGTCTTTTCTCATTGATACCTTTGGCTATCCATTTTATTTTGAAACCAACTCTAGACATCATGTATTTCATCTGCAAATATTTGAGTGTGCATTTGAAAGTTCTTTTTTTAAAACTTAAAAAGTGATTTTTGGCTTCTCTTGTGACCTCTGGTTTCTTAGAGAAATCAGAATTGCAAATCAGGGCCCTGTGCTTGATGTTATAGTAAATTCTTAGGTATGTAAACAGCTGGTGAGTTAATGACATGAGCAACCAGAGTTGCTATTAGCTCTTGATTTATGAAGCCACATGTTCATCTTGTATGACGGATGTCATTAACATGAGGTGTGACAGGCTCATTTATCTGTCTTTGCCCAGAGCACTTCAGTCATGAACACGCTCAACAGATGGGGAATTTCATGGCCACAAATGGAATTGTTTATCCTCTCATTGTTCCTGTGTCAGCAATCAAACTAAATCCATTACCCACCAATAAAAAGATCAGCCTGCTGCCAGTTCAGCCGTGGAAAGAGTGGAAGCTATGTTGAAGGGGATTTGGAGTTTTAGAGGGGATAAAAAAAAGCAATAAGAAGCCACATAGAAGTTAAGACCTGAGAGAAGGTTTTAAGGGATTTAAAAGGGAAGGCCTAGTAATTCAATCTTTTCTTTAACATAAAATATACCCTAAAGACCCCCGATTATAAATATTGGATTGCTTTTATTGTGTTGATGGCTTTATTACATCATTTAAAAAATGAAACGCACACAAACTGGGCTTTGAAGAAGAAGAAAACATCAGATTCATAATGGAAAAGCTGCTAAGATGTTAATGGCATTATTACTGGTAGGAAGATTTTCTTTTGTGTGGATAAATAGTTGTGTGCTCTTTATAAAGTTGTCCCTCATTGGCTCAGCTAGGGGGCTCTCTGTGTATTATCTGCAAGAGGAGGCTCTTAAGTTCTGTGGACCTCCCCCCACCCCCGCCCGCACCCCCACATACACACAGACTGCCCTTCCAATGTTCTCAATGGGCCAGGACTTTAAAAAAACGAATCCTAGAACACTTTTTGCTTTTTGCCAAGTTGTTTATATATCAGGATATAATGGCCAAGAGATGTTAGTTCCACCACTCATTAGTTAGAGCTGAGGAGCTGGGGCATGCAGGCTTGGCATTTATTCACTTGTAAAGTTTGAAACTTTGGCTAATAAAAAAATCAGATTGTCTGAGTAGGAAAAAATCAAACTGGTTGTTTCATGCTCTCCTTGCCATTCTATTCTGCCAGTACTTACTGATAACTTATTGCTGTAGATGCCAGTTCTTATGCTAGGTGATAAGGAACTAGAAATAATTAAGACAAAGTCTTTTACCCTCTGTTAACAGATTAGAGGGGGAGACAGACAAGAAAATAAATGATCTCCTACAGAATGCTACAGGAGTTCAGAGGGCACCTCAAATGAGGGTTCCTTGACTCCCTTAGCAAGAAGGGTGAGACTGCAGTGGGAGACTCAAATGAAAATGGAAAAGATTGCTTTTTCCTTTGGTTACAAAAATAACCTACCTCCAGTAAATTTTCTAAGCATAAACACCAGAGGAAAACCTAGCAGTAATATTTTGAAAGGAATCTTTTTTTTTTTTTCCTGAGCAGTAGGTCTCAACAGTGGGCTTAAAATATTCAGTAAACCATGTTGTAAACAGAAGTGCTCTCATCCAGGTTTTGTTTGTAGGATTTTTTGGAGTGGTAAATGAGCACTGGCTTCAATTTGAAGTCACCAGGTGCATTAGCCTTTCACAAAGAGTCAGCCTGTCCTTTGAAGCTTGGAATCCAGCCATTGACTTCTCCTCTCTAGCGATGAAAGTCCTAGATGGCATCTCCTTCCAATATAAGGCTATTTTGTCTACATTGAAAACCTGTTGTTTGGTGCAGCCACCTTCATGAATTGTCTTAGCTAGCTTTTCTGGATAACTTGCAGCAGCTTTTCCATCAGCACTTCCTGTTTCACCTGCACTTTTATGTTATGGAGGTGGCTTCTTTCCTTAAACCTCATGAACCAACCTCTCCTAGCTTCAGGCTTCTCTTCTGCAGTGTCCTCACCTCTGTCTTCCCAGAATTGAACAGAGTTAGGACCTTGCTCTGAATTAGGCTTTCACTTAAGGGAATGTTATGTCTGTTTTGATCTTCTATCCAGACCACTAAAACTTCCTGCATGTCAGTTATTTGGCTGTTGGGTGCAAGAGGCCTTGCTTTTGGCATATCTAGGTTTTCAACACGCCCTTCTCATTAAGCTTAACCATTTCTAGCTTTTGATTTAAACAGGCACATCCAACCTGCTGCCCAGGACAGCTTTGAATGTGGCCCAATACAAATTCTTAAAACATTATGAGATTTTTTGAGACCTTTTTTAAAGCTCATCAGTTATTGTTAGTGTTTGTGTATTTTATGTGTGGCCCAAGAAAATTCTTCTTCTAATGTGGCCCAGGGAAGCCAAAAGGTTGGACACCACTGATTTAAAGTGAGAGACAAGTGACTCTTCTTCTCACTTGAACATTTGGAGGCTATTGTAGGGTTATTGGCCTAATTTTAATATTGGAGTGTTCAGGGAAGAGGGAGGCCCAAAGAGAGGGGGAAAGATGGGGGAATGCCTGGTGAGTGAAGCAGTCAGAACACATACAAGTTTAACAATTAAGTTCACCATTTTATATAGGCATGATTCATGGCACCCCAAAACAATTACAACAGTGACCAACTGATCACAGGTCATTATAACCAATATACTAACAGTGGAAAGTTTGAAATAGTATGAAAATTACCAAAATGTGACACAGGGACATGAAGTGAGCAAATGCTTTTGGAAAAATCGTGCCAATAGACTTGCTCAAATCTTCAATTAAAAAAAAATGCAATACGGTATCTGTGAAATGCAACAAAGCGAAGTGCAATAAAATGAGGTATGCCTATATTATGTTGTCTTTAGTTTATTATTTTTGACAGCTGTAGTAGATGCCCTACTAAATAGGCCACTGTGCTTCATAAGATTTGGTATTTTTAAGGGTCAGTAGTTTGGTTAAAAATACTATTAAATGCCACATATTTTTCTTTTTTCTAGTTTGAATTTTTTTTTTTATTAATGCAACTGTTTGGTAAACTATTAAAAGTTATTTTGTCCAATGCTTCTCAAATTATCTTCAGTGAAGGACAAACTTAAAAAAATTTTCCATCTGTCATGGACTCTATGATGGTTAATTTTATGTATTAACTTGGCTAGGTCATGTGTGTATGTGTTATGTGCCATTGAGCTGGCTCTGACTCCTGACCTAAATTATATTCTTATAATCCCTCTGGCCTACAGAAACCCAATTCTCCTCCTCTCCCCAAATCCATGTTCTCCTAACTTCTTTGAGAAACCACTTTGTTAAGTTACCCATCTAGGTACTGAGTATATAATGATTAAATGAGATATAAAAAAAATGAAAGAAAATTAGCCTGTTCTTACTTGGGCAGTCACCCAGCCTATTGTTACTATTTGGACATCTCTTCAATTAAATGCTGCTTTACAAACACTTTTTTTCCAATATGCAATGCTTGGTATAAAGTTCACATTGGACCCCAGTATATGTTGCCAAAGCCATCATAGGATCAGTATTCACAATTGTGAAGCTTTGAGAAGTTTCTGGTTAGAGAAACAACTTAGACCCTTGGAAGGGATCTTGGTGGGATTGGTTGTTTGGTGTCACTCACCTCCCTTTCAGTGCAGCAGTGCTTTCACTCACAAGCCCAGATGATTCTAGAGAAAGGACATTTATGTTTTCATGTTGTTCCCTTGGGTCTCTCTTCTTAGCCAGCAAAACTGAGGACCATGAATATAATCACACAGGCCCATAGACTTAGGGGCCCATGGAGGGTACTAGAAGGAAAAAAAAAAGTAAGTGACCAAGAAAAGTAGACTTGGTGATTTGTAGTTTCATTAATGTAACATGAAAGTAAGTTTCATAATTTTATTTGAAAACTTTAATCTGTTTATTTATTTAATCTGTTAGATATGCTGACATAAAAGAAAAACCATAGCTGAATATTGCAGATCTGACCAAATAATCTAGCTGGTCCATCTAGGTGAACCTTGTTTCTTTACTTGTTGCTCTGTACTACCATTGGTTTTAAAGAAAAATAAGATTGAAGGAGAGGGAAAGGAGCATTTAAAAAGATAGTGAGGTATGTATAATTTCACAATATGAATCAAGAGCCATAAAAATATCCATACTCTAATGTAAAAATTTATTTGGGGATTAATTAACCTAAGAAATTAATTTAGAATATGAAAAAGCCACATACACAATATTCATTGTTAATGTTTCTGGTAGGGTAAAAATTTAGGAGTAATCTTGATGCCCTATAATAAGAATAAATTCTTAATTTCTGTTCAATAAACTATTATGTATCTTTTAAATGAATGGATATGAAAATTATGTGGTAACACAGAAAATATTTAAAATATCATGCTCTAAGATTACATCACCCAAATGAAAAAGATGGGAAGGAAATATATCAAATGATAACAGCTGTGTTTGGGTAATGGCATAATGGTAGTTTCTTTTTCTCCTTTTTGCTCATGATTATTTCAATCAGTTTTCCAATTTTATAAAAGTACCCAAATGAAAAAGCCAATATTTAAAGCCAGAAAGAATAAGATGAGGTTATGTTAAAGTTAACTGTTCTGCCCATAGCTTCATGAAAGATTTCACATGAGACAAAATTATAGTTATTGCTATTTGCAAGGCACATGCGTTTATCCTGAGAGTTGCTGGGGTGTTTGGAAAGATAGTGGAATAATAACATGAGAAAGTAGCCCCTCCCACCCCCAGCTGCCAGTAATTCAACCTAGGGCTTCAAGCACCAATTTCTGCCCAAAGTGTGCTTGTCTCCAGTGACTCTGCCTCCCACAGGCCATTGTGATGGTGATGGTTGGGATATGGCCTGGCCTCCAGAGCAGCTCCCTGAGGATCAGGCATTTAATGGAGGAGTCTGGGCAGCTGTCTGGGCTTGGGGTTGCTGGTTATCAGAGGCATGGCAGCCTGTGAATGTTGACCTGGAGGTGAACAGTCCTCTTTCTCATACCTACTCCCCGGAGGCAACAGTCCCTCATTAGGGTACAGTTTCTAATCCAAACAACCATTAATCTTTCCCAGGGTTAAAAGGCCAGAAAAGCAATTTTTGCGCAAGCATTCTCTCTCTCTTGATACTGTACTTGTCTGTATTTTACAAGAGCAGACTTACTTCACTGACCACTGGGAAACACCCAACAGCTGTGTCTACAGCTACACAAACAATGGCAAGCCCAACACAGCTCCCTGTGTGCAATAATGGGGGACAGAGGTGCAAAACGAGTCAGCTATTTATTGTGGCACTTGACAAAAACCACAGAAGCATGACTTACTTGAAACAAATTAGTATTTTGTATCACAAAATAAATTAGGGATGCGTGTATATTTGAAGTGAAAAATGCCACCATATCTGATGGTTTTATGAAAGTTGAGTTATACAAACTTTGGAATACTATTCGTTTAATTTCCTTGCCTTAGCAAGTACATTAATCCATATAAGTGGAGCTGTGACTCCTAAGAAATTTTTGGGCTTTTAAAGGAAATCAATAGAAAAGTAAGATTTTATTTGACTTAGAAAATTCACTCAATTGTCTCAGAAACATCTAAGTGTTTGGTTTATAGAAACGGGCCTAATGTCCTATCTCACACTCTTTTAATAGCTAGTAAGTCAAGAAACACATCTTTTCCATATTCTTTAACTGTAAGGACCAAGAATGATAAGTATTAAGATAAAAAACCATGCAGGCTTCCTAAATCTGTTTCTTCATGCTTGACTTTTAAATCCTTCCTCTACAGTCATCGTCAGTGTGAACAGCCAACACTCCTCTGGTGAGTCACATTTAGACATCTGGCTACTGGTAGCAAAGGGATCGAACATTTAGGAGAGATAGAGAATGCATTTTTATATCTCAAATTATTTTAAATTTCCCAAACTCAAAATTTCACATTAAGGATTAGGTAATACATACAATCTAATCATAGCATTTTTAAACTATAAGAGGCCTTGGTTGAATACAGTAAGGCTCAGAAAGACCAAAGGACTGGAGTGGAACCCAGGGCCGTTGTCTCCTAGTCTAAGGTTGTTCTGATGATGCCACGTCACCTTGCAGAATATATTATAAGAGTTCTAGAAATTCCCCCGACTTTTTCGGGGGGAGGAAAGGGGCGGGGCACATATAAATGTATTTGCTATGGCAGAAGTATTTTGAGACATTCAATAACATTTTTTACTAAAGTTTCCTAAAGAATCTCAGATTGGCAGAGAGTTTAGCTGTTCTCTATGTCATCCCCATGTTTCTGCTCTCAGAATCCATGATTCCTTTGAAAAGCTGGAGGGAAATTTAGCTAAATATGGTCTGCCAGGTATAGCTGAAATTCTGTTGGTGCTATCTATGCTTGCCTTTTGGGCAGCTGGTATAAAGAATGTGAATGTTCTGTAGGAATTACAACTATACCTTAATGATACCTTTTCTAAGTAAAAAAAAAAAAATCTACATACATAGATATCTATTATATATGAGGGCTGTCTGGAAAAAAATACAGCCATAAATGCCTCTATTTTTCATATAACTTCACTGGATACTTTCCGGACAGCCTCTCTCTCTCTCTCTCTCTCTCCCTCTCTCTCTCTATATATATGTAATTATATATACACACATATATATATATGCGCGCATATATATATATATATATATACCCAAAATTACTAAAAGGACATATATTAAACTTTTAACAGTGGCTATTGTGGATGTTATAATATGAATTAAATTTATTTTGTGTGTTTATCTTTGTATTACAATTTTTGGTACTGAACATATTTTATGTTTGTGATTAGAAGAAACTCCCAATAAACATTATTTAAATGACATTTTACCATTCTTGAGGAAGTAAAGACCTTTATAGAGATAAAGTGGGCCGGGGCGGGTTGAATGGCACAGCAATGCTCTTCTCATCCATTATTTAAAATTCTGATATAATTATATAGGTATACATTACTCATTTTTTTAAAACTTTATAAATTCAATTTAAAACATGAATAAATCCACAAGTACATTGAAATCTAGACTTCAAAGCCTGAGCATGCAAACTTCAATGTGGGAACTTTTGTGAGGAAATGAATTGTAGAAGTTTTAGCAGGTAGGGAGCAAATGCTGAAACTCCTTAGATTCTACTTGCAAGGCTGAAGTCTGTAATCTAGGAAACTGCTTGCTTTTGAATTCATTTATTCTGAGCACCAGAAACATTTTTTCCAAAGAGGAAATTACCATGTGAGATGTATTTTCTAATTCAAAAGGATATATGCAGCCCCATGTTCATTGCAATGTTAATATAATAACTGAGATATGGAAACAACCTAAATGTCCATCGATGAATGAGTGGATGAAGATGTGGTGTGTATATATGAGGGATGTCTGGAAAAAATCCTGCTATTAGCATGAAAAAAATAGAAGCATTTATGGCTAGATTTTTTTTTCTAGACAGCCCTTTTATCTATACATACAATGAACTACTACTCAGTCATAAAAAAAAAAGATGAAATATTGTCATTAGCGACAACATGGATTCATCTTGAGAGAATTATACTAAGTGAAATAAGTCAGATGGAAAAGAACAAAAACCGTATGATTTCACTCATGTGTGGAATGTGTAAAACAAAAATGAAACAAATGAGCAAATAAAACAAAATAAAAACAAACTCATAGGTACAGACTACAGTTTGATGGCTACCAGAAGAGAAAAAAGGTGGGGGGGAGGGCAAAATGGGTCAAGGGGGTCAAATGTATGCTTACAGATGAAAACTAGACTTTGTGGGGTGAGCACACTATAGTGTATACAGATAATCAAATTATAATATTGTACACTCAAAACTTATATAATATTATCAACCAATGTTACCTCAATTAAAAAAAAGTGTTTTTCTCAAAAAAAACCCAATTTATTTGCCAGAGGCTCACTCTCTAATATTTTACCCCTTTATATTTGTTTTTACCTTTTAAATATTAATTGCTAGTATTTTTATAAAATATGATGAATCTGACCCAAAACAGTAAAGTGGTATTTTTCTTTCCCCTGTTTAAAATTAGAAGATATATACTTGTTGTAACAAATCCAGATACAGATGTTTATAAAATAAAAACTGAAAGTATAAAATATAAAGTGAACAATTTCTTTTAATTCTCTATATCCCAAATTACATTTCTCTAGTGATAATTTTTAATATTTTGATGTGCATCTTTCTTTTTTATGTAGATACAGACATATATATAATTAAAAACATAAAATCAGAATATATTAAAATATAATTGGTCTGCAACTTACTTTTCTCCAATTTAACAATATATCACAGACATAGTTCCACCTTATTCTTATTAATAGCATTATAGCATTCTGTTATTTAATATACTGTGATTTATTTATTGATATACTATTAACAAATATTTAGGTTTTCTTTTTTCAAAATTTTTATTAGAAAAAGTGCTGCCTGAAACATCCTTGCCATATTTATATATTCATGCTAGTACTTCTATAGGATAAATTTTTAGACATGGATAACCGGGCACAAGATATGAACATTAACAGTTTGGATAGATACTGAGTTTTTAACCATTTGATAGATGAATCAGGGTAAGTCTGTGGGGTTTGGGACAGGAACACATACAAGGGTCCAACATTGTGGGCATTTGTCTAACCTGTATTATGGAAGTAGCTTGACTTTGAGCATCACAGAATCTTCTGCAGGATAAATTTACATCACTTTCAACCTGGTAACAGGTAAGTTATGTGTGGAGATGAAAAGACAAAGCTCTGGCTAGATCAACTTCTGATTTCAAACTATGATAGCCAATGGCAATTCTTTCAGTGAAAATGAAAATTAATACAGTTTCATGGAAGCTTCAAACAGGGCAGACAGATCCTCTTCCGACTGAGGGCGTGGTGCAAGCTTGGTGACCCTTTCCTGGAACAGTAAATAAAAGGAGTTACTCTGGGCTTTGAAAAGATAGTTTGAAAAAGCTACTAGTTTATATAAATTAACTTGGGCATAAGGAACAATGACTTAATAATAGCTATATCTTTATTATTATTTTTATTTTTTAAGGGGTGTGCGCGAGCACAGTCCCCCACTACCACCAATTATGCAGTCGAGTTTCCCACACTTGGGGAAATTGCAGGGGTCAGCACACCCGGAGTGCAATGGATAAGCCTCTCCCTGGGAAAACCACCTTTGTGATCATGGTATCTCCCCTGCCAGGTTAAGTATTATATAGCCATATCTTTAAAAATCATATTTCTTGTTTGCTTCATACTAGCTGACCCCCAGCTCAGAAATTTATCAAGTGACGCCACTTTCCCACAAAGCTTTCAAAAGCCATTGTCCTTGTCTTATGCCCTGGCAATATCCTTCTGTTTCAATCAAACTTGGGAAATACACCTCCTACAATGACCGAACTGCGATGGTCAGCAACCTCATCCAGTTCTCTATGTGCAGACAGCACTGTCCCAGGCACAGCATGTGCAGCCAAAGAAAATAAACCCGGGTCGTCGTTAACTTCAAAGACTGTATATTTTGTAACTTGGGCTTCAGGTATATTCAAGAGAATTTCATTAGTGGGTAACTTTCAGGCTGTGGGTAATAAGTAACTCCTTTTAAAACATTAACTAGGGTTTTATTTTCTACCTTCCCAAATGAATTCAGTGACTTGCTTAATTTTTCTAATGATTATTGAGTCAAGTTAGCAAAGCTACTAGCCAGCACATCCTTTTGCTATTTATTCTCCTGTGACTCCTAGATTCCTCTGGGACAAGGGATTAAAAGATACTATAATGAGTACTCTGTGTCCAAATTTCTGGGCCTAAATAAAATGAAGAAATGTGCCAGTTTTTTGGGTTCCATGCCTCTATGTTTCATATGACATGGCTGGATACTTTCTTAATAGCCCTTGGAGGTCACCCTCACGCCCCTGTCGTACTTACAACTCCTCTTAAAGCTGTTTCCACTTTTGCTCCACTCTCGCCCTCTGGAGGTCATTCTCCCTATGGCAGCAGAAGGATTTCTTTCCTCCAGTATAAATCTGATCATACCATTCCCTTGTTTAACGTTCTCCAGTAAGTTCTCACTGCATTTAGAGAAAAATCATAGCCCCTAATGCCACCTGATTTGGCCCCAGCTTTGACTCTTATCCCTTGGATTCATCCTACTTAGACCCATATAACCTTGCAGTCCCATGGAAATGCTAATCTTCACCCTGTCTTGAGGGCCTTTCCCCTCTCCCTGGACTGCTTGTCCCAGACTTCACTTGGCTACCTCTACCTCCAATTAGAGACCTTCTCCGACCATCCTAGCGGGGGTCCCTTCCACACTGTCTTGTGTGAAATTACCCAGGTTTTCCTTCATACCATTTATCATTATCTGAAATGATTTCACTTATTTACAGATCTGATCACATGTCCATTGTCTCTCCTCATTAGAATGATAGCTCCATGAACAGGGAGAGGGCTGTTATTTTACTCCTCACAGTATCCCATAAAATATATGGTATATAGTAAGACCTCACTAAGTATTTGTCAGGTAAAAGGAAGAATGTATACAAAAATTAACTCAGTATACATCTGAATGTAAAGAGCTAAATATAAGAGATAAACCTTAAAGTTCTTAGAAGAAAACAGGGGAAACTCTTCACGACATTGGATTTGGTAATGATTTCTTGGATGTGGCACCAAAATCACAGGCAACCAAAGAAAAAACAGATAAACTGGGCCACACCAAAATTTAAAACTGTTATGCATCAAAGGACTCTATCAAAAGAGTGAAAAGAGAATGGAAAAAAAAATTGCAAGTCATACATCTGATAAGAAATGAATATCCAGAATATATAAATAATTACTATAACTCAACAACAAAAAAAGCCAGACAACCCAATTCAAAAATAGGCAAAGGGCCTGAAGAGACATTTCTCCAAGGAAGATATATAAATAGCCAATAAGTACATGGAAAAATGTTCAACATCATTTGTCACTAGAGAAATACAGGTCAAAGCCACAATGAATTTCCACTCACACCCCTTAGAATGGCTATCAGAAAGAAAGAAAGAAAGAAAGAAAGAAAGAAAAAAAGATAGGGAAAAATAACAAGTATTGAACAAGTGTTGGTGAAAATGTGGAGAAACTGGAACTCTTGTACATTGTTGGTGGGAATGTAAAGTGGAGCAGCCATTATGGAAAATAGTTTAGTAGTTCCTCAAAAAGTTAAACATAGAATTACATGATCCAACAATTCTATTCCTAGCACACCCAAATAAATTAAAAATAAGGGACTAAAACAGATACTTGTAAACCAATGTTCCTAGCAGCACTATTCATAATAGCCAAGAGGTGGAATCAACCCAAGTGTCTACCTGAAGATAAATGGATAAACAAAATACAGTATAACCATACAATGGAATATTAGTCAGCCACAAAAAGGAATGTAATTTTGAAACATTGAAGACATTAAGCTAAGAGAAATAGGGAAGGCACATAGGACAAATATTGTATGACTCCACTTTTATGAAGTACATAGAATAGGTAAATTCATAAAGACAGAAAGTAGAACAGAGGTTACTGGGGGATGGGGGAAGCGGAGAATGGGGAGTTATTATTTACCATTAAACAACAGAGCAGAACTTCTATTTGGGATGATTACAACGTTCTGGAAATGGGTAGTGGGGATGGTTGCATAAGATCGTAAATGTACTTAATGGCATTGAATTGTGCTTTAAAAATGATTAAAATAGTAAATTTTGTTAGGTATATTTTACAACAATTAAAAAGTGAATTAAAAAAGAAAGAGAGGATAGAGACACAGATGGGAGAAGGTGGGGACCATGCTGATGAGTGTGGGTGAAGCCAAGGTAAAGCTGTATGTACTAGCAGACCTTTCAGAGACTCGAAAGAATATTGAAAATCCACAGCAAGGCAGAGCCTGGATATAATATGTTTGTGCCAGGGTCAAGAACTGAAGTTCACCGTTTGCTATTGCTGAAGATTACTGCCCCATTATTCTGTTTATAACGGAGAGAGTCTTAGCTGATGACCTTAAAATGATTCTGTTAATTTTTGGTGAAGCAGTTTAGGACTCTCAGAAGTACATGAAGCCCAGCTGAGCCGAGTTTCTCTTTCAACATTTCTAACCCTCAATGACTGGTTAAACAAGGGCAAGGATGTAAACTTTGTGGTATATCCCCACACATATCACCCATGCCATAGAAAGGCTACACTCTCAGAATTAAGATGTGTTTTGCAATGTGCTATTATTTATAGACATGTTAGACCGAAGGACAACTGATTAACGTGGGCACTGAAATAAATCCAGACTACTACTTTCAGCACATTCATAAAATAACAACGTCTCAGCTGGCCTGTCTGCAGGGAGTGGGAGTGCTCATTTTGGTAGACAGCTCTCCTCAGTAATGAAATGTTTTGATTTGAAATGTAAATGTTTCTTTCCAGAGGTTTCAGCAATCGAGCTTGGAATATTAATTTATTCTTGCCTCCTCCCCGTGCAGCCTGGTTATGGCGGTTGGAAGCCGGTACACAGGGCTGCTCTTTGCTGCCGCCAGTATGAGCCATGGCGTTTGGTCAAGAATAGTGGCTTGGTTGTTCCTTCCAGAGAAAACCCATCCCTCGGCGCTGAACATAAAAGGAGCTTTATCAAATGTCGACTACATGAAATGACCTTTTTGCAAGAACCAGCATATCCCCCTCACTACTTTAAATCCTGGAGATAATAATAAGTGAAGATTAGTCTGCAGCATGTATACAATTCTGAAGTTGCCATAGCATTCCTATCAAATGTTCACTGTTGCCAAAAAAACAAAAAACCCCACAGTGGTTCTTCATTTACAAGACAAGCCTATTTCTAAGATTCCTTCTAAAGTCCTATGAATATACCCTTACTCTCTTTATAACTATATCTATGCCTATATCTGTCTCTATCTATGAGTATATACTATCTATGTCTGTCTGTCTCTCATATATCACATGGATTCCAAAGTGGAACTAGCGCTACTTAATTAAAATTGCCTATATGTCTCCCCATCATGAAAACACAATCAAAGGGAAAAAAGGCAGCATACATGTTGGGCCTGCTTTAGAAATACAGTTTGAGGAAATCCTGGCTTCCTACTTTATAGACATGACTTGTATTCAAAAGGTTTAATTTACCTTGCATCTTCTGTGAAACAGAGAGATTCATTTTGTCTAATAAAGGTTTTGCTGTCTGTATTTCCCAGAAGGACATGCACACCAAGGTACTCAGGACGATACCTAATAGCTGGCTATTTTAGTGGATGGTCTCAAATATTAGTTTGGAATAGCTTCTGAAAGTGAAAGTCTGAGCCTGATAAAATTAAAACACTTGCCAGTGTGTCCTGATGGCGGGAAGATGCTTTGCCACCTGGCAATTACATGGCCATGACCATCATACAGCACCTGAAAATCATGGATTCCATTCCTAGAGTTTGACAAAACACATATTCCCGAATACTTTCCTAGGCTTAACAAGCAGAAGTTTTCAAAGGACCCTTTGCAGAATGAACACTATCACTGGGACCGTGCCGTAAGTGTCTTGAGGCTACATCAAAATCATGATGACCATTTGGTCTCTGGTATCCCTGGGGAGGCTTTCATAGCTCCTTGTCATTGGTGGAATTCTATTAAATCTAACAAAATTTCTTAAGAAATTACCACCATTCAGCTATTAAGTTCACCTGGACAGAAGACTTAGGAGAAGACTACAGGTATGTGTTCATTTAACGTGTTTACTAGCCCGTGCTAAATGTAACACAAAATAGACAAGCAAAACAGATATGTTCCTGCCCTCATGGAAATTACAGTCTGGTAGGTTGAAATAAAATAACCGTGATAGTCATACCTTTTGGCTATTTTGTCCCTTGGACTGCGGGTTAGAACTAGGGGGTTTGTGAGTTAGTCTAGGGGCTTGGCTACATTTGAGATTCCTCTTTTTCTCCTTCATTTCTATTTTTAGAAGCAACTGAGTTCACTGGGCCTGATGAGTCTAAATCAGGGGAACTGATGGTGAATAGGCATGTTTCGTCTGTACATTGGGAAATAAGGGAATTCAACAGAAACATCAGATTGCTGATTCTTCTTGAAAACTGGAAGCTCTCCCAATACTTGGGACCTGCATTTCTGCTTGAAGATGATAAATGTAGCTGAAAAAAGGCTTACCCAATGAGATGGGTCATGTGATTTACAGTTCACCAAAGTCCCCACCACTCTCTATTGCCTTAAATTACATTGTTCACTGCTGTTACCTACCTGGTTCCTGTGGACACAAGGCTGTGAACCTAATCCATACAAATATTATCTTATGTGAGTTGAGGTCTTCAACATTCTAAGCACTTGCTAAGTGGGGAAGAAGCCAGTGTGAGGCCCCTACTTAACTGGGAAGAGGGAAAAGCACTGTTACTTGTGGCAAGCAGGATGTTGTGTGAGTAGATATTCCAGCTGCTAACTCTGCTCCAATGACAGGGAAAGACCTGTGAGAACTTTGGGGAAGCCATGCTTTATCTTCATATCCTCACAGTGTTTCAGTGATCATTGCCTTTCCCATGTTGGACAAGAGGACTAAGTGAGCACTCTGGGTCTGGTGAGCATGGTGTGGTCCACAAACTGAGTGCACATGGTTCTGAAGCTCTATTTTATGGTGAATCACAAACACAGACTTGGTCTCTTAGGGTCTGATGCTACTGCCCAATGGGAGAGGTCCAATGGGGGATAAACTCTCTTTGTGAGAACTTCGGGAAGGGAAACTTGACATCTATTATGATTCTACCAAATAAAGATAACAGCTAAATTCAAACTCCTTAGTAATATTTTAATAAATAAGATTCAAAGTGACACACATATGTATACATATAAAATATACAATCTCCCAAATATATTAAAAAGTGATTTTGTCATGGTGCCTACTATATAGTAATACTATACTGTGTATTTGAAAATTGTTAGGAGAGAAGATCTTCAAAGTTTCCATTACAAGAAAAATAATTTTGTAACTATGTGAAGTGATGCATGTTAATAGAGTAGAACTGGAGAAAAGAGTGATTTTGCCATACCTCAAGGTAAATGTGGTTGTTTTTGCCTTGAATTTTTATGAAGACTCCTTTCAGTTACATCATAAAACTTTCACACATGCCACAGTTTTATGGAAGGACATAAAGGTGAGGGAGCTTGGCCCCTTCGCCCTGGGGAAGGGGAGAGCTGCTGCAGACCTGAGGACCCTTGGGTTTTTATCTCCCCTAACACACCCCAAATGGAGTATATCTTTCCTGCAGCTTTGCACTTCTAGAAGGGCGTGAGGATGCGCTGTGACTCTTACCTGGGGCAGCGTGCCTTTCACTAGTGCAGGGATATCAGCCTTAGAGTAACCAATGGCAGAGAGGCCATCGTCAACACCCAGATCGAATAAGAATTTCCGGAGTGCATCTGCCAAAACAGGCCCAGCGTCTGCGATCCTGGCAGTACGGGTGTTGGCTCCTAGAAGACACAAAGAGCTGACTGTAGACAGAGAGGAGGAAGCTGGCCCCGGGTGTAAGTCAGTCACAAGGTAGCAAATATATAGCCCACTGCTGGCTCCCTGACTTGGAGGACAAGGGCACTGCTGTGCCTCCACGTGGAGGCTGGCCCAGCGGTTAGCCTCACAGAAGACAGATGGACCAGGCCAGTGCAGAGAAGTCGGCTGGAGCAGCTGACCAGGCTCTCACATTTCCAATGGGCTGCTCGCCTCTTGTGGGGTGGGAAGGAGAGGAGCAGAGCCAAGAAAAGAGGCACCAGAAGGAGACCCAGAAAGAAGGCTGGCGTTTGGACGAGGAAGAAGGAGCATTTGGAGTGGAAAAGATAGCAGACGTAATTTTCAAGACTTGGAATCTGCTGACATCTAGAGGTACTTATGTTCAATGTCTTTTCTCATAGTAACAACTTAGGAAAAGACAAACTCTTTGCAAAAACACCTTGTGAGATATGGATATATGTAAGTACAAACACTCCAATGTTAAACTGCCAAAAAGGAGAAAAATGACAAAAATGGACCACATGGGGCCAGGGAAGGAAGTATTTCCTGTCCATAGCTACAAAAGTTTTTATTTTGGACTGTTACCAAAAGAAAAGGCAGGTTCCTCTAAATCAGGAGTGTCCAATCTTTTGGTTGCCTGGGCCACAATGGAAGAAGAAGAATTGTCTTGGGCCACACACAAAATATACTAACACTAATGATGGCTGATGAGCTAAAAAAAAAAAGTTTGTGCATAATTTTCATAATGCTTAAAGAAAGTTTACGAGTTTGCGTTGGGCCTCATTCAAAGCTGTCCTGGGTTGCGGGTTGAACAAGGTTGCTCTAAAGAAATAGTCTAGATTCAGTCAGGCAAAACCAAGAACATGAAGACTCTCAGCAAACAAATGATGATGATGATATCGGTAAAGGGGAAGGAAGGTTCTCAAAGGTTGGAGATATGCAAGGGTAGAATTTCGACATAAGTAATACATAAAATCATAGACACATCAATCTAGAAATACCAAGGGTTCTGCCCTCAGGCAGGGTGGTGGTGAAAGCTCCCAGAGGAAGCACATTATTAAATCAGTTTTAACTTTTTCTTCTAGTACAGTGAGGACTGTTTCAGTAATCCAGGAAAATGTATAAATAGAACCAAATATAGGTTGGTTGAAAGAGCAGCTAAATGGAAGGTAAACCTTGCCTGACAAGACCAGTCTATATTCCACAGCAGCAGCTAAACTACAGAGTAGGTGGAGAGGTGACACACGATACGAGGTTTAAGAGATTTTTATTTTCCTGGGATTGCTGCCATAAAACACACCATCAAAACTTCTGGGCTTTCCTATGACAGGTTTTTAGAGAAAAGGGGGTAGGAAAGAGACTACAGCATCCGGCACAAATAATGCCCCTTTTTAATGAGCTGGTAATCTATACCAAATCTTTTATTACAAAACTTAAGAATGTATGGTTATGATTTTGTAATAAAATCATAAGTCTGGGTGTTGCTTCTGCTGGACCCTGCACATTGGTACAAAGCTGAGACAATCTAAGGTTACACAGGGAATCAAAATGTTTAATGGCTAAATATAGAATAATATTAAACAGATTCCCTATGCAAGAAGAAAGAATTGGTGGGTTCTACTGGCCTGAGTTTAGTCTAACAGAGGAATTGCTTTCTCAGTAATTTTGTTGGTTGTCTGGAAAGTTCTGTAACATTTTCCCATTTACCATACGTCTAGTCTATTTGGGCTCCTGCCTGGTTACACTGTTTGCATGTTTACAAAGGCATCTGAGTCCCAACAAATGGCTGAACAGCATCCCCAAGCCCAATGGGAAAAGAGACATAAGACCTTTGGTAAAGTTGGTGCCACATCTGCCACATTTCCGGCAGCACGTGCTGGAAAAACCAAGCCCTCAGCACCACTTCTCTGGCCTGAACGTCCTTCGTGAACATTCCCAGCACAGCGCTTGGAACTCACTTGGGAAAGGCAGAACCGTCGGAGTGTGAGAGAGAAGTGGGGTGAAGGGGCACACCAGAAGGACGTCTGTGGTTGGTCTACCTTTTTGGAAACAATCTCTCCAACAGCTGGTGCTAGGAGAGCATAATGAAGTTTTCTTTTTAGCCTTTCCCTCCCTATGCTAAACACAGGTAGGGGAATACAACGTTTGGAAAGTTAATCAAATACTCAAGTTTACTTCAAAGAGTTCTTGTTTCAGAAAAATACCAACATTTTACTCAACATTAAAGCCATCCTGAATATAATTTTGTTCGTTGTAAGATTCAAAAGACACAGTTGGAAGCTTATTATAGACCTTATTTATTACAAATC
Source organism: Lyroderma lyra (assembly GCA_004026885.1). Lineage (NCBI taxonomy): Eukaryota > Metazoa > Chordata > Mammalia > Chiroptera > Megadermatidae > Lyroderma > Lyroderma lyra. The sequence continues at coordinate 53,719 of PVJL010002706.1, forward strand.
AGTAAACAAATTCTTCTTTTGGGATCTTTTTATAGTTTTTAGTTCTTCAGATTCTCTGTAATTGGTAATTTACTAGTACATCCTGATTTAGACTCATTTTATTACCTACTAAAGATAGCAAAAGCCATTTATAACACTGATAGCATATAAAGAGTTTCACTGTCCTTGGGGATGAGGACAGTGGACATATGATTACTCCAAACTTAACATAAGCAATATTTGGTTCCATTTCATTGTTAACTATTAGAAACATAAAATTTCAGAATTTTAGCACCAATAGGACTTTGGGCAGGTCACTGACATTTTACTAATAAACTATCTCAAAGCAACTTTTTTTTAGCATTATCCTTTATGGTTTAGCTTCAGAACCAACCCTAGGAAGTGCTGCACACAGGCGCATCACAGGTTTGTGAGTAATGGTTCCTACCCAAGATTTCTGCCGTCTCCAGGTGCCGCTCGGGAAACATCTGCGCTGTGAACGTGAACACGGCGGGGGAGGTGAGCACCACAGAAAGGCCATGAGGCTGCAGAGAAACAAAGCATGGTGACCGGCAGGGCAAAGCTAGTCTTCAAACCTGCATGTTCTAGATATTAAATTACCCTGTACTCCAAGCAATCAAGAATTGACAAATACATTTACAGCAACGGTGAGGACTGTAAGATTCAATTAAAGAATTTATGATTTTACCACCAATGGGTGATCCACATTGTAATCCTTTGCTTTATATGTCTTCACTAAGCCTGAAATTGGGTAAGACATTCCATGGCTAGAAAAGAAAGAAAGTCCTTATGTTGACATACAGATATCAGAAATTCAAATTAGCAATACCAAGATACTCTTATGGGAGAGTCTTTCACAGTCTTTTGACAATCCTGTTCTCTCACAAAGTTACACATCCTGTTTTTCTTTTTATATAAAGATACATAATTATGCACTCAATATTTGGTGTTATTTATAGCAAAACCTCTGAAATGTTCATATTCAAATGCTCATAGAGCTGTACGCCATTAAAGCATGTTGATGCAGAAATTGCTCCCCAAACACTCTCAATAACCTTATGATCGTGAAGAAATTGAGAATTCACTTTGCAGTTTCTTTAATAAGCTTCAGAGCATGCGTTTTCTATTTTACTCTGCAATGCTTTGGCAGCATGCTCCTGCACAAGCTGACAATGTCAGTGGGAGTTTTATGAGCCAAGATGTGCTGTGTTAGACATGCAAGCTTGACCTGCCAGTGATCTGTCCCACCAATAACTGATACATCCTTTTAAATGTTACATACTAATAGAGTTGAATCATAAATGATTATTCTAACCTGAAGGACTTTCAAGAAAAGGCACCGTGCTTTTTATTTGTGGGGGTTTGCTTTTGGTTTGTTTCATTATATGTGCTGCTAAAGCAAGCACTTTGAGATTCGTTTTAATGGAAAAACTCTTTATGTCCTCTTGAATTCTTAGTGAACAAATAGGATAATATTACAGTTTAATAGATGACTCAGAAGATATATATTATAAGAATAAAGTTAGAATTAATATATTGAAAATAAAATGTTTTGTAATAGTAAAATGGTCTGTAAGTCTAATGATATGGGTTACTGAATGACTTTGTGCTTAACCAAATGATTGGCATTTCAAAGGAAGATGAAATATTTAGTGAACTATCATTTTTCATGAGGCAGATCAGAAGCTATCAGCTCTCTAAGTTCTGGGTATTTTGATATTAAATTATCTCAGGCTCCAGAGTATTCACAGAGTTACTGTTTTGTGTGCTTTCATGACATGAAAGGGTACACTTAACTTTCAAAGATAGCTTTAACAATATCCAATATTTTAGTTAGATTTCTTTTAACAGTTGCATACATTCTTTAAAAAATAAAAATAATCCATAATCCTATTTTCTCAAGATAATCATTATAGAATATTTCCTCCTAGTCTCCTTATGCATACCACTAATTTATGATCATATTGTGTACATATTGTGTATTGTTTTAAATGCTGCTTTTGTTACTTCTCTTTGTGGACATTTTCCCACATAATTTTATATTCTTCTAAAACACTGCATTTAATAACCTTATTTTATTCTTTGAGTACTGCACTTTAGTTAACCATTCAAAAACTGTTGGGAATTTAGGTTGTTTCAATTATGAATAACATTTAGGTGAATATCCTTATAAGGAAATTCTGCAATCATATAATGATTTTTTTTTGGCTGTATCCTTAAAAGTAAAATTGTGGGTCAAAGAGTTTTCAAGCTGTGGGGAGATATTGCTCACTTGCTTTTTAGAAAATTTATGGTCCTCTCGGCAGCAGTTTGGGGGTAACCATTTCATTGCACTCTCCCTAGCAAAGGCCTATTCTTTATTCTCAGTGTTCCCTGGTATTCATTTTTAAGACAACATACAAAAGAGTTTTGATCAAACAGATTGATTCTGGGCTATCAACAAAGATTCTGATCTCAAAAAAAATTATGCATTTGAGGTTTTAAAAATCCACAACATATGCTAAGGACATGGAGAAATCAGAACCCTCATCCACTCTTGGTAGGAATGTAAAATGGTGTGGCTGCTGTGAAAAGCAGTCTGAAAGTTCCTCAAAATTTAAACAGAATTGCCAGCCATTCCACTCCTACATATATAATCAATAGGAAATGAAAACATATACCCCCACAAAAACTTGCACACTCATGATCAGAGCAGCATTATTCATAACAGCCAAAAAGTGGAAACAACTCAAATATCCACCAACTGATGAGTGGATAAATACAATGTGGTATATCCATACAATGGAATGTTATTTAGCAATAAAAAGGAATGAAGTACTGATACATGCATGAACGAACCATGGAAACACTGTGCTAAGTTAAAGAAGCCAGACACAAAAGACCATATATTGTATGGTTCTATTTATAGGAAATGCCCAGAACAGGCAAATCTATAGAGACAGAAAGTAGGTCAGCAGTTGCTTAAGGCTGAAGGTATAGGAGGATTGGTCAGCAACAGCTAAGGGTACAGAATTTCTTTTTTAAGTGATAAAAGGTTCTAAAATTCATTACGATGATGGTAACTCAGTGAATATGCTAAAGCCCACTGAATTATACATTTTAAATGGGTGAATTAGAGCCCAGGAAAGCTGTTAACAACAAAAATTATGACCTAATAAACTACATTTGAATTAAGAAAATATTCCAGGACCCTAAGTTAAATTTCTTCCTTCTGTATAGCATATTTAAATCTTACCAACTGTCCTACATTATAAACTTCTTTAAAAAATTTAAAAGCAATATCTTAGGTGAAGAAATAAAATCTTTAATTTGCTTACCACAGATGAACACCAGCATTTCCAAAGCCAATGCCAGCGAAAGCACTTGCCAAGTGCATGTTGGACCTTGCTTCAAGATCATCAGGGTTTCTGACAGCCCTGTGGGCGATATAAATACCTAACAATAACACATCCACATTGGCATTTCCTACTGAATAAAGAGCTGCCTTAGGGAAAGATCCGGAAAATAAGAAATGCTACTTGGTAGGAAGAAAAATTAGGCAAGTTATTCAAATGACATCTTGTCTTGTAAAGAAAAACTGAAGGTAAACACATTTCCTCATCAATGGTTTCAGCAAAGGCATAATAAATATTATGTCAGGCTGCTCATGTGATAAAAGTGCCAGGGGAAGCTAAGCACTGACCCTTGGATTCTGAGAGCTGCTCTAGCAAAGTGCCCTGGGACTCATTCTTCTTCTTCATTTGTCAATGACCTTGACTGCAGCTGTGAATGGACTTAGAGTAAACACACACGCGGAATGCACAGGGCCCAGACTGGTTCCCTGACGTGAGTCCCTGTCGCCTGGGGCTACCTGCAGGATACGTGCGGCCCGCCCAGCCGTCTTTCTTTCTGTGACACTGCCCCAAACAGGACCCACTGGAGGCCGCCTTTCCTATCTGTGGAAAGTGCGTGTTGCTTTAATATTTATTATTGTGGAAGTGGGATGTTATTGTAGGACGAGCCTTTGCCTGTGCTGTATGTCCCCAGTGCCACTTTGGAAAAACACATTCTCAAAGGCCCCTTTCAGATGCAGCCCAGCCTCCCTGCCCTGGGGAGGAAGCCTGAGACGGCCCGGTGAGCCACTTCTCATTGCTTCTCCACCATTTTGCCGGGAGTTAAGGAAGGGTTTCTGTTATGAAATAAGAGTGCCGTGGCCTGTCCCCTCCTTTCATTTGTGTCGCCTTTCCAAAGCCCAATGTTAGTTCCAGATTTCCTGATTAACGAGATGAAATAGCAGATGATGGAGCTTCAGTCTCTCCTCTGTTCATTTTACCCCCTCACCTTCCACTGCTGCTCTGCCAATGCTTCTGCTCCTGTCAAACACACTGGCTGACCGCTATCTGTATCCATTTCTACCCAGTCAAATGCGGTCGTGCTCCCTGACGGTCCCTGGGAGCCTGGAACAGTCCATGCCCTTTCCCCCTGCTCTGCTACAAAGCAGTCCCAACTCCATCTCCAGGGCAGCTTCCAGCGCAAGAGGCACTGTGCTCACACCTAGGCCTGACCTGCTGCATTCCTTCCCTCCCTTACGTGCAAGTGCAAAAGTGAGTCCGACTTTGCATATGGCTTCCTGTTCCAGGGATCAGCTTTCTTCTCTAAGTGGATCTCTGCTCTCTCAGGAGCCTATTATGGCTGTGTCAGTCATAAATCTTTCATACCTCCTGGGACAGATAACGCCATATGTTTAATTCTTAAATTTAGCTCATGTGAGTGTGCTTGCTTAGTTGACTCCGTGTGATTTTGCACAGGGCCCGGATGGACACAGCCGACATCTACCTCTGTGGTTCTCCTGTCTTCCCTCAGTAGCCAGGACATCTTCCCTCCCCTTAACTTTGGTTTTGATGATTAATCCTTTTACCTGCATCCTTCATCAATCAGCGACTCCTATTTTGTACCCTCATAGCCTTTGCCTTTTCAGACTGAAGGATCCAGCCTTCCTTTGCCCTCACGTGGCTTCCTCCCCATCCCTTCCATCTTCTAGACGCTTGCTAGTGCTTATCTATGTCCATGGACTGACCTTTGCTGAAGAGATTTGCTCAGGACACCTTAGGATCTGGCATACCACATTTTATGTGAGGGCTGAATGTGGATTTTCAGTTCTAGTTCTTTCCCCTCTGGGTGACATACCTCTTCAGATACTTAGCAACGATCCGCAATGCGTGGACTGCCCAGATGTCACTGACTGGGTTGCTGCCCTGGTAGGCTGGCCGAAAGATGGGATTTGAAGGGCAGGGGCTCCGCATGTGGTAGGGAAGGGCGGTGTAGGACTCCAGAGCATGGCTAACAAGAAATATTTAAAATGCACAGATTGAAAACATGTCTTCTCCTTCCCTCTATTCAGATTACAAACTCTCTTCACTGCAGATATGGTATGTAGCACTGATACTCACAATATATTCCACTAGTTGGCCTCCTGCTTGTAACAATCATTGCTTATTATAAAGTGATTAATGACACAGTGAAGTTTACATTAACAGCACTACAGATTACCAATTCTAGGTAATCAAGTGCTGAAGATAACAAGAATAACAATCTAGATCAACAATGCATTGGGCACACAATATAACATGAACTGTTTTTGTGCACAAATTATAGTTTTCAGTCTTACAGTGGAGAATTTGCTCTCTTTGACATTTGAGAAGCAGCAAACATCTTTTGAACAAAGCATTAGAACTTAAAAATTCATCAGTAGATAAAATTAGGGCTTTGTGGTTCTAAAAATCTGTGGGTAATGTAAGAATGAGGTGCTCACATGGGGAGGATGAGGTGACAAGTCTATTGAGGTACAGGGTCAAACCTTTGCCCTGCATGCATCTCGATTCTGGGCCAAAGAGCAGCTCTGTCTCTCAGGGGTAGATTCACTGAGCTGCGCTCACAGAAACTATGTGTAAAAACCTGCAAGTCCGATTATTGATTTGCAACAAGAAATGTAATTGCTAAGGGGGACGGACCCTTGAGTCTCCTAGATGGCATCTTTTCCTCCTATTGACAAGTCCTATGGATGCTAATTTATGCTCAGAAGGCCCATGGAGTCCTGATAAGATGGATTGCCTCTAAGGTTGAATCGATGGGTATGCTCATCTTCAGAACAGGCCACTGGGCCTCAGGGGCAGAATCTTCAGATCAGGTGTTCTCTGCCTTGGACAATACTTGGAAGGGCAACTACCATCATTCTTCCTTCTGGACTCCCTCCCACCTCTGATTGACAGTGAAGTGTTTGGGCCTGTGAATCAATCACTTAAAGGTGATGGCTTTGGTCTAATATGTATTTATCATGCAGTTTCCAGTTAGGGAGGGTAAGCTCATTTCCCTCATTTCCAAGTTGTTAGGGGAGAACTCTTCAAAGTACTGACCAGGATGGAGTTGGATATAATTTTCTCTAGTTTCTTGGAAGGCTTTATAATGTAGTGAGTAAAGCAGACCATGAACTTGGGTAGACCTGGATGTGAATCCTAACTCTGCTTGTGTGAAACTCATTCAACAGGTATTAACTGAGGACCTAAGATGTAACAATCACTGTGCCAAGGGGCAGGGATAGATAAGTAATATTGTCCTCACCACCCTCACAGTGCACTGAGGGAGACAGGCATGTGGAGAGAGAGGTGTCTCAGTAATGATGCACAGGCTCCCCGAATGGGGAAGAGCGAAGAACAGAGCAGTTAGTTGTACTTGAGGAGAGGGAAGGGGAGGGTGAGCAAAGCCTCCATTAGAGAAAGAGAATGCTCCAGTGGAATTGAAAGATGAGTTATCAAAGCAGATAAGAAACTGAGCATTGGGGACATTCCAAACGGAATTTGGCCTTGGGACAGTAGGCATGGAAACCACTGAAAGACTTACAAAGTAGAGGTGTGTGTGCATGGCTGTGTGTACGTGTAGTGGCCATCTTGCATTCTGAAAGCTTGGAGGCCAGTGTGAGGGACAGACGGAAGGACTATGGGATGGAAGCAGGGAGACTGATGAGTGGACCACTGCAACTGTCGGGGCAGGAGCTGGGGCAGGCTTGAACCCAGGTGGAAGCAATGAGGCCCGAGAGGGAGCCAATATGAGAGATTCAGCAAGACAAGCGAGAGGATCTGCTGGCTGGTGTGGGCCTGAGAAAGGGCATGCATACTGAGTAAGACTCACTAAGTTAGGGACTCAGGAGGAGACACTGTGAGGTGTGTGTGTGGGGTGGGGTAGGGTGGAGGAAGGATTCAGAGAATTATCAGGTTTCATCAAATTTAAGATGCCATGCATTATAAGATGTACCGTTTAAAAAAAATGTACTACTGAGGAAGAAACCTATACTGCCATGTCACACATTTTAAGACACGTTCTGATTTCAGAGATGTCAGAAGGTGAAAAAATATGCATGTGCAAATGGGTGAAGTAGGGAAGTTTGGGGCACACTGAGTGTGGCGTGCTGGGGACCTCCATAAGTGAGGCCACTGGAATGAACAGGCTGGAGCTCAGAAGCAAGGTCTGCGGCAGAAACGCTGATTAGGGAGCCAGGAGCACACAGCAGCTGACAGCAAGGAAGCTCGCGTTAGGATCCTGGGTGAGCCACTGAACATCTCAGTGAGTTAGCGTTTTCACCTGGCACAGAGCTGTGGTGAAGTGATGATGTGTGCAAAGTACTGACACGGTGAGCACAGTTCAGGGAATGCTAGCTCCCTTTCCTGTCCTATTTCGTGTTGCAGCAGCCCTGGGTGTTCCCCAGTTAGTGCAACCATAGAAGCATGCCTGCTCCAAACTGCTCCTTTTGCCATGTCCATGTGGCTGCAGCTGTGGCTGGGGTGGTCCATCCCAACCAGCAGGTCTGTGGCTCACTCACAGCTTCGCTTACCTACCCATCTTTACAGCTTCAGTATTTTCATCTAGGAAAGGGAATAGCAATAGCCAAAGCTAGGGTTGCTGTGGAGTACTAATCCATGAATCCTTAGTGAGTACTTTCAGCAAGAAAATACTGTTCATAGACCCCTCCAGGTGGCACCGGTACGTACCAAAGCACATCGAAGCCACTGTTGGCGACCACCCGGTCAGGCATGTGCAGGGTGTGAAGAGGATCAATCAGTCCCAGCGTGGGTTTGATGGCTCGGGAAGCAATGCCTAAGACAGGGGTTTTCAACAGAGGCTATAGGTATGGACTCCATTTAAAAACATTAAATAACTTTAGGATAACAAATTATCCTAAAAAACAAAAAATATGGGGTAAGAGTCATTCTCCTACATGTAAGTAGTAAGCAGCAGTGGAAAGAGATTTGGAGTCAGAAACCTGGGTTTTTCAGTGGAGCTGAAGCTCCTTCTAGTTTGAAAGAACCAAGTGTGAACATCTCTGCTCAAGTCCCGTTTGAGTGACGTCATTGGCTCTGCCAGGAGTATTTATACCACAGAAATGGGCAAATACTACAAATCAGGGCTCATTTACTTGTTAAATTCCAGACAGCTGGTTTACTAGCACACCAATGGTCTGGGTCCTTGCTCTGCAATTTACTGTGTGTCTTTCGGTGAGTCACTTAGCCTCTCTGAGTTCTCTATGAGATTAGACTATACCATCACGGGGCCTCCGTCCCTCAAGGGCTACTGTAAGGATTGTATTAAATAACACTATGGACCATTCTTTTAAAAAAGGAGTTGAAAGGTAGAGTGTAAGTGTTGGTAACTATTATCTTAACAATGGCAAAGGATGATGTAATTTCATTTTAGAAAGAGAAGTTACTATAAATGTGTGGTTGAATGTCTATTTATTCTGCTACAAAGGTCTAGAAGAATACTGAGTCAGACTCAAGGAGTGGGACATCTCTACCACCTTAGCGGAGAGTCAGAGCAGGCGGCAGGATAAAAATGACCAAGGCGTCAGAAGGCACAACAGCTGTTGTTTGGGAATGGGGCTGGAGGAATGGACCAGGCAGGAACAGGAGGGAACTTTCTGGAGTGATGGGGATGTTTTGTATCTTGACGGGTGGTGGTTACATGGGTGTCTCTATCTGTCAAAATTGATGAAACCAGACTCTTAAAATGTATGCATTTTATTACATAAAGTTATGTCTCAATGAAGTTGATTTAAAATATAAAAAATATGTCCAAGAAAGGGAATGGCCAATTATTATTGACGTATAGTCACTGATTTGGGCAGAAAAATGGCCAATCAAGTTTGTGGCATTTTGATATGCTTTGGTAGGTAATTCTCAGAAAGAAGTTTATTCGATTGTTTCATATTTTTATATACACTTGAAAAAAGAAAGACAATGTGTACATGTACAAACCCTCCCCAATTTATTGGCTGTTAAATATTAGGATTAAAGAAAAGGGGTGGGATTGAAAGGTAAGAGAATTAAAAAAAATAGTTAATGGACAAAGTTCTTACCAATTTTTACTTTCAAGCGTTCATAGTCAAAAATGGCAACTCCGGTAGTTTCACTCCCAGTTCCTGAAGTAGTTGGGACTTGAACAAAATAATATTAATTTTAATAAAGCATCTAAATAAATGTCAGTGGAGATACTTAATTAGCCTTAAGAAATAAGGAGCAAAGTTAAAGAAGGGAGCTTTACTGCCCCCATTGCTTGTCTGATGTCTATTAACATGTATGTATGCTCCACATGGATGTCTGTGTCTGCATTAACATGTATGTATAATAGTATAATGCTTGGGCTGCCATTAACATGCATGTTTAACATGTATGATGTCTGTGTTTGCATTAAATGCATGCATGTATAACATGTATGTGCATTTGATGTATATGTATGATGGCCATGTCTATGTTAACATACATGCAAGTTTGATGTGTATGTGTGATGTCTGTTTCTGTATTAACAGTGAGGAGCTCTGGGAACCTTGGGTTCCTCTGAGCCAGAGCTTAAGCAGCTGCAGTTGGGTATTCAAACTTAGGCTGCTCATCATCTCCAGGAAGGAAACTCCCATTTGCCCCTCTAAAAGATGTCTTCATTACCTCTTGGCAGCAAGCACAGTAATGCTTTGCTTTCGCCAGGCATGTGGTTCTGTAGTTCTGTCAAGTTTCTAAACTTTACTAATTACCCCTCTGTGTGATGCTGACACAGTTTCACCAGAGGGTTCCACTAGCCAGACATCAGTTATGCTACTCCCTGCTGATTGCTCATTCACATCAAAGCAGTTCATCTGCCACCAACTCACCCCTATCCCATTCACAATGGGGGCAGAGTCGAGGGAGAAGAGAGAGGACAAGACTTTAAACTGATGTTTTCCAGTTACCAGTTAGTGCATTTTAGCCATGAAACTTTAACTAGTAACAAGCTAACAGGGATAAAATGAGGGAGATGAAAAGACAGAAAGATCTCAAGGTCTGTGTGAAACAGACAAGCTATTCTGATTTGGATTTGTGTGTCTGTGCCACTGGCAGCCACAGAGCAGATGTCACACAGAGTGATGCAGCCATGCTGGCCACATGCCCCAGGGCAGAGACAAAGCCTCAGGTCAGCTGAAGAGCCATTCTGTAGATGAAAGGGTGAGTCAACACCAGAAAAATAATAGTGAATGTTCCCCTTAAACTCCACAGTAGCTGGCACAATGGGACAAAACAGAGAGGGGGTTAGAAGAAAAACCTGCTGATAGAGAGATCTAATAAGTAAATGATGACCTTCCCCCTTCCTTCACATAGTGATTTCATAGCTTTAATCTGCAAACTTTCCTACCACGGACCCAAATTGTCTCTATCTGTGCAAAATGAAGATCAGAATTTTAAACCTATGAGTAAATGAATTGCTATCTGTTTTGATCTCCAAATGAGGTAACACACTGAAATGAAGAAACCTGAAAGCTTTGGAAGCATAAACCCTAAAATTCCTGGCTTGCATCTTTCCTAGAGCCTTTTGCCAACTGAAAAATAAAACAAACAAGCAAACAAACAGTCTTTACCTGCAATCAGAGGCTTAAGAGGCACAGACACGGGCTTCCCCTTCCCAATGGGGGCACTGACATAATCCAGAAAATCAGAGTGAGGGCTGGATGCATACAGGTTGGCGGCTTTACAGGTGTCCATGGTGGAGCCACCACCCACAGCAACATAGGCATCAAATGCTCCCTTTTTGGCAAACTCAATGGCTTCCATGAAACTTTAGAGAAGGGAAAATAAAGCCATTAAGTCATATTTTTTGGAAATAAATTGCCATGCCATTAAGTTAGGCCTGGGACAAGTTTTAAGCAACAGTGACACGTATTGGCTTCCACTTAAAGTAAGTAACACAATAAAAAAGTACCTTCTATCTGTTGGTTCCACCCTCACATTATCATAAACCTTAAAGTTTATGCCATTCTTTATTAGGGAATCCATAACTATCTGTACAGGAGGGAGCTGAGAAAGGTTCTTGTCTGTCATCAAGCAAACATTTTTAGCACCCATGTTTTGTAGGTCCTACAACAATAAAAATAATCATAAGTTAGGTTTGCTTGCACTAGAAATGTAATAGACACTTCTAGGAAACTTAACATTGAACATTGAACAAAAAACCCAAAGGACTCAACTGTCAATTTGCACTTTTTAAGAAGTTATATAAGCTCAACAGTAGACTGTAGAAATTTTAAATACTTACCATTCCCACTTCCTTTGTAACTCCTGCTCCATATCTAATATTTGAAACAGCCATCTGGGAAAAAAAAGCATTTAGGTGACGGGCGTATTATAGATTTGGCCATTTCATTTCTAAAAGTTTGAAATGGTTCCTTACTGTCTAAGGCAAGGTTGTCCAACCTGCAGCCTGCGGGCCTCACGAGGCTCAGGATGGCTTTGAATGCGGCCCAACACAAATTCATAAACTTTGTTAATATGTCACAAAAATTATGCAGACCTTCTTTTTAGCTCATCAGCTATCGTTAGTGTTAGTGAGTGTATTTTATGTGTGGCCCACGAAAGCCAAAAGGTTGGACACCCCTGGTCTAGGGAACGAAGTACATATTCAATAAGATGGCCTTCCAGGTCATTCCCACCTGGCTTCGACTCATCATACTTCTTTAAGCAGACCTTGGCTCTAGTCACATTAGAAGTACTTAGCTTTCTCCAAACCCACCATAAACTCTCAATTGTTCCTTCAACTTGAAATGCCTGCTTTCCCTTGCCTCCACACCTAAGTTACCTCTCACATTTCCTATTTTCCAATTTGAATGTTCTTGACTCCTCGTGTACTTTTCGCTCCTTCATTCGCTCCTCCAACCATTCATCATCCAATTACTCATCTATCCAATTACTCTTGCATGCATGCATGCATCTACCCTCCTACCCACCCAAAACCACTGAGTGCCTGCTATGTCCCAGGCACTGGGGTAGGCTCTAGTAATCCAACTGAGAGCATAAGAAACATGGCCTCATGAAGTTTACAACTAAGAGAAGAGCTTTCATCTTGATGGATGATGGGGTCACTTTGGTCTCAAAGACATGTTTGTTTGATCCACATTATGTTTAGATTTCCTCTTTTTGTGAACTGGCTAATACCTAACTCTTAAAAAATCAGGATTAAAAAAATCCAGTGTGACTGTCCTATCTCTCTGGAATAAATGGGAAACCCTGGGCCTGTGTTCCTATGGGGCAACAGGCAGGTGGGGCTGAGCGGAGGCCACATCTTTCACTTGGGCCCGTGCTCTCAGTGAACTTAGCATCATGCTCACCCCGCCTGCTTGTGCATGGGTTAATCATCAGGCCCCTGGTGACATATGACTCCTAAACTAGGAGGAAATGGGGATTTAAATAAATAATCATGTAATTAGTGTGATAAAAATTCGTGAGAATTAATTGTTCACTTATTCTTTTGTCAAAAGATTACTTAGACTCCTTTGAGCTTAATTATAACTGCAAAACTTAAGAAGATTTAACATACAACACATGTACATGGGAGAGTTTGTAGAACTGGGAATTTGTCCTATTTTAACAGTCATACAAAGACAGTATGCTAGACATTATTCATGGTAACAGAAGATTTATATTCCATTATCCTACCAAGGTACTTTGTTAAACAGGGCCTGATCAAATAATGAGATTAGGGAACATTAATTAATAACACATTTCAAATGAGATAATAATGCATTAAAAAAACGTTCTAGCTGTATTTTTTCAGGTTATGCATAAAAGAATTGATTGATTAAATTTACCTCAAAGGCATAATCTGTTGTTTTCCCATTAGGTGACAGTTCAGGAGCTAGAAATATAAAACTGAGCATCAGAGTAGGTGTCAAAAATAAAGCAAAATATTGCTATTTATAGTAAATTGGTATTCCAGCACTGAATGTCAATATCTCCCTTGAAGACTTACCTAAAATATATTTTTCAGGTTTCATTCTTACACATCAAATTAAAATTAAAATGTACATTTTAAGAGAATGTAATGCTAACTTGGTGCTGACTGTGTGAAAATAAAGTTACTTAGAATATTTTCTGTGTTGAAATTAAAATATACTTTTGAAAACATAATGTGTAAAGATCTTCCAGAAAAAAACAAAATGCTCTAGCGATGGGTTATTGTTAGAGAAAAACTATTAGTCAATTCATTAGTTAGAGTCCTGCTGACATTTCTCATAGCAACTGTGACCATTTGTTTAAATTAAGATTTTTTCCCCCTATGGAGGTTACTTATCACACTCAGATATTTCTATTTCTCAAGCTTATACATACAAAAATTTTAGTTTTCTTTGTGAAATTTAAAAAGTTATAAACTGATATTTTGGTTTCAGTTATGGCAAAAACGATATTCTGTGATACTGAAACAGGAGGGCCCCACTAAATGAATTTTATCATTGTTTTTATCTACTTACTTTTTAAAAAATCAGTCTGGTTAGTCCTAAAATTGAAAAATGTCTACTACACAATTTTCACTACTTTTTTTTTTTTTTTTAAAGAAAAGGAGACTACAAGTTTCTAGATGGGGAGGGTATCCTTAATCAAAATTCAAATTTCTTAGATTCCTACAGACTTTAAAGAAATAACTTACTACTTCTATGACTAATGTTTAGGAGAAGACAAAGACTAGATCCTATTAAACAGAGATTATCTTGCCCTAAATTATTTATTTTATTTACCCAAATAGGAAATTCCTGATTCTTTGTTGAAACCAAGTAAGAACTAGAGAGAACTACCTGAAGACAAAATCCTGCATGCTCCTGTTTGGCAGATGGCAGTTAATGAATGGGAGGTCCCTGGGCTTGTCCTGAGGGTGAATCACTCCTTCAGCAGGCAAAGCCCTCGTTAATGTGCTGGACTCCAACCGGCTTCTCTGTGGGTTTTGCTTAGGGTTCTGAATGGTCAGGCTCCTTCCGTCCTATCTCTTGCTGTACTATGTAGATTTGACCTTTCCTTCTAAGAGGTGAAATCAGTGTTGATGTCAGTCATCCCTGTGCCATTGTGAGAACACACTGACACAGTTGGTAAGGATTAAGGTGTTTGTGGGAACTGAAAACTTCTGTCATTATTTTAAAGAAATAGAATGTTATTTTAAAAATTAATACAAATAAGTTTTATCCTTCTAGGGACAACCTTGCTCTTTAGCCTCTTTCTTTTTTTAGATGAGAAACCTCCAAAGATTTTTATTTTGATTAATTCTGTTAGATGAACTCAAGACTTTCTTAAAACCCTATCCATACTACCATTTCTAGCTTTGGCACAGAATTCTATTTAAAACAGAAACCCATTATAAATCATAATGAATATATATTTGAGCCAAATACATAATCAGTAGCATAAATTCAGCTGACATCATATAATTAGAACTACGTATTACCCATTTCAAATCAGAAGTCAACCATTTTTATCAACTTCTTGTCACATCCCTTGATTTTCTTGCTTTACCTTTTGCCCTAATGTATTGCAAGTGCCAACTGTGGGAAAGGAAATTGTGGCCAGTTTAAAAACACAAATGTATTATTACCTTGGGAGTAAGTATGAGAATGAGTTGGGCACTGGCATCTAGGAAAAAGGAAAAAAAAAAAAGAAAGAAAAAACGTGAAGTGAAACTGGAAGCCAAAAGATAAGAAGCTTTAAAGTAACCACTTTGCAGCCTAGTCTTAAGATGCTAGCACAGTTATTGGCAAACTGTGCAAAGAAGAAACAGAAATCACAGGCCAAAAAGACTCAGAGTCTTTCTAGTGTTGCAGGCCCATTCTTTTCATGAATTATTCAAGCAGCACTTAATAAATGCTGTGGGTAGCTGAGATGAGCACTCTGGGAGTACAAGTAAGTTTAAGATGGGGCCTCTGGTCCTAGTGAGGTCCCAGCTCTTACTAGATTAGGACCTTTGACCCAACTGACCAAGTTAACTTATTCATGCACCTCATCTCCCATCCCTCCCCATCACAGGAACTTTCCTGTATTTTCCCATAGTCTTCGGGGTATATCATTTTTCTTCAAACAGGTTCTGAGCCTGTTCCTCCAAGAAGTCCTCCCTGGGCCTGCAGGCCTCCATCCTTCCTCTGCCAGCTGCAGGGACCCGTGACCATTGCACAAGCTCCTCCTCCTCGTGCTCATCCCCTCCTGCCTGAATCGCGCTCACACCTGTCTCTTTCTTCTCACCAAACCCCCGACCTCTTCTCAGCTCTCAGTCCACTTCTCTGGCCCTGCCTTCCGTATCCCTTCCCTGTCCTGGTCGCTCCCTAGTTCTTGGACAGTCCCTTTTCTGGCTTTCCTTTGTCCTGCTCTATCTGAGCGTCCGCAAGAGGATTTTATGTTTCTGTCGCCCAGGGGACCTTGTCATAGTGGGGTCCCTATAGATACGTGAGGTTATAACCTTCCCTCCTCAATTCAAATTTGGAATGAAAACATCTGAGGGGGAAGATGGGGAAGGAAGGAAAAGGCTTGACCTCAATGGTGGTTGAGACCTCAAAGCAGACTGGCGAAGTCAAAACACGCGGTAGTGTGAGCACGACCATGAGCCAAGGCTGCCACCTCGTGGGCGCCGCTGAGAACGCCAAGGGCGTCCCAGCTGGTCTGATCCCGCGCAGGTGCCTGAAGGAGAAATCCAAGCAGACAAGGCCAAGGTGTTCCCCTTCACAGGTAGTCTTTACGCACTCCAACGACAAGGGGAAAAAAGGCAAAGGGAAGAGGAAAACCAAACCCAAAGCTTCCCAATGCCCCGGCCCGGGGAGCACATGCTTTCTACTCCTCATTTGTGCTTTGAATCCCACCCCCCTTGCCATCTTTGGACCTCCGTCTGCCCTGTTTTCTAGTCTCCCTCCTTACTATCATACTGAGGAGTTTCATGCTTAAAACTTTGAACCTCTTGCCCCTCCGGCTTGCATACTCTCTGCCCCCCCCCCACCTGCATATGAGGGCTGTCCGGAAAAAACCCAGCCACAAGTGCTTCTATTTTTCATATTACATGGCTAGATACTTTCCGGACAGCCCTCCTGTACCTGCTGGCTCCATCTCCTTGTCCCCCACACATTACTTGGCCCCCTGAAATCTGGTGGCTGTCTCCACAAGCCCCAGCGTTCCTGCCATGTCCTTACTCCTCAGACTTCCTAGCACCTTGCTCTGGTAGCACTGAACACTGTGGGCCACCCCTCCTTGGGTGACTGACACACTCTTCTTGGCTTCCAGGACTCCCTCCTCACCTGGGTTTCCTCTAATTATTCTTTCTCTGTGGAGAGAAATGGGAAGAGATGGTCTGAGACTGGGCTGCTTCCCCGAAGTAAACGGAGCTGTGGATTCCGGAATACTGGGTCCTGCCCAGACGGACCACTGCCCTGGTCTGTTTATGGAAGAGATACGCAGCTTTCTCACACCATCTCCAGACGTTCAAGGACATGGCAGTGCTGATGAAAGAAAGTTTTTTCCTTTTTTAACCTTGTTTCCTTAAGCAAGTAATAAATACGACGAGGAACCCACACTCAGGGCTCTTGGTCCTTGAGGGTCTGAGTCCCCCATTCCCATCTTTTCTGTGTGTGTCTTTTCTTTAAGTTCCGCAGCGCCCTTCACTCACCCCAGCCTCAGTCGAGATGAACTTGAAATTTCTCCAGCTTCTTTTCCACTCTGCCCATTCCTTAAATGTTGGATTCTATCCTGCGCTCATCCTTCATGCTATAGCCAACCATAGATCAAGGCCCCCAATATTTCTCTACCCAGCTGCCTCTCTGGGGCCACTGCCACTCACTGGTTTCAGTGTCACCTCTCACCTGGATGACTACAGAGTCCTTAACAGGCTTCTCTTGGCTCCACCTTTGCCACACGGTGGGCAGGGGCCCATTTCCAATGATGTCACTCACTTCTTTAAAAGTAGTATGAACGCTCCTCGTGGCTCTTGGGATAAAGTTCAGACCTGGCCCTGCTGACCTGGCCCTGCTAACCTCTCCAGCCTGGTCCCTCCTCTCCCTCCATCTCCAGGGCTGAGCTCTTGAAAAACTAACTGTTCTTTTCCTTTATCAGTCACACACTCTCTCTTGCCTCAAGAATTTTGTCCTTGCTATTTCCTCTGCCCGGAACACACTTCTGGGTAACTGGGTTCTTTCTCATGTCAATTCAGACGTGACTTTCCCTGAGGCCCGGGCCCTGGGCAGGTACCCTCTTTCTGTGGTCCACAGTCCCTGCACCTCCCACCCTATTAAAACTGTTATCAAACTTTGTTGCTGGTGCCCCTTTTCTGTTTCCATCTGCCTTGAGATTGTAAATTTTGTGGTAATGAGGCAAGAGGTACCCTATCTCACAGCTTTATCTGCTGTGGCTAGCATAGAGCAGGCACAAAGTAAGCCCTTAATACTGACTGACTGGATGAATAAGTGAAGGAATGACTGAATAAATAAATGACTGAATGTAGGCATTTACAATCTCCAGACCTTCTCTTCTCCTGGTGAGCAAAAGACACAAGGTCTGACCTGGGGAAGGGGGAACAGACTGTGGGCTGCCCCACCTGCTTAGGATGGCCCGAAGCCACTGATGGGCTTCTTTGCACTGCTCCCGAGATTCAGAGGAAACCCTGGTTAGAGCAAGCCCCGCGCATGCCCAGCTCCTGGCTCTGGCCCACGCGTCCTGGCTTTGCTCCTTGTATCACTGACAAACTGGCCGTGCTCTCAGCAAAGGCCAACCCCTCCCCTGTGCACTAAATCTCAGCCCTGCTCACCTACTCAAGGACATCACTACAAGCTGTTCTTCCTTCTCTCTCCTGCATCATCCATATTTCCCTCCCAAAAGACCTTATCCATCAGCATGGAATTATTCCTCCCATTTTATATTAAAAAACCAACATTCTCGTGTCCCTTTTCCCTCTCCTGATGCTGTCCCCATCTCTTTCCTTCCCTTTAGCTGACCCTTTATCTGCTCTCTTCTGCTACCTCTTCCAATCAGTCTTTGTCCCATCTGCACTGACAAGCTGACCAGGCCACCAATGTCCTACTTGCCTGTCAGCAGCTTCACTCCTGTGCAATGCCTCCTCCCTGAAAACACTTTCTTCCCTTGGCTCTCAGGACACCACTCTGATTTTTTTCCTATTGCCCAGGCTGCTCCTGACCTGGTTTCCTTTTATGCTCTTGAGTCTGAGAGCTGGTGGGTCCTAGTGTTCAGGCTGTGGACCGTTCTCTTTTCTTTCTATACTTATACTCCCTGAGTGACGTCACCTGGTCTCACAGCCTTGAACACTTTGCCCTATTCGAAAGTGGCTACCATGTCACCTCAGCCCCAGCAGACTTTCCCCAGATAAAAAGTGGGCCCCATGGTGCCATTTCTCAATTTCCCAAGATTTTTATTTAAAAGCTCCCACTTTTAAATCCTTACCCTATTAAAACAATGAACATGTGCAGAACAAATGGAGCACCATTGTGCTACTTCTGCTGTAACAGTGTTGCTCCCCAGGACTGCATTCTCAGCCCTTCTTGTCTAGGTTTTCAGTTTGCCAAGGCCTTGGCTCCCACACTTATGGTTTCAACTGTCCGCTGTCCACTGTCCACATGGACGAATTCTCAACTTGCTCCTGAGCTTCCGAATATATGCAGTTCCCTGCTGGGTGTCTTCATCTGGACATACCTGAGCGATGTCCAACTGAAAATGCCCAAGACTGCAGTTATTTATCATCTTCCTTCTAAAGCTAACTCTCTTATAGTCCCAACCTTGGTAAATGGCCCCACTATTTACCTCATGTCCCAGTCAGAAAGCTCTTCCGTCTCACTGATCAGATACAGAATCCTGCTTATTCACACCAACGCTCCCATATTTCTCACACGTACCCCTGTACTAGCTACCTCTCCTTGGTGCCCGAAGCCGTCAGCTTGCAGCTGAAGCACTACAATTACCTCTAGTCTTTCTTCTCCACTCTGCACTGTTCCCAGAAACCTCTACCAATAATTCCAATTATGCCACACTCCTTTGCCATGCAACCATTCCAAAAACATGTTCTACATGATACTGGTTCCAAGGGATATGGATGGTGTTGCTTGATAGAGTTTAGAACAGGTTCAGATGACAAGTTTAGAACCAAGTTTAAGTACAGCTAACCTTTCCCGCCCTCTGCAGGCCTTCTCAGAGCCCTTCATATGCCAATGTATATATATCCCAACTCTCCAAGAGGGCTACGCAGCAGTGAGCAGATGCCCAGACCTATTTGGCCGTGGCATTCTTTTGTCATGGGGCATTTCAAGGTATTAGTGTTTCACAGAACTATTGCTTCTATAACTTTCCATTATCCACAGGACTGAGAACAGACTGTGAAGCCAGGACACCTACATTCAAATTAGGGCTGTGCCATTGGCTTAGCTGTGAGACAGTGAATAAATTCTTTTCCTTTGTGCCTTTATCTGTAATATGAGGACATAAAACAGTATTGCATAGGATTGCTGTAAGGATTACTAATGAATGGTACATGGAAAGTCTGTAGGACAGTGCCTGGCACATGGTTAAGGGTTCCCTAAGTTCTATTCTTATTAATGGTCTTCTACCATCTGTATTCTCCATCCTCTCCTCCTATGAAGGTTGCCCTCCAACCAACCTCCTTATTTATCTCCACCTGTTTGCTTGAATATCTACATGTTTCCCCAGGCCCACTAGTGCACTTGCACATCGACAAGTGTTTTATCAGGTGGCTGCTAGGTATCCAGCATTTCTGGAGGGGACGTCAGACATGTCAAAACACGTAACACCCTCACTCCCTGTGCTGAAGCTCCTGGTGATTTCTCAACATCCACCTTTCCCTTCTACACCCTCTGTCCGGTGCAGTCCGCATAGGCCCGGTTTACAAACCCAGTCCCCTCATCCGATATCTTAGAGACTTTAAACTGCTCTAGAGTCTTTCATGGTTGCATCCCCAGCACCTAGAATAGTTTTCGGCACAAAACATACACACAATTCTAAATGTGTTGATTGGATATATGAATGTCTTGGTCACTATGCCGAGCCTTCCACTGCCTGCCACGACGTGGGAACAGAAATTACCCTCTCTGGGCTGTAGTTTTCTTAAGCGTGTAACAGGATAAAATCTGTTCTAGGCGCAGTGCATGGTGGCAGGACAGTGGAACTACGCAGTCCCGCCCGGTGCGAATGCTAGACCCTTCCCCGAGTTCTTGAAAGGAACCCAAGAAAGAATGCGCGGGGCCCAGCCGGGTCACACCCAGAGGGGCTGCGCGGCATCCTCGGGTCCCCTGCCCGCCCACCGGGCCCCCGCACTCACGTTGCGCGGTGCAGTTGCCTCAGCAAGTGTGCGACCCGAGCGCGAGCGCCGGCGGCCATGGCTGTGCAGTCGCCTCCCTGTGGTCCCTCCCCCTGCGCCGGCCAATCCCAGACGCACCCTCCCCAGCCCTCCACCCGGCCAAGTCTGCCCGTCCACCTCTTTGGTAGCCCCCGCCCCAGCCTCCTACGGCCAAGGGTTACCCCTCAGTGGCTCAATACCACTTTCCCGAGTCAAAACCTCAACTGCTGCAGCTGCAAAGTCTCACCATTGACCACTGAAATTGCCGTAAAGGTAACTGCTCGCAGGGTCTTGGGTAGTATTTCATACGTGGAGAAAGAGAAACAAGAGCATTCTTTTCCCACTGATTCCTTTGGAATGCTATTCTGCCTTCTCAAAGTATTTTCAGACTAAATTGTTAAGACACTGCATTTAAATTGTTTTAACAGTAAACAAGAACCTTGCACAAAGCCCCTGGGTCCTTTTCACAAGGCCAGTGTTGTGTTAAACTGCTAAATCAATAAAAGTCTAAAAACAAAAAGTAGACAGTTCCCAAACAAATTGGCAACAAAGCCACTCTCAACCACCGGGTGAGATTTTAAAAGGTTAAATGCTCTATTTTGATGAAGTTGTTCAGGAGTCCATTAAACAGTTTAATCAGTAGTTAAAGCATTCCATGATTACACTACAGTCTGGGAGGGCTTAGGAGTCTCAAGTGCACTATGTCCCAGTGGAAAGGTTGATCAATGATCAACCTGGAAAAGTTCAACCTTAACTTAATTAGAAAGCATCCTAAGATAGTAATGATTGACCATGTGTTTTAAATAACCTATTATGAAATCGCAATTATTTTTTTCATACTTATAAAACTGAGAACACTTAAAAAATGATTTCCCAATGTTAATTTCCTATTAATAAACAGATCAAAACAGTAAAGTGGCTGACTGCTCTGCAACAGCTGTAAAATTGACCCACTCCTCTATTCTGGGATTATATATGTACAATGAATCCTTTCAGGAGATAGGTTTTTTACAAAGTTGAGTTACTGAGATGAATTAGAAAAAGAGACCCGAATGGCTATAAACGTTTCACCTCTTAAAACAAACCAGCTCAGGTCAATCTGACAAATGAATCAAACGACAATAACATTCCAATTAAGGATTTTGTGTGTTTTCTCTCTTACCCAAAACAGACCCTATTTGACACCTAAAAAAAACAAAAAACAAAACTGCACTTTCAACATTATGTGATACCAAAAGAAAGAGTTTTTCTAAACAAAGTGGTCTTGCTAAAATCATAATTTGGCTGCTTTGTTTTTCAGAAAGTAAATGAAAATAATCTGAATCAGGTATCCAGATCACTGGCTTTACTTAAGATTTCTACCAATAGCCAGGGTTAAAAAGCAATATTAGATACAGACACACTTTTATTAAATAACTTCACAAGTTCCTTGTAAGGCCAGTTTTGAAAAAGTAATCTGTGTGCTCCCCCACCCGCTTTAATACACAAGCTTGTTAGAAAAATAATGCGGAAATGAGTCTATTTTAAGTCTCTGAAATATGACTAACTCTCCCTTATACCGTATCCAAAGGTGGCTGTTTAACAAGACTTAGAAATTAACATTTAGTGTAGTTCTTGGTTTACAGGCGGGTCCAAGGGTCCAATTTACTTCCTCCGCTTTCCTCCTTGGTGTTGGCCTCCTTTCCTCTTGCCACCCAAGCCGGAAGGCCTGGAATTCATCTTGCCTCCCAAGCCCCCTTTCCTTTTCCCTCCCTGGCTGGGCGGCCCCCCTTTTCTCGGGCCTCTAGGTCCCTGCCGGCCCCCCTTTCTCTTGCCCTTTTGGCTCATTTTCCTCCTCTTGGCCGCCTCTTCCTGTTCCTCCTCCCTCATCTGCTTATTCGTGGCCCTGGTCACATCCAGCTGAGGCTTTTTGCTGTTCATGACTCGCAGCATGTCTAACTGGTTCTTTTTCTCGGCTGCAAAGTCTCCGAAAAGGGGCTGAAACTTCCTCTTCTTGCCGGAGCCCCGAGGCGCCTTTTCCTTGGGAAGGCGCTCCTGGAAGCGGCCCACAGAGGCGGTGGAGACCTTGGCCACCTGCAAGGCGCGGCCTAGCTCCTCCTTACTCTGGTGCCCGGTAGGGTGCATGCCTGCTGCGCTGGGCAGCTGCATCTTGTGCGCGCGGGCCAAGTTACGCAGTCGGTTCAACTCGTTCTTGGCCACCCGTTCCTTCTTAGCTTGAATCCGCTTGGCGAACTGGTCCTCCAATGGGTCGGCACTGCCGGGCACCTCGATCAGCCATTCCTTGGTATCGTCGCGAGCGCGCTGGTAGCCCCAGCGCCGCCGCCACTGGCCGCTCACCTCGTCCCACACCAGATTGGTCTTCTTCTTGGGACGGATACCCTTTAGGCGCGCAAACTGCTGCCAGCGTGTAAGCGGCCGCGGCCGGGGTACCGGCTTCTCGCGCGGTAGGCGAGTGGTGGGTTCCGGCAGCCGCGCCACCAGCGCCTCCTCCACGCGCTCTGTGGGCAGCTGCCACAGCTGGTTGATGAGCAGCTGCGTGTTGTCCCGCGCCAGGGCCCGCAACTGGGGCTCCGGCGTGTGTCCCCCGCGCAATCCAGTGGGGGGGTTCCGGTCCGAGGCCAGCAGGTTACCCAGGTCGAACTCAAGCTCCAGCTCCTTGTGCACCGTAATGCGCTGCAGTTTCTCTGCCTCATCCTTTTCCGCCTTTGCCAGCAGCTCCCCCACGCTCTGGCCTTCCATGGCTCCGGTTCCGTTCACTTGCTCCAGGAAGACAGTCCAAATTACTTCTCCGCCAGCACCGGCTCAAACCACGTGCAATCACCCTCCAATGCTGACCCCGGAAAAGAAAGCTTTACTTCCGGAGCAACAGGAACTGGCTCACAATCCAGGCTATTCGGGAAAAGGCCAGCAGAGGGCGGTGTTGGAGAGCAGATGGGATTCGTGGCGGTCATTTTGGCTCGAACCCAGTTGGAGGCAGAGCTTGGTGCGAGTAGTTCAGACTACCAATTCCAGAGTCTAATCGGGGTGCGGTTTCCGGGATGCGGTGGCGCAGGTGGGCGTCGCAAATTTTGGGGGCCACAGATTGTGGGGCTCCCGAGCAACTCTGTCAGAATTTCAGTGAAAATGCGTTCTAAAGTTGTTTAGTCAGTCACCCTTTTTGGGACTAGACAAATTATTTCAGAGCCCCAAACCGTCCCGTTCATGAGGGTCCTGGGTTTGGGTCAAGAGAAACTTTGCACAGATAGTTTCCACAGGCGTGTAAAAGACTTGGCTCGCTTTGGGGGCGGGCGGAGCTGACAAGCCGCCTTGGGTGGGCGCGAGCGTGCGCGCTCGTCAGCTAGCCGAACACCGGCGGCCCAGAGCCCGGGCCACGCCCTCTCATGGCTCCGCGCAAATGAGCGGCCCGCTCTGCAGCTAGACTGCCAATCCTGATTGCCAGCGTTCGACCTTCCGCTTTAACTTGTTTGAGCCTATTTCAAAACTTGTACCCTCCTAGGGCTGTTAGAAGGGATAAATGAGTTAATATGCCCCCAAGGGAGTTTACATCAGGGCTTGAGACACTTAAAAGTGCTCAGGAAATATTAGCTAAATACCAGTTGTTATTTAATCTTACTGGCTGTGGGAGCTAAGCTGAAGAGGCAGTCTTAATAGCAGTGCTCGAACTCCAGGTTCTTGAGTCAGACTACCTAGAACCAGATCGAGGTTTACTGTGCCTACTCCTCGTACAGGTTCTTTAACCAAAGTCTTATTCATAAATTGAAGCAGTTTCTGGTACATGGTAAGCACTCAATAAATCTTAGCTGTTGTTGTTCACTGTCTTCCTCCGATGACAAAGGAAGGCTCAGAGAGGTAAAACGACTTGTCTTAGGTAATACATTAGGAAATGTGGGAGCAGGAGGTAGCTTGCTCACAGCTTTAAGACTACCTACACATTCTCTGTAATGTCATCCAGGCTCTTAATACTGTAAAAGCATGGTCTCTGGACCAGCATCGTAGCAGCAGCTGGGAATTTGTTAGAAATGCAGAATTTCTGACCTCACCCCAGACGTAATCATTCAGAACTTTCATTTTAGTAAGATCTTTAGGTGATGAACATGTACAATAAAGTATGGGAGGCATTGCTGATGGTGTGGCCTACAGGTTTTGTTTTCCTTTAAAGAGAGATTGGGAGTAGTAAAGAGAGGGGGGTATGCTGGAGAATTAACCTATAGAAGTGGACAGAATATCCATTAGGAAATAGATTCAGTTGAGTTTTTGCTAGAGAGAGCTTTAAATACAGCCCCATCTATCATACCTGCCCCCTAAGTTTGGTCTCTTCTTAAGCTCACTATCTTTCCTCCAATCTACTTTGTTCATTCACTCATAAACCGTTTAATGAACACATTTTATGCTTCAGGCATTGTGCTAGAATTTTCTTTCCTCTCTTTTCTAAAAGCTTTTAGGATTTGCCAGGGTTTTTCTGAGACTTTACCTTAACACTCAGCACCGAGTCTTTAATGACTAATTTCCTGAGCCAAGGCTAGGTCAATGACAGTACTAGGTAAATGCTTTGAACATTAAAACTTTTGGGATTTACTGTAGAAAAGAATTAAGGACATTGACAGTTGCTCTGGACTTGGCTTAGTTTCTGATTCATTAATTCATTTAACAAACATTTGAATGACTACCATGTTTCAGACACTAGATGCAAAGATTATTGAGACCTTATGGATCAGGGGGGAAGAAAGAAAACTAAAGAGAAATTTACTATTATGGCATGATTGGGCTTGTAATAGGAAGTGCAACTATGTAGGATTTAGCTCCTCTATCAGTCCTCCAACTTAGGAAAACTAAGAGTAGATGACAACAGGTTTTGAATGGTGTGAATTCTCACTGGATGAAATGTTTTGGTTTGAATCATACAGGCCAGCTCTTAATTGAACTCTAATTGTTTTATATTCAATGCTTTCTTTATTCTAAGTGGAATTTAATTTCCTTGATGACTAGAGACTGATTTTTACTCACTTTGCTGAGCATAGTGCTGGATACATAATAGGTATTCAATACACAATTGCTTGAAAGAATAAGCTTATTAAATAGATTTTTCTAAATTAAAAAAGGATTAATGTTGGCTGTTAGATTCAAGGTAAACAAAATGATTAAGATTGGGAATTAGGGCTTTACAAAAATCTTATTGAGACAAGTAGTAAGTGGAGATCTCCAGCTTGCATTTATATCATCTTTATGTTAGGCAAGATTCTAGAGTGTCAAGAAAAAGAGAGCCTACCAGGGATGTACAAATATATGTGAAATTATTTTAACAGTACAGCAAATGGTTGCACATACTGTCTTTTCCCTTTGTTGTTTTTCCCATTGTCTGTTCTCTCTGTTAGTGGCCCTCCTCTTTTTGTATCATAATGCAGACAGATCTCAAGTTTAGTCACTAGATCCTTCTTTTTATACCTGCTCTCTATGCCATTTCATCTGGTCTCATGGTGTCAGCTCCAAAATTTGTGAAGATGGTTCTTAGAGGTACATCTCTATTCTTTTCCTTTTCAGAAATCTCTAACACCTGCTGGGCTTTCCCACTATACTCTAACTCAGTATGTTTAAGGCTGTATAACATCCATCCACTCCCCCTAACAAATGTTGGTGTAAGGCTTTTCATGCCCAAGGTACTGTTCTGAGCATTGGAAATATAGTACTTAGTAAAAATAGGTTCAGTTGATGTTATTGTCATTCTAGTCTGGTAACTCAGGCTTGAAACTATGACAGCATCCTTGACTTTTCTCTTCCATCTCCACATCCATTCAGGTAGAAAGCCCTGTTAAGTATGTCCCCAATATTGTACCCTTTCCATTTCTACTCCATGACCTTACCCCTAGACAGATTCTCTTCCATTTGCTTCTCTAGTTCCTGCTTTTCTCCACTCTGCTCTCTGCCCCCGGCTTCCAGCTGGGTGCAGCCAGCAGAAGGCAGTAACAGATGTGATGGTATGAAGAGAGTCAGGTGAGGGCATATATGCCCCCAGCCCTCTGTAGATAGCTGTGGTTGGCTGCTTCCTCTAAAAGGTCACAGCTCCAGTCAGGTAGCTCTTTCTACGCAACCACCCTCTTCCAGTTCCTTGAAGTACTCCCCTGGGCTCTTACCATTATAGTAGTCTTCCTTTTGAGTATCCTTAAACTATGCCCACATGTTTGCAATATTCCCTTTGTTGATCTTTCTTAAATTACACAGCTTGACTGTTTCCTGTTTCCTGCCAAGACCCTGACTGATGCCCAGGAAGCTATCCCAGGAGCATCCTAACAGTTTCCTGCCTCCAGTGTGTCTACAGGCCACTCCTGGAGGTTTATTTTCCACAGATCTGGCCAAGTCACTTTTCTCAGAAACTTCCTTCTTTACTTAACAAAATATGATTGTTCTTGGTCTTGGATGTTCATGATATGGCCCCAAACAACTCTTTTTACTCACATGGCATAATAATGTTCTCCTTATGCTTGTTTTCCAAGTATTTCTTCCCCATTTCTACGTTCCATCTTAGCTATCCTTCTACAACCTTAAGAACATTCCACAAGAATGGGCTGTAGGAAAAAATAAGCAGTAATTATATTTTTGTAGTAACTATTGTGAAGTTTTCCATTAACAAAAGTGAACCTGCAGGGAGATTCCCCATACCCCCACGAGGGACAAGAGGGTTAAAGGCACGAGATAATCCTTTTACATTCCTTCAAAACATAACTACTTTGGTCAGTAAAACATTTTTGCAAGCAATTTCTTTCTTATTTTGATGCTGCGTTAACTTAGTTTTACTTTCTAAACATTTCTCAGTTTTTGGTACTGAAGTTATTAGGGATGATTCAACCATTCTTTCAACATAATTATTTTTGAGTGTTTTTGTCTAGGAAATTCAGTGTGCCAGTAATTTGGTAAAATAGTAGAAAAGGACCCTTAAAACGCTTACATTATTCACATAGTTCATTTTCACTGATTTTAATTTGGGAGCACTGGCAGGAAAAATTTAGTTTTTAAAATTTCTTAATCACACAAAAATCTGTGTATTCATGTGCTTCAGTTTTAGTCAGAAACCTATATAGAAAATCCATTTTATTTTAAAAGGGAAGAAAGAAGCTATAGCATTAAGATTTTGTGTGGTTAGTGTAGAAGCAGATAAAAAAAGGAAACTACCAAATATTGTACATTTTCCTAGAAAGTAATTCGGATTTTAGGATAGTAAAAATGGTGGTAGTATTTTAGAATTGACTTAAGTTGTTTTGCTCTCTATAACATACACAATGGTTTCTGTTTTTAAAAAATTGACAAATACAGTTTTCTCTATTTGCCCAAGTCTTACCACCACCTGTAAGATAAGTAACTACTGGTTGATGATTTTCATTCGTAAGGCTTTATCTCCAAGTCTTTATCCCTAAATTTTAGGGATATTTGCACTCAAGAATCCAATAGCAAAATGTAGATTTATTTATTAAATTATCATTTTTATGATATTTTAATTTGTGAACATAAAATTGCAATGAGTAAGAAATCCTTTTGTGTTTTTCCTAATAAAAGTGAACAATTTTTGTAAATAACCTTGGAGCGAGTTATTCTAGGTTAGGCAATTGAGTCTTGACTACCTTTCCCTTCAGGAAAGCAACTTTGTTGTTGTGTGACCTCAATTGTCTTTGTAATCATAAGCCATGTATGAACATATATTAATCAAGTTTTTCTTCTAAATTTCCCACATAAACGATATTAATAATGTACAATAAGTTACTGCTATGTCAAATAAACATTAATTCTTTGCCCCTCTTAACCAAGAATTGTTTCTAGACATTACCAACTCATTATTTTTGGAACACATCCATGAAAAATATGAATAGAAATACTAAAAATGTGATCACATATGTGGAAATTCTGTAGCCATCATTTTTCATTTTCTAGGTGTTGTTACTTGCCAAACGAAGACAGCAAAGGAAAGAACCTCTTCGTGTCAAGTAGGTGTGTCACTGTATCCTTGTCTACATCCAAGAGTGCACTGCAGTCTCGTGTAGCCCCCTGAGCCACCTGGCAATGCACAAGATCCAGCTGCTTGTGGCCTGTGTACTTTCTCACAAGGCCTAAGTAGGACTTCTTATTTAGAATGTATAAATAATGTTCCTGGTATTTTCCAGTATTTATTTCACTTACTTCATTGTCTAAGATAATGGAAATTTTCGGTTGGGAAAGCTGATTTCTTATGATGAGCCCCCTGGGTTCCCTTCTCAGGAAAGACTGTGGGTTTCAAAGGAGACACAGTTTAGGTCGCAGGCTTCAGTATACTATCTGGAAAATGAAGAGTTTTGACTAGGTGGCTTTTATGATTCATCTCTAAGATCCTTTTGTTAAAAATCTATGCTGTTCAAGTGCTCCAATATTATTTTCTTATAAAGTGCTTCCCCCCCCCCGTTGTTAATTTAAAGTTTTTGACTAATATGTTCCATTTTACACACCTCCTTCTCTTCCTGAGTCATTTATCTCATTTCCTAGGCTGGTTGTATGACTGCACATAGTGAAGCAGCTCTCTGAGTGTATAAGGAGGCTGTGACTACAGAGTGCTAATCAGTTTTTTATAGCATGGAGGCTGGTTATTGTTTTTTGTAGGAAATTTATGATGCTTTTCTTTTTTCTTTACTTACCATTAAACTACTTTGAGAATTGGGAGGCAGAGGGGAGAATGAGCAGGGCATAGTTCATTTTACTATATATTAGTTCTGGAAAAATGTCTTGTAGGAAAGAACATAGAAGATATATTTATAAAATATTTATAAAAATATATATTTATAAAGTCAGATCTGAGAATGAAAGATTATAGATTGGCATTGTCCGTGTTTTTCTGACCTAAGATCTAGAACTAATACAATAATATTCTTTGATTATTACAGTTATAGAAAAGTTTTAAAGAATGATTTGAAGTTAACTCCCTCAAATAATAAAATTGGGGCAGTTTTGTGTTTCCTAGTTTGGTATTGTTTCAGGGAAAGCTAGTGAGAGAATTTCAACATAAGGAAGGAAAAGTGGACTGAAATGTAATAACATTGCTAGTATGTTTAGTAATTATCATTCTGAGAGTGAATCTTAGTGATCTCTGGCTTGATTACCTAGGCACAAGTTCCCCAAGGGGTCATCCCTTCATCTTAAAAATGGGCTAACACCATATTTAGCCATACATAAGGTGCACTTTTTGCCAAAATTTGTGAGGAAAAAATAAGGTTGCTCATTATACATGGGTAGTACTAATTCCATATCTATACAAATGTTTTAAATTATTTTATTTATGCTTATGGGTTAAAAGTGTAACTCTAGAAATCAGTAACAATACCTATATGCAAAATAATACCTTGGAAATATGATAATCCTTTTTTAATATAAGATTTTTCTAACAAAATTTCTTATACCTTGTTCTGTCTTGTGTTTTATAATTATTGGTTACATAAAATTTCTTGTACCATAATATGTAAAAAATGAATGCTAATATTCCTTTATAATACAAAAAACAAGTACCTAAATATGTATACACAAGTAAAATTTAAATTAAATGAGTAAAACGAAAGATTTTTCCCCCTGAAAATTTGGGCAAAAACCATGTGCGTGCATTATACACTGCAGCACATTATACATGGCAAAATACGGTATTTCTCAATTTTAGAATTCTGTGAGTCAGTGATAAATTATTTAAACACACTTTTGCAAAGATCTCTAGCAGGGTAGTCAGGAGACAGATTCTGGCTCCATCTCTGCCACTCTGTAGTTGTGTGTGGCTTTGGTAAGTCACTTCACCTATCTAGGTGTTAGTTTCCTTATCTATGAGGTGAACTTCACTAGCTTCTCTCTATTCTGCTTCTATCTCTGTGTAGCATTCTGTGCTTTTGTTAAGATGACTTCAGGAGAAAAGAGTGGGTGATGGTGAAATACGGCCTTGAAGACAGAAATTCTTTAATTGGGGTTCTGTGGATGAGCTTCAGGGGCACATGAATCCCCCGATATTTTATGCAGACTTATGTAGGTATGCATGTGCATTTTTATGGATAGGAGATTCCCCCCAACCCCATAAGATTCTCTAAAGCATCTATGACTCTCCCTCTACCTCTTTCCACCAAGGTTAAGAACTACTGTACTGTAGAAGAGGGAGATAAATGAAGGCTAATAATGAAGGGAGGAATTGATGAAGGCTTTATGAAAGAAGAGGAATTTGAGTTGGCCTTTGAGCCTAAGTAGAGTTTGAATAGATGGGGGTGGGGGGAGGAAGAGGCAGGAGTGGGGGCATTCCAATAGGTGGTAACAATATGAATAAAGGCATGTAGCTAGTATTTATGGAGGAAGTACAATGTATCAGGCACTGATTTTCTTTATAAATCCTCAAAATAGGCATGGGAGGTAGAGATTCTCAATATTCTCATTTTGTAGATGAGAAGACAAAAGATCATAAGGGTTAAGTAACTTGCCCAGAGTCATAAAGTTATAGTAAATGGTAGAACAAGGATTTGAACTTTTGCAGCCTGACCCCAACCAAGGCATATAAGCACTGTACCACGGAGCTTCCACTCTCTGGTTTGCCTAGTATAGGTGATTTGTGTTGGGGACAGATAAGAAATAAGCTTAGCTAGATAGGTAGGGCAGTAGTAAATATGGAGTACTTTTAGGTTGAAGAAGAACTTGAATTTTATGCCAGAGGCAATGGAGCCATGGAAGATTTTAGACCAGTGAAGCTATAACCAAATGGTGTTTTCTTAATTATATTGTTTAACTCGTCCATGTTCTTACTAATATTTTGTCATCTTGATCTATCAGTTACTGAGAGATATACTGAAATCTTCTACTTTGATTATAGGTTTATCCATGAGTAATTCTACCAAATTTCCATTGTATATTTTGATGCTATGTTATTAAAGAACATGAACATTTAGATTTATTAAATCCTCCTGATAAATTTTTCTTTTTTTCCTTTCATAAGAACATAGTGACCATCTTTATTCTTAATAATGCTTTTAATTGTTTTATAGCTATATTGCTTTTTGGTTAGTATTTGTTTGATTTGTCTGATCTTTTACCATTTTTCACTTCCAACCTGCCATCTGTCCTTTTGCTTTAGATATGTCTCTTATAACCAGTGTATGGCTGGATTTTGTTTGTGGTTTGTCTTTTTAAATCAGATCTTGCAATCTGTGACTTGTAATTAATACATTTAGACTTATAGTTATTATGATTGCTGATATATTTATTTCTATCTTATTTTTATGACTTGTTTACTTTGTCTTTTCTATACCTGTTTGTCTCTGCTCCTGCATTTTATTGGCTTGATTGAGTTATCCTTCTGTTTTTTAATTGAGATATAATTGACACATATTGGTTTCAGATATAGAACATAATGACTTGATATTTGTATATATCATGAAGTGATCACCACAGTAAGTCTAGTTAATATCCTAGTTTATCATAATTGACTTACTGAAAATGCTCCTGTGGAGGAATTCAATTATTTTCTAAGTTTTTACAAGAGCAGTTAGAGATCCCTTTGAGACAATTCTGTGAATTATCTCATATAGCTATTGTAAAAAGAATTTCTAAATGACAGTGTTGTATAATTTTATGTAAAAATATGTATAGTTGGAAATGTTTAGAGATTATTAGTTTTTGTTGTCTTCATTGTCTTCTAACAACTATAAAAATAAAGGGGAAATGTCAACCAGTAGTATACCAAAGGATATTTTACCAAACATTTTTTTCCCTTTTCTTTCCTTCCTCTTGGAATCTTGTTTGAAGTTGTTTTCTTACAACATGAAACAACAGGATTTATTCCCTTGACAATAAATTTAATAGCAGGTGATTTAGCAGACATTATCAATACTTTCCAAATAGCAATTTCTTCTAAGAAAATAAGTGTTGAGAACATTTTGTTACATTTTTCTCCCTGTTTGTAGCTCTCAAGTTAGCCATATATGTAAACTATATACTGTCGCTTTTCTGCTAAGTCTCTGTGACAACATCTCATATTTTTTGCAGCCTTGGAAATGGACACATGATAGGATATCATAATTTTTTCCCTTTTCTAGTTTGCCTAGATCCTGAATCAACAAATACTTGGTAAACACCTAATATAGCAGAACTCCAAGTGCCATAGAAAGACAACAGGATGACTATATTGCAGGGATTGTTAATATAACTGAAGAGACAAAATGACATCATAGGAAGGCATATGGAGAGTGTCGTAGAACTTCCTAGACATTGTAATGTACCCTGGCATTGGTATTCGCTCCCTTCCCATCATACCCCAGAACTAGTCCTGGTGCTTTTCATGGCCATGTATTTTCTACTTACATATGTAGAAAAAGAAGGGAAATCATCTAGCTCAATATTTTGGGAATAAGAGTGCCTCCGAAAGGAAACAAGATCTGAATAAACTATCATCTAAAAAAGTGGAGAATAAAAGTTTAAAGGGCTATCTCAATATTTATGAAGTCCTTTCTGATCTGTTTAGTAGTAACCAGTGGAAAATGAAATGATGTAACTTACACATGTGCTGTCTGCCAAGAGTCATAAGCTCATGAGTTTACTAGAAATGTCAGTGTTTATTTGATGTTGCTGCCCCTTCTGGTTTACATTCAGAGAGATGGAGTGACCTCCCCAGGGAACCGTGTTCTCTGACCCCTGTCTTTGGACTGGGGCCCCCACTGTGTTCTCCTTCCACCACTACCAGAGTCCAGGCCAGAACGGGTGCTTAGAATGGTGCCAGAGAGTCATCAAAGTTGGCACTTTCTGACTGCAGGATTTTCCCTACCCACTCCTGAGGCCCATCCTCTTCGGGTTACAGATGTTGATTCTGAACCCATTTGGGAGATGCTGTGGGTCAGCGACCTCGGACTCAGGCAACCTCATGATGACATGATTTCGGTTCCTTATGATCCCTGCCTTTTGTTCCAGACTCTCAATCCTTGGGCACTGTTGCTGAATTTACGTGCAACCTACCTATCAAACTTATGAATGTTTTATATAACACAGTTATAGAAACATAATATATCATTTTAGAATTGAGATAAATGAAAGTGACAACCATAATTTAAAATGTAAAGCTTTTGTCCAGCAGAACTAAAGTCAGAAATACATAGAATTTGGGAAACTAAAACCTAGAGCACATGCTGGACTTTTCAGGGGTAGGCAAAAAATAATCTGTAATGGTGAAAAAACAAGTGAAGTAAAAAAGATGCAAAATGTTAGTTATGGAACAAGATATGTTAAGTTTGAATCATCATTAATGGAGACATTTCAAAATTAGATCACATTACCAAATGATGACTGGTGAGGCCATGGCTATGAACCCTACCCCAAAACGCTCTTCTACATATCATTACGCAGTTCCAGAACAATCCGTTTGCGATGTTTCTAGAACTTCCCCAAACATATCAATACTTCAGTAGCCAGACTATTTGATCAGTTTAGTTATTGACTGAGTAAAAGTAAGTGTGTTGTCTTTAATCGTGATTTTTTTTTCAAGTAGTTTACAAATATTGTAAAATTAAATTTGTGGTTTGTACTTTTAGTGTAGCAAATTTTCTTTTCTAACTGATTACCTCTTTTCCACTATTTTACATTAAGATAAGCACTGAACAAAATTGTCAGTGTTTAAAAGCAGCTCTTTTAAAAACAAGGGGTACAATTTATAGAAATGGGCTTAAAAGAGGTACACAAGTGGAAAAAGGTTGGGAAGCACTGACCTAGAAATACCACAAATTTGGGTTTTATGATTTGAAAATGGACTAAGTGCTTTTTAAATATTCTCTAATACTGTATTCTCCATAGCATACTGAGCCAAGTGGCTATATATATGTGTGTGTGTGTATATATGTGTGTGTGTGTGTGTGTGTGTGTGTGTGTGTGTGTGTATATATATATATATATATATATATATATATATATATATATATATATTAGATTGAAAATGTAGTTCCAGGATCTTGAACCTAGGAGAATAATAGATCTAGGTTACAGTACCCAAAAAGACCAGGCAGGAAATATACATGAATGAAGCCCACAGCCACCACACATTACGAAAAACTATTTGAAGAGATATTTAGCTTTATATCTCTTCCTTGGTCCAGAAATATTGGAAATATTATTTGGTTAAGGTTATTTTGGGCCTAAAAATGATTATTCAAGAGATCTATAAGCGTGTTCGCACAGTCTCCTGGAACTAGCATTTCCCTGAAAAGGTACCTAGTAATCCTTTTAAGTGACTGCTGTGTTTGTTTCTCTGAGTAATTAATAAGTTTTTAAGGACTTTTCAGTTCATCAAATTATAGTATAGTCTCTTGTGCTCTTAAACTTCTTCAGCAAGCAAAAAAATAATAAAAGAAAAAATCAAGATTATAAAGAACTGAAAAACTGTCATGGGTACAGTTTTTAAACGTTGACACCAGGGAATCAGATATGGCTGAGAAACAGCCTTTTTCCTGAAACATCATGCTCATCCCGACCAACTCTTAGCAAGAGAGATCCATCTTAAAGGCAATGATCAGAGTTGCTATGGAGATAATGCAGGAAGTGATTCAGAAGATTACCCAGAAATATATTTCCTTGAATATTGATAAACCCCATGCAACATTTGTCAGTTTGTGGCTATTATAAAATGAATTAGATATCAGGGCTTCCTAATGACACTGTGCCCATCATGTGTAACCCACACTTAGCTGCCATTATAGGTATGAAAGTGGAAACTTCCAAATGACACTCTATGCCACAGTTACACATAGTGGGTGATTTTCTGATTTGATTATGTTTGAGAATCACTAAGCTTATTACAAAAGTTGGTATTGTTCTGATTCAGGGGATCTGTAGACTGTGTTTTGAGACATGTTGCTTTAAAATGAAAGTTTAGGAAGCAACTAAGAGGCTTTGACTTGTTTTCTTGTTGAATGGTCCTGTTCTTTGGAAGCCATTCCTAAAGCTAAAAAATGTCAAGATTTCTTGAGTCAAGGAAAATATATTTCGTCATTGTTCAGGGTTCTTTTTCTCATATATTTATGATGACTACAAAGTCTATACTCCTAACCTAGAGCTTTTTTTTGAACTCCAAGTGTGTATACCCAACTGTCTGCTGGATACTTTCTACTTGAATGTCTGATAGACTTGTCCCACCTCACAGAGCCATACTCAAATCATCACTCTGGGCCTGCCACACCTATAGTTTTCCCTTTGTCAGTTAATGCCTTGGCCAAAAAACTTGGAGTCATCCAAGGAATTTTTTTCTTTTTGCTTGATGTACCCCCATATCCAATTAACTGACAAGTCCCCTTACCTCTACATTCAAAGTATATCTAGAATCTGATCATTTTCATCCACCTCTTGCTACATCTTGGTCCAAGCTGTTAACCATCTCTCACTTAAATTATTGCAGGTCACTCTGCTTCCATTCCTATTCCTTTATAATCTGTTTTCAGCCCAGCAGTCAGAGTATTCTTCTAAAATTAAGACCACATTCTGTTGCTTTTCTGCTCCAAGCCCTGCCTTGGTTCCCCATGTCACTCAGAGTAATAGCCGAAGAACTGAGATTGACCTACAAGATTCAATCTCTGACCTCTTACACCTCTCTTCTACTTGCTGACTTTCTTCCAGACTTAGTGTCTTCAACACTATTCCTTATAGACACAGGGCCTTTGTACTAGCTGTTCCCTCATTGTACTAGTTGCCTGGAATGCTCTTCCCTGAGATATGTTAATGGCTCCTTTCCTCACCAACTTTAAGTCTTTGCTCAAATGTTGCCTTCTCCAAGGACCAACTCCTTTATTTATTTAAAACTATGACCCGCTTTCCTTTATGCACATTTTCTCTACCATGATCCCCCAGACCCCTTTGCCCTGCTCTGGTTTTTCATAGCACCTCTCTCCTGGTAACATACTGGATTAGTTTTTCATTTTTTCATTGAATGATTGATTGACTTAATGTTTATTGTTTATTTTTTTTCTCTCACACTAGAATTTAATTGCCACAGGGAAGCAGTTTTTATCTGTTTTGTTCTGAGGTGTTCCCAGTGTTTAGAAAACTGCTTGGCACATACTAGGTACTTAATCACTATTGCTGAGTAAGGTCAGTGATGTATTTATGGAGTAGTTACTAAAAGTCAAGCACTGTTCTCAGTTCTAGGAATACAGCTGTGGATAGCCAGGGCAGCTCTGCCTTCTTGGAGCTGACTTTCCTAGTGAGGACTACTGCAAAATAACAGAACTGCAGAGTGCACAACATTTTGTGCAGAGGACAGCATGATGGGGTTGATAGAGCAGCCACAGCAGTCAGAGATAGAGGAGAACAGCTAGGAGGTGGCCATAAGCAAAAAATAGAGTGGTGGGTAAGAGAGCTAAGGCTTTCAGAAAACAGATTATATCACAGTGTATAAAAGTATAGGAATTACAGTAAAGTGAGTACAAAGAAGAAAAATATGGAGAAAGAGAAAGAAAGCTTATGTAAACAGAGACTCCAAGTAACAGTGGCTTAACCACACAATAGTTTATTCTCCCACATAAAGGAAATGCACAAGAGGGAGCCAAGTCTTAGAAGGAAGCTTCCTGATCCCATCAGAGACTTAGTGTCTTATCTTTCAATTCCACCATCTTTAACACATACCTTCTATCCTGAGAGTCACTTCTGGGAAGGATGCAAAGGGAAGGACAAAAGGGGGACATTTCTTGGCAGAGGAATCTTTCAAAAAAAGTACATAATACTTCTTACTGGCTAGAACTTACTCACCTGGCAATATCTAGCTGCAAAGTAGTCTAAGGAAATCGGTGTTTCAACTTGGAGCATTGTGACCACAAACATCTCTGCCATAAGAATAAATGGACAAATTACAATTTATTAGAAGAGGATGCAAGACTAAAACGCAGAGCATTAAAGAATCAGACCAAGATCCTGACGTAAGATGACTGTGAGGAAGGGCTGGTGATTAAATCTTACTACTGTCTAAATATTTTGATATCACTAGTTCACATTAGGTATATTTACATTGTTGTGCAACCATCACCACTATCCATTTCCAGAACCTTTCCTTCATCCCAAAGAGAAACTGTACCCGTTAAATACTGACTCCTTATTCTTTATTCCCCCAGTACTTGGTAACTACCACTCTACTTTCTGTCTCTATGAATTTGCCTGTTTTAAGTACCTCATGTCAGTAGAATCATACAATATTGGTCCTTTTCTGTTTGGTTTATTTCATTAAGCATAATATCTTCAAGGTTCATCCATGTTGTAGCATGTGTCAAATTGCTCTCCTTTTTAAGGCTGCATTATATTCCATTGTATGGATATATCACATTGTGTTTATTCACTCATCTGTTGATGAATATTTGGGTTGTTTCTACCTTTTGGCTATTGTGAATAATGTTGCTGTGACCTTTAGTATACAAGTATCTGAGTTCCTGCTTTTAATTTTTTTGTATCCTTCATGTCTTTTTATAACATGCTGTGATAGATTGTAGTTGATGTGTAGATGCACAGGTGCTTTAAATTTCTTGTTAGATTCTAATCCCTTCAGAGTAGGGACCATACTTTTTTTTTGATTCACAAACTCACTCATTTGTTCATTCAGCAATTATATATTGAGCATCTGCTGAGTATTGAATATTCTGCTAGACTCTGAGGCACAGAGTGCAATGATGAGCATGACTTCTATCCTCCAGGTAAAAGCATAGATCTAGTGAGGGACATTTCTTTTCTTCTCATTCACTTTGAACAATGCCTTGCCAATTGTAAATATTCAACAATAATTTGTTGACTTGGTTGACTTACTGACTTCATGTATCTGCAGTGGTTCTTGAGAGTGTCTTATCAGTGATTTTGATAGCAGTAGAAATATATGGAACAAATATAAATTCTATGAGATTAGGAATCATTCCTTTCTAGCACACAGTATGGGCTTAATAGTTTTAAATTAATAATATAATTTGTTCTAATGAACTCTGACAAGTTCTAATGAACTCTGCCCATATATTATGGATGGAAAAACTGAGGCATTTAAGTAAAGCACTGACCAAGTCAGAAATAGAACCTGGGTCTCCTGACCTGCAATCTGATGCTTTATGTTCTCAATCACACTAGTATATAAAATTAGAACTGATGTTACACCTTTCTGCGAAAGATGTGAACTTTAATTAGGTGTAGTCACACACAGTATGGAGAAGATTTAAGGCCTTTAAATTTCCTAAAAATGATAATGAATCAGATTCTAAAATAAGCTTGTTAAATGCTATTCTTGAATTAAAAAGATAGTAGCATATGATGATGAATTGCTGTTTCTGCTGTGAGGGGTGAGGTGTTAGTGTGTTGCCTATTTGAGAAGACCTCTCCAAGCTCTATCTTCTTTATATATAATTTCTCTGTTTATTCAGCTTGACCCCATTCTTGGGGTTTGGAAATGATATTCAATTCTTGACCGCCAATGAATTATTTAGGCCTTTTGGATCTTTTTGAGCAATCTGGTTTGGAAACATTTAATCCTATGTTATATGAGTTAAAGTTCAAATCACTTTTTATTTCATTGGGCGTTCTGGCTAAATTTTTCATAAGGGAGAAAGTTGAGGCCTTTAATTATTAAAAAGCTTTTGGATTATTTGGGGATCTTAAAGCCAAGCTTTTCTAAAAATTGCAGATATTTCAGTTTTAAAAAGCCTCCAATATTTGCAATGAGTAAATAAGGTTTTATAACAAAACCTAAGAATGACACAATTTGGAAACCCAAGGAAAGCATAGTCTAAATTCACATCTAACTTTATCTGATCAAGTCCTGAAACTATCATTGATCTACTGAAGGCACAGGGGATAGATGACCTTAACTCATAAGGCAAAACCATTTTGTGTGTATGTGTGTGTGTAAATAATTTAAAATTTTAATAAGAGTGAATTGAGCAGAAATTACCTAAAAGAACTTGACGAGAATAGAGTGCTACCAGTGCTGTCTCCAAAGTCAAAAAGGACTTCGATACCATTGGAAAGAGAATAAACCAAAAGGTCAGACTTACTGCTCTTGTTTTGTTGGTTTTTTTGTTTAATAAAAAACCAGCAAGTATTATGCAACATGTTGATTTGATACATTTATATATTGCAATATGATTGCCACCATAGCTTTAGCCAAAACTGCTATAATCTTACATAATTATTATTTATTTTTTGTGGTGACAACAATTAAGATCTAGTCTCTTGACAACTTTGAAGCTTATAATACAGTATTGCTGACTATAATCACTATGTCATGCATTGGATTTCCAGGACTTATCTGCTAGTTGCAAATTTGTTCCCTTAAACAAGATCTCCCCAATTCCCCCTCTTCCTAGCCCCTGGTTACCTCTGTTCTCTACTCTGTTTTTATAAGTTTGGCCTTTTTAGACTCCACATGTAAGTGATATCATATAGTATTTATCTTTCTCTGTCGACTTATCTCACATAGCATGATGCCATCCATATTGTTGCAAATGGCAGGATTTTCTTCTTTCTCATGGTTGCACAGTATTTCATTGTATATGTTTATATTCACTCAATCTTCTTTATCTGTTTATCTGTTGATGGATAGTTAGGTTATTTCCATATATAGGCTATTGTGAATAATGCTGCAATAAACATGAAAGTGCAAACATTTTTTGATATCTTATTGTAGTAACTCCTAGGAAAGAACATAGGGAAGAAACCCCTTGCCACTGGTCTTGGATAAAAAAACAATTTTTTTTTTTGGCTATAATACCAAAAGCACAAGCAACAAAAGCAAAAATAAACAAGTAAAACTACATCAACCTGAAAAGCTTCTGCACAGCAAAGGAAACCCTCAACAAAATGAAAAGGAAACCTGTGGAATAAAAGAAAATATTTGTAAACCTTATGTCAGATAAATGGTTGTTGCCCTCGTTAATGTGCAGACTTTCCAGATAACTTTGCCTTCATGACAGCAGGAAGTGTTCAGAAGCCCTTAGACTTAGTGTAATTTGTACTAGTAATGTAGGTATTTCATCAATTTTGTTATTGTTGTTGGAATAGTTCCCATTGTACATTTTTCTAGAGTTAGGAGTATGGAGATAAAATGACCAAGTCATGGTCCATCATGTTTGGTCTTCACTACCAACCTTACCTGACTTGGGTGAAATAGGTACAAGTGTGTGCTGTGATAGTAAGGGCCAGAGCAGCGACTACAGGAAGTATGGTGAAATCAAAGCACTGACATTGGATTTTGGTCAAAAGTTGTCTTGGTGACTGACTTAGTTTTGTTGTGCTGATTTCCTTGGTGCTGCCCTGTTGGTGTCCCAGAGAATGATGGGGGCCACCTTTTCTCCCTACCCAACCACATGTAATTGAAAGAGCAGGAGTGGATATGGGAGAGCCTCCTTGTCAATGAGCTCCTCTGCTGATCCTGCCAGACGACTATCGGAGCCCATAGAGGAGAGATCAGCAGTTTCCATTGTTTTGGCCACGTAATATGTGTCTCTTAGAAGAGGGTTTGACATTTTACAATATAGGTGGAGAGAGGCAGTCAGGATAGGGAGAATTGAGGTTAGAGGCAGGAGGGAAATATGGGAAGACATATCTAGGGTCATGTATTTTCACCAACATCTAAGACAGTGAACAGAAAACTAATGCCTTGACAATCCCAGCTGTAAAAATATAAACAATTTATTGAAGGCTCATGTACTCTTGGCAGCTAGCACCTTATTAAATTCTCACAACACCCATGAAGTAGGGATCGTCCTGTATTTCTACTTTACAGATAAGAAAACCAAGATCCATAGAGAGTAACTTTGCTAGGATTATGTGGCAAAAAAAGGCAGAAACCAGAATTCAAACCTAGGTGAGGTCTGACTCTAATACTGCTCTGCTGTTCTGCATCTCCAGAATAAAGTATACCCTTCCCCCAACCTGAGTAGCTCCTCATAAAGTCCATATATGGTCTGAAGACTGACTCCATAAGATTAGTGAACTGGCTGGCTAGAGCCTCAGGTCACTCTTGTGCCTTCAATGGAGTTTCACAGAAATGATCACTAGGTATGGATAGTACATATATGAATTTTCATCACATAGTGGGAATAGCTTTACAGAAAATTTAGGCTCTTACTGTACAACAAGAGATTGTGCCACTGTTAGAAGAAGTTTGCCAGACCCTTGTCTTTACAGCTCAATATATCCTTATGCAGTTGTTATTGTGTTGTTACTTTAATACCATAGTCAATCATATATTACATTACAGCAAAACACATCCTACTTGCTCATTAAAACAAATACTGTATTTGCATAATCACTGTCAATAGAAAGGTAAACACACAGAGGCAACTAGAAAACTAATGAGGTTTGTTCAGGCAGCAGCCACCCTCCTGATGGCACACATATTCCAGGAACGTTCATGGGATTCCCACCGCCTCCCCGCACTTCCCTACCTTCACTTAGAAGAAGTCAAGACTAGTATTGTTAAATGGAAAGTTGTAGAGGAGAATGAAGGGGAACAATGTGATGACTCAGCTTTGTGCAGGCCAATATATCCTGAAGGGAGACATCCTCTATCCAGTACACTTCAAAGCAAGGACCATGCCCATCTTGCTCACCCCTGAATTCCCAGTGCTAGTCCCAGCCTGGTATATGTGAGCTCTGGGAGTTTGCCTACTATTCTGTTCTATTATATAATAGTTGAATGACTGAAGAATGATAAATGAATGAGTGAGCACAGTTGGCAAAGAAGACTTGGGAGAGGAAAGTGGTGTTATCTCCAGAATTATTTCATTCTATCTAAGAAGCTGATTGAGCCAAAACTTAATCCCTCCAAAAAAAACATAGTTTTCCCCAACTTGGCCCATATTGTGAACTGGGAGGGAGTAATAGAGTAGTTATATCTAGGAAAGATGCCCAGGATAATCCCTCCATAGGTTTAAACTGACCTATTGACCTTTCCTTTGTGCTCCAGCACCTAGCATAGTCCCTCAGACACAGAACGTGCCCTAAAAATGTCTATGATGGTGACTAAGTGCCTAAAGTCCTTGCAGTAAGACAATTGCATGTATTTAGTGGTTTCCTTAACCAGACAATGAGGAATTAATGTGATAAGGCTCTAAAATTTGTTGGGATTATGAATTATGAAGGCTTGTCTTACATAGGAATGGAATATAAATTCTTCACTGAGATGCACTGTGCCTGCAGGGTGCAGAAATACACTGTAGCTAAAAACAAACAAACAAACAAAAAAACAAAAAACAACAAAAAAAAGAAATACACTGTAGCTATATTTACAAAGTAGTTTGGATCTTTAACAGAACCCTGCTACAAACCCATTATTAGTTTTTTCTTTTTAAACATGATTCATTTAAATATTCTTTTTGTGACTCATTTATCTAACTTTTTTTTGAGATAAATTGTTATGTATAAATGGAATTT
The DNA here is from genome assembly GCA_004026885.1 of Lyroderma lyra. Taxonomy (NCBI): domain Eukaryota; kingdom Metazoa; phylum Chordata; class Mammalia; order Chiroptera; family Megadermatidae; genus Lyroderma; species Lyroderma lyra. The sequence goes on from PVJL010002706.1 coordinate 96,760, forward strand.
TAAAGACTTAACTTCTCATTCTAATCTTGCTTCTGAGCTTGTCACAGTTTCACTAGGAACTTCAGAGATCTCCAGTCATTAAATTCAGTATTGAACTCTCCCTCCAAGAAAATACTTTTTCCCTTGTCTTCTGTAATGCTACATTCTTGTTTTCCTCTCAGTTCCCTTCCTAGTCTCTTTCACATCTCTTAGGTCTATACTCTGAGGTTACATTGTTAGAGATTCTGAGGGCTTGGCTCAAGGGCCTCTTCTTTCCTCACTGTACTTGCTCTGTACCATGGCTTTGATTGACTTTCATATGCTGATGACTTTCAAATTTTTATCTTTAGCGGAGATCCCTTCTCTAAGCTCTATGCCCAACTACTGTTTTGACATCCCCATTTGGATATTTTTAAACACCTCTAACTCAATTTGTACAAAATTGAACTTGTAAAAGTTGAACAGTTTCTCCTAAATTCATTCACTTCCAGTGTTTTCTATTCCAGTCAATGGCATCACTAATCAGCTAGTTGCATGAGCAATCAACTTCCAAGCCATTCTTGTGTTGCTTCTCCCTGCCCTCCACCACAAGGTTCTGTTGATTTTACCTCCTAAATATCTCTCAAATCCATCTCCTATTTCCATCGTCATTGCTATCACTCTTTACTGACTCTGATCTCCAATCCAACTCCAAAATACATCTCTGATCACATCACCCTCTTGCTTAAATCCTTCAGTGAAATATATCCTTGTAGATAACCTACAAGGCCTGGCCTGGCCCTTGCATACGTGGCCAAACTTTATCATTCCTTATATGTTTTTACATTCTCTGTGTTTCAGCTACCCTGACTGGAGCCACATGCTGTCCTATATAGCTCAATCTTCATAGATTATAGATGAGACAAGAGACTCGGGGATATTAAATAGGTTTGCTTAACATCAAAGCAGATTCTTGTCTTCCAGGTCACTGCTCTTTTTACCACACAGCCTGCACTACTTTAGTTCAGTAATGTTATCCTACTGTAATGTGACCAAGAGAGCCCTGAAGAAAAGAAGGAAACAGATAGTGTGTGACTGCTTATTTAACTCTAGGGAAACCCTTAATTTTACTTAAGTCCTTTTTAAAAATTCAGGATATAGTCAGAGTCTGATAAGACTAATAATATCTTTCTTTGGATGAAGAAGTCTGTAGAACATATTCAGTTCATGAAATCATATTTGAAAAATGCTCATATATTATCCTTGGCTAATGATAGGATGATAGGGTGAAATAAAGATTAAAGGTCAGTTGTCAAATGTAGCTATTAGCCAAAAATAATCTTCCAAACAGTGTTTCCTGAAACCTTTTGTACCCTGACAAGGTCGATGAACAGAGTGAGTGAGAGCTGTGAATCATCCAGAGCCTCTTGTCCGACAATGTTTCCTTGGGTAGCAGCCTAGATGTGTTCAAGTCCCAAGTTATCTGATGTTTCTTTGATAAACGGCTTCAGAATGTACTTTGTCACCCTAGTATTAATGGAAGGTCAAAATGACAGTGCTCAATTGTGAGCTTTGGGGACTATTATGAGAAAGTGCTTATTTCATGAATTAATTCTCTTCGCTGCCACAGAGACCCAAGTTAATGCTTTCATTCAGTTGGGAAGAAATGGGCAGTCTATAAGAATGTCTTGAGGTGGGAAATGATGAAGTGATCATTGTCATAGGTGTAATGGATGTCATATTGTGAATAGCTGTGCTCTATTTAATGAGTTCAAGGTTAGAAAATGAAGAGAAAAGCATTTTCAGTCTCTTTATTTTCTAAGACTTTTAAAAGTTTTAGAATTTTAAAAAATAGGCTTTAGAAATGACCACTTCAAAGTACTCTTCAAGTTACCAAAGGCAACTAAATTACCGCATGACTAAAGGAAGTGGTGCTTAATGACATTTTTCAGCCCATGTACAAGTTCCTTGTTTATTAAAGAGGAAATGCCAGGGGTGAGACTTTCATGCTCTTTGTTAAGAAAGAGAATGAATACTTCTGGAGGAGGTGTATACTCTTAGCAATATGAAGGAAGGGTGTCAAAAGCCTCTACATGCATTTTCATGTAAGTGCCTGAGGACATAAAAGAATGAAATTGTTCAAGGGACACCATTGCTCCTTGTAAGAGTCAGAAAGGCAGAGTTTTAAATGTAAGAACAGCTTTGGGATGATCTGGTGGTAGCTTCTTTTCTACATATATTTTGTGTTCATCTATGTTGTATGCATTGAATTTCATACCCTACTGAGTAATTTTTTTTTCATGATCTGAAAGTGGAATCAGGAACCAAGGTCAAGCTTGTTACATATGTTCAGAGGATGTTATATAATTGCTGCCTTGGGATTTCATTTTAAGTTTTATAGACAGTTTTTTTTTGTCATTTATGTGTATATTCTCAGAAAACTCCCTGTTTCTTTGTAATGTACTGCAAACATTTATCACTAAAACACACTAAACTTTGGTGAAGAAATAGTATCAAAGCCATTTTAAATGGTAGTTTTTGTTTTATTTTTAAAATTAAGGTCTTTATGACAAGCACAGGTGTATATTATTTTAACTCATGTTCATTTGCTTATACACCGAAAGAGAGAGAGAGAGAGAGAGAGAGAGAGAGAGAGAGAGAGATTGATATTCCCTGTTGTTTCCTTTATGAACAAGCATTTTCCCACAGAAAAGTTAAAAGTTTAATGTTACTTGAGTAAGGACATTGGGTATAATATAATCAGCTGTTTAAAGTGAATGGCAACCTTAAAATTTGTTAGCATGCCTTCATTTAGCTCGTATTTTAAATAGTGAGTAGTATAAGTTGAACAGAGGAGAGAAAAGTGAATGAGTCATCAAATTGGTTATAGAATTAAGAATAACAAATAGGTATATCTCATGGTATTCAAAATGCAGAATACTGTATTTTGGGGCCTGATCTTGGGGTAGTTATTAGCCAAGATCTCAGTTTATTTTTCTCCTTCCAGAATTTAGACCAAAATGTGGCACAATTCTTATGCTTAACAGTTCTAACAAATGTTTGGTATAAGCAGAGGCAGAAATAAATAGTTAAGTTGAGGCTATTGAATGATTTGCAGGTTTTCTTTACCTGTCATTGTATTTAGGAAGATAGTAGAGAGTTAAGATTGAGGAATGTGGAGGCAGATGACTTGGTTCCAATCCTGGTGTCGTGGGCTGGGGTCTTTGGATGGAGTTTGGCATACAGGGTGTTTATAGGAATCTACACCTCTGAACAGGAGAGGTAGGAAGCAGGCTTGAGCAGAGGGAGGAGTAGAACTGCAGTGCAGGCCCAGCAGAACCTCAGCCCACCTCATGAGGAGCCCTGGAATGTGCATGGACCCATTACAACTGTCTGAGAGACCCCAAAACCTCAGTGACTAAAGCCATTGGGTTTGGGCTGCCTTGGGAAGGGTGTGTTCTTGGGCTAGGAGCTCCATACAGCTGAGGAAGACTAGAAGTAGCTAATAGCTCGAGGCTGATGCTAATAGCACTCCCAACATCTGGGACAAGTTCTTCCTTGAGTGGGATTCTGAGTGGCAGATCTTCGTATCTGCCACACCAGGCTTCCTTTTTAGAAGCTATATAACCTTGGACATGTTACTTAAAACTTTAGTGGGGACTCAGTCTTCTTATCTGTAAGATGGGAATAATTATGGTACCTGTGTCAAGTCTTTGTGAGGATTTGGTGAATTATTATAAAGCCCTTAGAACTGTGACTGGCACATATGAGCACATATAATAAATGTTAGCTATTCTATTTAGGTAATCTTCCCCTCCACTGAGAGCAGCTTGTTTAAAGGAGAAGGGTTGCAGCATTTTCAGACTTTATAAGATATAGTTCACACTCTGAAAAGAAGGTCATGACAGCCTTTTTAAAAAAGAAATCATAATTGGGATACTTCATGTTCTCCCCTTGTCACTTGATATTATGTGATCTATATTGCTAGCAGAATGGTTTGCTAATGACCTCTGAGTAACAGAATATTAACAACTTCTAATAAGCTGAACATCATAGAAAGCTATTTAGAAGTGATTTGTAAATTACATGATTCCATTCTTAATGTGTATGCATTTCCCTCAGAAGATAATATTTAATGGTTGATAATTAAGGGATTGATTTTTAACCCTCTAATGATTCATAAATGCTCATTTCTCCTGTTTTGTAAGAGTCTCAGTGGAAGCTTATGGTCTATTAGAGTTTTTCAGTTTCTATAGCTTTGAAATTTTCAAATCTTTTTGAAAAGCACTGATTATATCAAATAACACCCTTTAAATTTCATTCATGATTAAATTTGAAAGGATTTGCTCTCATCTGAGAAGTGGCAAATTACCAATGATAATGATACATTGAATTATCAACTAGGGAGAATTAGTCAAGAAAATGGATGGGTGATGAAGAGATGAGAAAAGGAGAATCTGCTAGAAATAAAGACCAGTTACTCCTTTCCATCTATTTGTTCACTGGGAAAAAAATATTTATCTAGCACCCACTGTTTGTGCTATGCAGGATGGTGGGTGCTGGGATGAATAGAACATGAATCTTTCTTTTGAGGAGCTTATGGTTAATTAGGGGTTGCAGTTGGGGGGGGGGTGAGGTAGGGAGATGCACATAATATTATAGATATTGTGATAAAAATATAAGGTGACATTGAGGTTGGAGGCCTGCATTTAGGGAGTGGCCTTGGAAATGGCAAAGAAAAAAGTGATGTCAGAGATACAGCAAATGAAGGACAAGTGTTTAACCATCAATTTGCTGAGGTGACAAGACAGAGGACTACTCAATAAGTGTTAAGAGTTTCAAGCGTGGGTGGTGGGAAAAAGAGATATCCTTAGATAAATAGGATATTTTGGGAAGATGACAGATTTGGTTTTATATATGTTAGTTTTAAGTACATTGGAACATCTTAACAGGCAGGTTTGCAGCCTTGTGAAGGGAATTCATGGATCAGAAAAGAAAATGAAACTAAGGTTGCATTGATAAAGTTGAAAACAAAGTATACATTTATTAAGTTAAACAGTTTGAGGTTAAATGTAACTACAAATCTCAAAAAGTAAAATTTTCATAATTTTATTATTTATTATATTGAATTTTATTCAATTAAAATGTATGAAACAAATCATATAATTATATGCTTAAAACATCATTTACTAGTATGTCTGTATTTGATTTGCTTAATTTTTCTCTTTCTAAGAGTGACTAAAATTAAAATTATGAGGCCTACTAATCTTTTTTTTTTGGTTCCCTGAGTGGGAAGCGAACCCATGCCGTGGTGGTGAGAATGCCAAAACCTAGCCACTAGACCACCAGGGAACCCCCTACTAATCTTTTTAAAAATATAAAATATCATTTTCTTGTCAGAATTCAATTAATGGAGAACTACATGTAGCAAGGAGGGACAGGCTCCTCCCCTCAAGCCCCAGCCTGTCCCGACCCTCAGAGGTGATGACTGCTAGCATTTGGTGTGGATCATTCTCACCTTTTAAGTGAAAATATAAAACACATATCTGTATATTTTATTTAAATTAGTTCATACCATATATACTGCCTTGCATCCTACTTTTTTTATGCACAGAATAATATATCATGGACCTTTTTCCTTGTTGAAACACATATATCTTACCTTTTTACTCACTGCATAACATATACATTTGTATAGATGAATTATAATTCATTTAACCATTTCTCTATGGATGCATGTTTTCTTTGCTGTTTTTCAAATTACAAATCTACAAATATCCTTGCATCTGTACATGTGTTCTAATAAATGTCCTAGAAGTGGAATCTCTGGATCAAAGGGAATACACATTTTAAATTTTGAAGCATGTGCCAAAATTTATACCCTTTTATAAAACCTCCTTTTTTCCTTCAATAATTATAGTTGATTTTTATTGAGTTCCACCTGCATGAAAAGGAATTTGTATAGATTATTACATTTGATCCTTAAAAGAGTTCTTTGAGGTAGGTGTTATTATTGATTTTGAGGTACGGGGAACTGAGGCTCAGAGAAATTAAATGTAATGCCCACAGTCACACAGGTAGGGAGCAGGAGAACCAATATTTGAAACCAGTTTGATAGTAGAAACCATGCCCTTAACCACTGTCCTGTGCTGCCTCTCTGAGGAACACAAAACCACAAATCTTGCAGGTTCAGGGGTCTCTAGAGTTCTGTGCTTGGGCCTCACATTTGGTTCTGGCATTCTTGGATGCTAAAAAGAAAGGGAAACAGTCAATTATATAGAACTAATTTTAAACGTTTCTTTTTAATCCAGTTGTCATTTCCTTGTGCCTGTAGCTCTCCAGCTATCTTGTCCTGCATCCTGCTTGAAAGAAGCCTTGACAAAGACCCTTTATTGAACCATATCTGTAAAGACTCAAGTTCTTGGGAGACAAGAGCTCAGGCCAGCATTGGCTATACTCCTTGTGACTGTCTTCAGCATCTGCTGACAGTGACACAGTTTGTGTTCATTATTCTGATGTGACAGTTTCTTTGGGTAAGGGGAACAGAGAAAAGAAACATGGCTGAGACCTTTCAGCTCTTTGTGTGAATATTTAAAAACCATTTAAATAGACTTCTTTTTATCCCCTAATTCCCTATTGATGACAGTACTGAAACTACTTGTCTCATTTTTCGAATCAAAGTTTCCTTCAGGAAAATGGCCTGGAGTCTGAACGGCTCTTTAAGCTCTATTAATCAGAAGGCAGGAGGGGTGGGGAGCCCAGTTAAATTGTTCAGGGAGTGGAAAAGTACTTGAGACTCAAGACCACCTCTTTCAGGTAGCCCTTTCACACTGCTGCTTTGAGGCTGGTTTTTGTTTTTTTTCTTTTTTTCTGTTTTTTGTGAAGAGTCCTTTTGTTTTATTCTTCAGAAATGATTTTGTAAGTACCTTCTTTAAAGCACAACTATTACTTTCTCTCAGGAGACCTTGCTGGAGACAAGCAACTGTGCCCTGGGCCCATCTGTGCATCTGCCCTCAGAAGATGTGACTCTGAGAGGCATCTCAAAGCCTGGAGCTGTAGCCCACACTGGGGCCATCTCCCTAAGCTTTAGGAGCTGAAGTGATGTGGGCTGAAGTCCTGCCTTAGCCATTGTTACCTGTATGACATTAGGCGAGTGACTTAACCTCTCTTGAGTTTGCTCATCTGGAAAGCCCCGGCATCTCTGTTGGTAATACCTGTCTCTCAGGGTTATTTTAGGATGAGGGATAATTCTCTCTTTTTTTGTCTTTTGCAAATCACGCACCAGCTCTGTTCTTCGTCTATTGTGGCAGCTGCAGAACTTCCATAGGACAGTGGCTGGGGTGACCACTTGGTTGCATTGTGCGGATTTGGTAGGTATTGAGGCTTTGAGGCTTCTCTCCAAGGCTCTTTATGTAAGATGGAGAAAACACCAATTACTTATTTCGAAGTTTGGGTGGGGTTCTGATAGAGATTCTATGGGGTAGGGGCTCTACAGCCTCCACAGGCCCCCTTGGTGTATGCATTGCTCATCTACTTTAGCTCCATAAAACTTGGGTAAGTTACTTGACCTTCTCTTTTTCTCAAATGGTTTTTGTTGTGAGAAGAAGATAATAATAGTCTCTAGTGCATATACTTGCTGTGAGAACTTCATATCACCGTTGTCTGCTTTATTTTCCCTTTTAGGTACCTTTTATGATCTCACTTACTTTAGTTTCCTTGTTTCTCTTCATAAGTGTCACCTTTCCCGATGTAAGCTCTATGAAGCCAGAGGTTTTGTCTGTTTTGCTCACTGCTCTATTGCCTAGCACCCTGGCACATAATAGATACTAAATAAATATTTTGTTGAATGAAGGAATATGGAATGCACATAACAGTGCCTGAAACATAGTAAGTACTTTAAGAGGAAGCCTTTTTTTTTATTGATAAAGAACTTTAAATGATCAAGATCAACAATATAACTATTGTAATTGTGCATGAATGCTTATATTTTCAGCTGTGCTGTGACTATAAGCTTATGTTAGGAGGAGTTTCATCATACAAATATAATTGCTTACAATTTATAACCCAGGGTTCAAGGAAATCTTGATGTGATTATCAGAAGAAAGTTTGGAGAACTATGTGTCTGACTGACCGATGATTAGTTCATATCATCTACACATCTAACACAGGGAAATGGCACTGGAAGAAGAGCCAAAAATATTAACTCCAATGTGCTTCAGTGAATTCAGAAGGCTTCTGTTTCTTCCTGGGTGTAAATTCTGTGGATAGTTTGAGCAAGGGTGTCAATCTGAGCCATTTTCAAAAGGGAAACAATACCACCTACACTCAGCCTCGGAAGAAGCAGCGATAACTATTTAATGAGATTCTTGTTATTATTTCTCTGCTGGGAGAGGATGGGGTATTGCAAGCAAGGTGTGGTAAACTATGGGGAGAAAACAGGAGGCAGAAAAGCCAGGCAAATGGGGAGAAGAGTTTTGAGAAAAGGGGACAAGAGTTTAATTGTAATCATGCACTTTAATTTCATTATCCTATTTTATTTGCACAACAGCATGCAAATTTGAATAATAATGACCTTCCTCACTTTACATATGGAAATTGAAGTGCAGAGAAATTAAGTGAATGAGGTTACAGGACTAAAAACTAGCAAAGTTGGGGCTTGACTGTCTTTCCCTCCCTCTCCAAAGTTCAAACCCTTCTTATCCTTACATACTACCTTCTCTGTGAAACTCTCTCAGACTCTATCAGCTAGCACTCAACAGCTCTTGGTCTTTACCTCTCTTATGGAGGTTCTTTTTCTCTATGGGTAGTATTATAGTAGTTATGTATGTGGATGTTTTATCTCTACTGATAGACAGTAAATCCCTTCATGATAAACCCTGAATCGGAATTATCTTTGTTTTCTCACAGAACTTAACACAATGACTAGTAGGCATTTAATAAATATATGTATATGTGAATGGATGAGGAATAAATGAATGAATCTTCAGGTTCCTTGATCTGAACCAGATGTGTCACTGCTAGGAGTCCTCTTGCCTCTACAATTCAGGGCAGACTGAGGTTAACTGAGTGTTATGGAGGGGAATAGCCAGATGAAAAAAAGAGGTCAAGTTTTGTTTTACTTTTCAGATAACAGGAAGATGTAGAAATAGTAAATGGATAGGCTAACTGAGATGCATTCTGTATGATGGTTGTCTGAAGGTCTTGGGGGAAAACTTCCAATCCATTATCTCATGCATATTGGAATAATTAGCACTCTGGGCTGTGTACTTGTGTTATTTGACACAAAGATACAAAAAGGCGTTAAGTCAAGTGTGTAATAGGAAGGTCAAAAACATGAAAGATAAATTGAGATCATGGCCTTTTCCAGTCATTTTTACTGTGGGTACACACCATCGTAGGCTGATGTCTGAATTATCCATTTTGGAGTCATGTGATTCTATCTGCTCTTAGACTTCCTGGTGTGCTTGGAGCGAAGACAATTCAGTGGCTCTATGGTTTACTTCCAGCATGCTGCACTGAAAAAGTTAAGCATAGCAGTGAGAGAGAACTGGAAATTAAGAATGAGGAAGCAAATGGGACTGGTGCCGCATCCCTGGATGAACTTCCCCTGTGCTGAAAAGATTAATCACTCTCTCACCTGTCACAGGAGGAGGCCAGGAGAGCCAATTCAGCCTCAGCTTTTCTGTGGCAGCTTCGAAGGGGAATGAAAGCTTCTCCAAGGGCTTGGACCCAAGTGATGTGGCGTAAAGCGTGGGAACGTGTGGACCGTGCTTTTAAGAAATCCCCACGTGTTGTGCGATACCTTTCTGAGCGTTCTCTCACTGGCAGTTTCCTGAAGAACTGATCATTAATTCCCTCATAGAAATCAGGCAATTCAGACTGAAGTGCACGAACACCGTTTTGACCAGATGAATTAAGGTCAGCGGGGCTTTAGAATTTAGAAAGCTAACTACGTAAAGGTAGCTGTGACTTTTTTGCAGTAAAGCATTCTTGGAAATGACATTCTGGACAGCTTCTTGTCAATCAGATGTTTTCCAGTAGACACTGTGCTGTACCTGGGGTCATAACACTATTATAAAAGTAGTGGTAATTCTGAATTCGAATCCTCTATAATAATTTAATATGGAAAAATTGTGGTCTGGACTGGAGCACCTGGAGTGATTAAGTAAGGTTATGCATTTTAAAATACTTTATAAAATATAAGATACCACATAAATTCTAGCTGTTATTACTAAACATGGAAATAAGGGTATATTAATTCAAGAGGTTGTTCCATAAAGCCTACGCAAGATAGAGCTTATGTTAAACTTTTGACCTATAGTTAATATGCTATTAGAACAACAATATTAAATATCTAATTGGTGACAGTTTTTCTTGTTTTTCTAGAAATTCTAAGCTTTCTTTTTGTTTCTTTAAAAAGGGATAATTTGAATGATTCAGATCATTTCCAAAAACTAGAATCGCTGTTTCCTATTTTTCTTACCATATTTTTGATAATGAAGTTGATAACTTAAAATAATTTGATTTAGTTCAAGTAGGAAGGGCTGCATTCTATAGATACTTTTAATGATACTTCCCCCAACTTTTTGTTTTCCCTGCCAACACAATAGCATATTGTAGAGAATCTTTAACTTTGGGAATTATGAAGTGAATTACATTCTAATGTATTTTTTCATTTTAAAAATTTGCCACTACTTTCATAAAATGTAGGAAATTTATGCTATTCATGTTTTAATACTAGCAAGTGAAATTAGGTTTGTTGTTTTTTTTTTAAAGGAGATATGAGTTAGTTTTCCTCGTGCTAGAGTATAATGTTTTTCTCCTTTTGTCAAGACTAAAACATGGACCATTTCAGCTAAAGAATTTATTAGATTTACCAGTGACTGCAAACAGGATTGGGAGAAACTTTGGTAAAAAAGCCTTATACTGTTTGACTTACTACATTGACAAATCTGATTGTAATATATGAAAGGATGAGTTTTAAAAAGGTGAATGCAGAATTTAATAAAGAAGGAAAAGAAAAAAGACTTAAAATATAAGAACGCAAAATAAAGACAGAAAAGGCTAATTTAAAAGGGACCTAGGAATTCATAGCCTTACTGCAGTACTTTGCCTCATGCTTGTTGAATTTTTCCTGCAATTACCTGATTGAAGGATGATCTCAAAATAAATGAACAGGACATTGTAGCTTTCCCAAGGCAGTTACAGCTATATCAGGATATGTGTAGGAGGTTGCAACAAGGCTGCTGTGTGAATTTTAATTCAAGATTTATTGTTGATGTTCTTAATCAACAATAACCAGAATAACAAAAAGCTATTTTCAGGTTTCATTTTGGTTCTAGATACTTAAGAAAAATTTAAGTGTTCCATACACACCACAAAAAGAAACAAAATCATTGAAGACCTGTTAGTTTCAAAAAATGAATTGTGGTCAAGATTCTTCCTGTAAGATTCAGAAAATGTTTTCTGGAGCTAAATGAAATAGAAAGTTTAGATTCATTCAGTTTTAGGGAACATTGCTTCAATTAGTGAGATATGTAATTTTTGTGTTTACTTTGATTCTCTTCATCATTACATTTTTCCCCAGAGTGAACTTTCACAGCTTTTACTTGGCCACATCTCTTCATTCTTTTTTATTGAGGTGATTTTTATGAATAGTTAAGTATACACATCTTAAGTACATAATTCAATGAGTTTTGACAAATGCATACCCTTGTATAACTGTCTTCCCAATAAAAATAAAGAACATTTTGGTTAGACATTTAGATAATTTAAGAAGTGATCCCCCTGACTGGTCTGGTGCCCACCTGGCACTGTGCATAGTTATGACCGTATTATTGACTACATTCCCTAGGGTTTACTTTACATCCCCATGCTATTTTGTAACTGCCAATCTGTACTTCTCAGTGCCTTCACTTTTTCATTCTGCCCCTCAGCTATCACCCCAATAAAAGTAGTACCCATCCGACACCCACATAGGTATTACAATATTATTGACTGTATTCCTTATGCTATACCATGCATTCCCATGATTACTGTGCAACAACCAACTTGTACTTTTTAATCCCTTTCCCTTTCACTCACCCCCAAACCCCCTGCCCTCTGGCAGCCATCAAAATGTTCTCTGTATCTGTGAATTTGTTTCTATTTCATTTGTTTACTTTGTTCTTTAGATTCCACATATAAGCAAAATCACATTGCATTTGTCTTTCTCTGACATACTTCACTCAGCATAATACCTTCCAGTATGCTGTAACCTGAAATTAATATAAAATAATATTGAATGTCAACTGTAATTGAAAAATTTAAAAAGGGGGATGGAAAGGTGAAGGGGAATAAAAGTTAGCTTTTCATGTATGAAACAAATAAGTCATGGGGATTAATGTACAGCATAGGGAATATAATCAATAATGTTGTGATAGCATGGTACGGTGCTGGATGGTTGGTTGTTGGGCTTACCATGGTGATAACTTCTTTAGGTATATAAATGCTGAAGACTATTGTGTGTACCTGAAACTAGTATAATATTGTATGTTAACTATATTTTAATAGAAGTCTTTAAAAAAATAAAGAACATTTTCTTTACTTTAGAATATTCCTTTATGCATCCAGCAAGTCAATTTTTAACTCCCATATGCAGTGTTAGGACTTCCATTCCCATAGTTTACTTTGCCTATGTTGGAACTTCATATACATGGAATCATTCAGTATATATTTCTGTGTGTTTGGTTTCTTTTTGCTCAACATATTTCGAGATTCATTCAGTTGCTGAGTGTATCAATAGTTCATTCCTTTAAATTGCTAAAGTAGTGTTCTATCTTTTGATTAGTATCCACTCTTCTTTTAATGAGCATTTGTATTGTTTCCAGTTTATTGCCTATTATGCAGTCAAATGCTATACCCCCTGGCCTTATTGCCTATTAATGAAAAACATTGCTATAACATTCTTGTACTAGTCTTTTTGTGGATATACATTTCACTTTTTTTGAATAAATGTCTTAAAAGTAGAATTGCTGAGTCATAGGACAGGTATACATATTGTATGTTTAACTTTTTAAGAAACTGATTACTATTTTCCAAAATGTCTGTATCATTTTATAATTCTACCAACAACATATAATATTTCAGTTGTACCATATCTTTCTCAATATTTGCCACTGTCATTTTAATTTTAGCCATTTTAGTGGATATGAAATGTTAACTCATTTCCCTACTGACTAAAGAGATTGAGAACATTTTCATGGCTTATTGACCATTTGTATACAGTATTTCTTTGTGAAGTGTTCATTCAAGTCTTTTGCTTTTTTATAATTGTTTTCTTTTTGTTATTACTTTATAAGAAGTTCAAAAATATTCTGAGTATTAGTCCTTTGTTGGATATATATGTATTACAATTATTTTCTCCCTGTGTTTTCATTATTCTCTGGGAATTTCTGGATTCGAGGATATATGTACATTTAATTCCAGTTGCTCTCCACAATGGCAGTAGTCTGTACTTCTACTAGGAGTGCATATTCTTACAAACATTTTGCATTATTCAGCTTTTCACTGTTACCAATCTACAAGGGTAAAGTAAGAACTCACGGTTGTTTTATTTTTCATTTCTCTGATTGCTAATGAACTGGAAATCTCTTCTATGCCTCTTAATCTGTTCAATTTTCTCTTCTATACATTGCCTATTTATAGCCTCTGCCTATTATTCCTATTGGGCTTGTTTTGTATATCTTATTTATTTGCAGGAGTGATGGTCATATGGTATATATGTTAATCACTTGACAGCTTAAGAAACTAAAACACCTTATTTGTAATTTGTCAGTATTATCCATGTTAAAATATTTGAATGTTGAAAAATAATATTTAATTTGAATAATAAAATACTAAAAGGTATCATTTATTTTGTTAGATCACAAAAATATTTTTTGTGTTTCCTTCTATTAACTTTATATTTTATCTTCCACATTTTGGTCTGTAATACATTTGGAGTCTACCTTTGATTATGGATTAGGTAGGATTTTACTTTTATTTTTCTCCATGTAATTAGCTATTTTCTTAACTAAGGCCTTAGTAATCTGTCCTTTCTCAATGATTTATGGTTCTACCTCTGTTGTGTGTTAGGTCCCTGATTCTGAGTTTCCTATTCTGTTCCATTGAATTTGTATGTTTTTCTTATGCCAGAACCAACATATTTTTATTAATATGGCTTTGTAGTGTGTCTTACTATCTGGCATGATCCTCTCTGTTTATCCTTTTGTGTGTAGGTTGACATATCCTTTTTTGTACTTTTAAATTTTCAAATAAACTTAGAGTAAGTTTAAGGAGTTCTTCAACAACAACAAAACATCCAACTGGAATTTTCATTGTGATTGCATTAAATTTGTATATTCATTTGGCTATCAATGATGTCTTAATAATTTTAAGTTGTTATATTCAGTAGAGTGAAGTGACTTTCCATTTATACAATGGATCTTCTCTTTTCTTTATTAGAATTTTAAGGTTTTCTCTATAGAGTTCTTGTGTATCCTTATAGTAAAATACTAGATATTTTAGAGCTTTGTTGCATTGCTGAATAGTATCTTGTTTTTTTATTATATTTTCTGGTTGATTATTTGCTGGTGTGAGAAATATTATTATTTTTCTTGATGATTTTGTATTTTTACTGTAGTTTCTGGAGTGATGATCATATCATCTGTAAATAATATTTTTATTTCTTCCTATTCCCTTACACCTCTTATTTCTTTTTCTTTTCTTTTAGAATTAACCATAACCTTGTAGACCAGGTTAAATTCATAGTGGCAGCCTGTGTATAATTTTGTTTTATTAATTATGTGTTCTGACAATTAAATTCATTAACTCATCCTAGAAAAAGTGCTACATACCTCATTGATGAATATTACTATGATCACTTTTGAAGTATTTTTCTTGGGAAGCTATACAATGACGCCAGCACCTAGTTCACCCTTCAAAGCAATTTTGAAACATTTTCTGGAAAGACCATGAGAGTCGTTATCGTATTACCTTGAAGTCCTAAATGTCATCAAAATGTCTTCCTTTCAGTATTTCCTTTATGTTCAGGAACAGATCAGGTGAGTAGGGATGGTGTTCCAATACAATTATTTGTTTACTCGCTAAAAAATTCCTCATAGACAGTGACATGTGAGCTGGTGCACTGTCATGAGTTGTTGGCAAAAAGTTCAGGTTGTTTTTGTTTAACTTTTTCATGCAGTCTTTTCAGCACTTCTAAATAGTAAACTTGGTTGACTGTGTCCAGTTGGTACAAATTCATAATGAATAATCCCTCTGATATAAAAAACGGCTTAGCAACATCATTTTGATTCTTGATTTGGACTGATGGAACAGTTTTGGTCATGGAGAATTGGCTGACTTCCATTGTGTACTTTTACACTTTGTTTCAGGATCATATTGGTACACCCATGTTTCATCACCAGAGATAACACGGCCCAAAACATTGTCTTGCCTCCCTAAAAGGTCTTGGCAAACTTCAACTCTCCTTTGCTTTTGTTCATCAGTGAGCTACTTTGGGATCATTTTTGCACACACCTTTCCCATGCCAAGATTTTCAGCTAAGATTTTCCTAACTGTTATTTACTTGGTCTGCTATGCTTCTCACAGTCAGCTGATGATTTTGACACACAATTCAACAATTTTTTGCAATGTTTTCTTCAGTTTTGCTTGTTACTGGCTGCCCTGACCTCTCTTCATCAGTGATGCTTTCTGTCCACTGAGAAAAACTTTTAATCCATTTGTACACTGCTGTTTTCTTCATGGCATTATCCCCATAAACTTGGACTAATGTGTCCCTGATTTCATTTCCACTCTTTCCAAGTTTAACAAAAAATTCAATGTTTGTTCATTGCTCTAATTCAAGCTCTGATATTCTTGTGATGGCACACAAAAAACACACACAAGAACAATAATGAATACCACTCAGCAAGACACCAGCACATGTCAACATCAATATAGCTGTAAGACACAGATATACCAAGGTTATATGACCTTACTGAGTTCTTTGTACAGTGCTTCTGACATAAGCGCAAGGTGGCAAGTTCACAGACCTGTTAGACCTCATATGTGGTAAACTGTTCAAATAGTAGGTGAGGAAAAAACTTTTCATCTGCCTTCATATGTTCAGTGAATTAAGCTGATGAAAGATTAACAAGAGAAAAGGCATACAAACATTATTGATATTAATATTTGTATGTGCGCAGTGGCTTCATGGAAAAGAAGTGAAAAACCGAAGAGGTAGTTAGACCTGAGGGCTTATATACCATATAAACAGAAAGTGTGGAAAAGTGATTACACAAAGGAAAAGGAAGTTTTGAGAGGCATATGTTGTGGAAAGGTGACTAGGAAACGTATGGGGGAAACTAATAGTAGATAAAGGTTGTTTATGCGGACTCATCTTGGTGTCATCTCCAGTGATGAGAGTTGTTCTCTTCTTTCTGGTATAGGAGAGGAAGGCACCTTCACAAATTGATATTTCTTTTATGGAAAGGAAGTTTATGCCCTGCTTTTAGTCAGATATGAGGAGCGCAGAGAACTCTTCCAATGTCTGCTATTTCTCAGTTGTCTTCAGTTCAAAATAATCCTTATGCCAAAGTGGTATATTTGGGGGTGGGTATTTTGATCCCTATCAATACAATTTACAATCAGTAAGTTCCTGCGCATCTTGCAGGTGTTTTCTTGGCAAGAGTTTTTTGAGGTTTTAGATGCTTGCTTTTTTACAGTTCAAGGCAATCTGCTGCTTGAGGCTGTCTGATTCCTCTCTACTCTTCCCACCTGCAGCAGTTCTCCTAAAGAGCCCATATTAAGAGCAAAAATAAACTATCTCTTTGTTTCACCTCTTAAAAAAAATAATGAGGTTATCAGAAAGGGATTTCACTAGTCTGGCGAACCTAATTTATAAATTCATTCTGTCTTTTTGGAAAGTTACTGTATTATTTCAAATTATATAAAAATCAGTTTCTAAATCAAAGTCATGGTCACTGCCCATGATCACTCTCTCCCCTCTCCAGCACTCTCTGAATAGATTCCATCACAGACACTGAGTCAGGACACCATCTCTATCATCTTAACTCCTATTCAACACCTATAGTGTTTCACTTCATGGGAAAAGCTGTGGTTCTCTGTGATTTAAAAGAGACATTTTGAGTCCCTGAGTCCTTGCATCAACTAATTATCAGCAAAGGGCACAAGGAAGGAAACCTTGTTCATTGACTCACACCTCCCTAGACGTGTGCTGCAGATGGGGAAAGTCTCCACCAAAGCCTGGACTTCTTGTCAGTCGTGAGCTGGAGCAGCAATCACGAAGTTACCACACTGCTCAGTGTGCTGGGGCTGAGCCCTCTTCTTAACCAGGGAGAGGCTCCTTGACTTCCCAGGGTGCAGGAAGGAGGCAGAGCCCAAGAGTGCTACATCTCCACTTCCTCTCTGTCCTTAAAACTTGGTTCAGAGTTTCTTTTTGATGTACATCACTTCTCCTACCAGCTGTGAGGGCAGGAGGAAAAGCAATTAAGGGCATTATTAATCACCAAGTTCCTGCTGAGAAGGGTCAAGCTACAGCAGGATTTGACAAAAAAAAAAACAAACAAACAAAACAAAACAAAAAAAACCATTCTGTCACCAATGGAGTTACAAAAGTAGATAGCTCAACATCTTAGAGCTATATTTGGGCTTATTCTTTCTTAGCTGCAAAACTTCTTACTGAAGGTGAACATCCCAGAGGTGACTAAAAACTTGCCTTCCTTTAAGTTTTGTAATTGTTTGAGTTCTAACAATATTTGAGTCTGGCAAGCTTTGAGGTTTCTTTGGGAAGTTGCAGCAAAAATGATTTGGAGAATTACAGAAGAGAAGAGAAAGGGTCTCATGGCCTTTTATTATACCATCTATACTAGAATATCTTCTTCACTGAAATACATGGAAAACCAGGAAAACATTTGATGGAATTAGTTATGTAAATGAATTAAGAATATCTATTGAAATTCTGTTAATTTTATAGGATTAGTACTATTCAAGAATTTTGAAGCAGGCAGTGTTTCTTTTGGTGACTACAAACCCTTTACCCACAGCCAACACTCTTGCAGGGGCTCACTGGTTACTAGCCCTTAGTGATCTGACTGCTCTTCATGCTGCACTTTTTTTCTCTGTGTGTTTCCTACATAGTACTTTACTCAATCAGTCGTGAAATATTTATCAAGCATCTATTATGGACCAAAAATACAGTAGAGAATAAAGCAGACACATTCTCCTCCCTTGTGAAGCATATAATCCAGCAGGGAAGAGAAATACTGAATAATTAGAATTATTTGAACATAAATTATGGACATCACATTATTTTACCTTTAAATCTATAAATATGCACATCTAAAAAATAATCTCACGTTTTCTTACCTGAGAAGCTAATTGTATTATCTGTGATAGAGGCAGGAGTGTTTGGCTTGGATACAAAGACCAACTGCCTTCCAATTATTACTGACTCATCTGGGGTAGAAGCTTTAGCAGCATTTTCATTAAGATCTTTTTAGGATGTTTTGGGCAATTGCTTTGGTTGAGATGGTGGAATGGGGAGTGGGGAAGTATAAAGAACTTCAATTTTATAGTTTCAGTTCACATACCCTGAAAGTGGATGAGCACAAGGAAATACAGGAAAATAAGAAATCCCAGGCAGGACCCAACAAAATGTTCTTAGGGTCCTCACTACAGCCCTAGGCAGGGAGGAGGAAGAGGCTCAGATTCCCCCATTTCCATGACATTGTCTTTCACCCAAAATGACTTTTCTGGGTGCAAGAAGGGTCCTCCTTTACAATTAACACAAATAATTAGTGTTTAAATAGCCTCTTGGGTGATGTTGAAAAACAAAATTCAACTGAGTAAATTTGAAGCTCTAATTAGCTTTATTAATTGATCCATGAATCTAGCAGCATCCCATCAAACAACTAGAGGAAGCTCCAAGGGGGTTGTACAAAATGGAAGGTTTTTATAGGAAGCAGAGCCAGGCAAGGGAGCTATAGACGAAAGAGAATAAAGGATTATATGGGGGCCAGGACACCTTTTCTCTCAGGGAAAGAGAAATGGAAGGGTTTGTATCATGCAGATTGCCTCTTCTTTTTATAGGGGGCTGGAGAGGGGGATTACTTACTGGTGCTTGACCAGAAAATTCCAGACTGGTTGGTTAAGATTACATTTCTGGGATAGGTTGAAACTGCTATTTATATCAGGTATTAAATCTAAGTTTGGTATCATGGGCTTTTAGCATTTTGGGCCTGTGGTTTTTTTCTTGAACACTTAGAGGTTGCCCTGATAATCACGTGTCAACAAATTTTGTTGAGTAACTTTGAAAACCTCCCACCTTGGCTTTCAAAGCCAACATAAGACAACAGAGCCCAATGATTAGAACATGAATTTTGAAGCCAGGTTGCCTGATTCGAATGTGGATTCTTGCACTCACTGGCTGTGTGACCATGGGCAAGTTATTTAACTCCTCAGTGCCCTCTGGTTTACCCATTTATAAAACGGGTTTTATCTGTCTCAGGGTTGTTGTGTCCCTGGCATATAGGAGGATGTTGTAAATATTTTTAAATAAAACAGAAAACATATAAAGGAGGAGTTAAGAGTATGCAGACATTTGGCACCATGTAATTATCAGTTATGGTTGATATGGAATGACTTCTATATGGCCTATGGCTCCCAATCAAACTCTGAAGCAAGCCAACTTTAGTGGCTTCTTTATCACCTGTCCACACCTGCCACCAAATAGTTTCCAAGAGACCCAAACTTCCTAACAAGATGTAGCCTGTTTCTAGGGGAGTACAATGTCTGTGAAGGGGGTACATGAGCGCTGACAACTTTCAGGTCAGGATCCACATAATTGCTGCCATTTGCAATATCATTAAATGTGAGTAAATGGCAGCAGGTGTAGGGGATAGGATAGTTTGAAGGGGCCACCACATGTGAGCTCTCTGCAGATGCGAGCTTTGTGTCTGGGGTCTGACAGATTTTGGGATTGTTTCTGACAACGGGAAGAACAACTGCCCTTTGCCTAAACTCTTGTCACACTAAGCCTGAAAGTAAATGCTGACATATTTGTGATAGCTGTTTATTTACCTTGGATAGTGCAAATGTCCATAATTAGCCCCCAGTTACTCGACATGTGGCTTCTCTTCTGTTCTCCCTCCTGCAGTCTGGGTTTTAATAGTTTCTATACTGAGCAGCTTACACATGAGAAGCCATCAAATCAAATATGTCCATCTTACTGCTCACTACTAGCCCTGGAGAAAGGAGTTTAGACTGGGAAACTACAACCATTGGCTCAAAAAAGAGTTTGGAATACACACACACACACACACACACACACACACACACACACACACAAGACACATTAGCGTCCTAACCCCCAGTATTTCAGAATGTGATCTTATTTGGAGATAGGATTTTTACAGAGGTAATCAAATTGAGATGAGGTTATAAGAACAGGCCTTCATCCAATATGACTGGTGTCCTTAAAAAAAGGAAATTTGGACACAGAGATAGATATACATAGAAGGGATAACATGTGAAGAGACACAGGGAGAAAACAGCGATAGAGGCTTAGATCAGATCCTTTTCTCACGGGCCTCAGAAGGAACCAACCCTGCCAAAACCTCTATCTTGAACTTCTAGCTTCCAGAACTGTGAGACAGTACATTTCTGTTGTGTAAGCCAACTAGTTTGTTATGGTACTTTGTTATGGCAGCCCTAGGAAACTAATGCTGAATTTAAATTCCTACTTAGGTATTTATTGCTCCTGGCACCACTGTTACCTGGATCACCCTGGTTTTCCCCAAGTAGGTGCCTAGGTGAGAATAATCAGTGTGTATAAGTGACAACAATGATATTTGGTTCCAGCTTTACTAGCAGAATTACTAGACTCCAGTCTCCTAATCTACCTACATTGATAGTCATTAAAGAGTTCTTGCTATAATGCTTGGTGCTCCTTTCCCCTCAGATCTGTAGCATTAGCCATTGCTATTGACCTAGTCAGGTTCAAGAAAGAAAAAAAAGTCCTATTTAAAAGGAACCTGTACATTTTTGTTTGACCAAACATTTATGAAATTTATTTAACCACAGAACAATTTTGTCATACAACACATGGAGCATCCTATGGGAACTACTACATGCAGTATATTTTATCTGCAAATAACTAAGGTGACTTTTTGAGGAGAAATCAGGATTAGATACTGGATTGGGAGACAGAGGTCTTGGAATCCCCATGGGATGGAAATTATACTCATCAATCTAAGGCAGGTGACATTTTAGGCCAGCTAATTCTTTGTTGTTGGTAGTGGGGAGCTGTCCTGTGCATTGTAGGATGTTTAGCAGCATCCCTGACCTCTACACACAAATGCTAGTAGCCCCACCTCCCACTCATGGCAATCTAAATATGTCCAGTCATCTTTTCATGAACAAAGAAGGAAGTCCTTGCTCCTCCCAAAGCTGAAGCCAAAGCAGACTTTGAAGGCAAAGAAAGCAGTGCTGGAAGGAGTCCCTAGTCACACACACCACACACACACACACATACACAGACACACACACACATACACACACATACACACACACACAAAGATAAAAGAAGATCCACATGTGACCCACCTTCCAAAGATCCAAGACACTGTGGCTCTGAAGGCAGCCCAAATACCCTCAAAAGTGTGTCCCCAGGAGAAACAAGTTTAACCACTATGCCATCATCAAGTTCCTCCTAACTACAAAGTCAGCTATGAAAAAGATAGGAGACAACTATATCCTTATGTTTATGGTGGATGTCAAGGCCAACAGCACCAGATCAAACAGGCTGTGAAGAAGCACTATGATGTTGATGTGGCCAAGGTCAACACCCTGACCTGCCTGATGGAGAGAAGAATGCATTTGTTCAACCGACTCCTGACTATGATGCTTTGGATGTTGCCAACAAAATTGGGCGCATCTAAACTGTGTCCAGCTGGCTAATTCTAAATATAAAAATTTTCACTGTTTGTATGATGTTTTATGTTTATTTTTGGTTGGGCTTGGGCAGAGTCCATACTGTGGTATATACACAATAATAACAGGGTTTAGGCAAGAAAAATAATATAAATGTGTCCAGGCATTGCCAGATGTCCTTTGGGGAGAAAAAAATTGCTTCTTGTTGAGAATCAGTAATCTAGGTCACTTTGTAAGTTCACAAATTGACACTCATTTTCCATACCGCAAGTACCAAGATAGAAGAGTAAGCCAGAAGATTGAAGTGTGTATCTGTGTGTGTGTGTGTGTGTGTGTGTGTGTGCGCGCGTGTGTGTATCTTTGTGGGCATAAAGTGGAAAAGTAAGAGTCTCCATGGAGTCATTTGGAAAGAGATGCAGAAAAGAGATACAAGGTTTCATTTACTCTGAGACCTCTCTGAGTTTACTGGGATTTTAGTGATTTTCCTATTTTTGCTCATTTATTGTTGTTTGGCTATTTCCCCATGTAGCAAATGTCAGTAAAACTCTCATGGAAAAATGAATCTGTGTGTTTTAGGGAATAAAGGCTATGAGGAGAAGTATACACATAAATGATTTAGACCTGGTAGAAGACTTAAACCAAATTGAGCTCTCTTCTGCCACAGGATCTACCTTTGAGTGCATTATCTTAGTATCTTCTCAAACATTGCCTTTAAGGAAAGGCTTTTCTTGACCATTCTTTCTAAAATGATACTCCCTGAGCCAGGAATTTATTTTTTTACCTCAGTGGTTAATTTTATTCCAATAAAGGAACAAGGAATTTTTTAAAATTTTATTTTATATACTTTCCTGAAAATGTATTCTTAGCTGTTATGTATAGTAATTTCATCTATTTTGCCAAAACAAGTGAGTATCATAAAGTCACATATAAGATTAAAAAGATCCTTTTAAACACATCTCAGGAAAAAACATCAAGTGGACCGTCTAGTAATTTACATACTGTGTGTGTGTGTGTGTGTGTGTGTGTGTGTACACATATGTATGTATATATATAGAGAGAGTATAATGCAGTCTCTGGTTTGAGCCAATACATATACATATATGTATACACACACACACACACACACACACACACACACACACACATATATATATAGAGAGAGAGAGACTATAATACAATCTCTGGTTTGAGTTGAACACACAAATATTTTACTATTAGTATAATTTTTATGAATTAGTAGGTAATAGACATAAAAGCCTGTGCTTCTTAGAACCAGAAGTAATTTGTAAATGATAAATTTGTCAGTTTATATGTTTTTGTGTATGTCATTTTGTATCATTTCATAGTAGTTAGACTGAGTTTTGTCAATATACATACATGACTTAGAATCTAAAGGTATCAGCATTTTACCACTTTGAGTGAAGTGTGGAAACCTTCATCCGTTTAGGTCCCTTTCCTTTGCCACTTTTAAATATCATTGTCTTGGGTATGAGATAGTATTATGTTTATTTCAATTATCAAATATAATTTAGAAAACTCATGAGGTAGTTTATTGTATTTGCCCATATTTCTGTTCTTTTTGTTGTTCTTTCTTCTTTCCAGATGCTACAGGTTTTCTTCTTTTATCATTTTTGTTCTGTTTGAAGAAACTGCTTTAGTCATTGCTTAAGGGTAAGTCTGGCAGTAACAAAGTCTTTTAGTTTTCTTTTATCTGAGAATGTCATTAATTCTCCTTTATTCCTGAGGGATACTTTTGTCAGATATAAAATTCATGGTTGACAGTTCTTTTTCTTTTTTCAACACTTGAAAATGTTCCACTTCCTTCATGCCTCCATGGTTTCAGATGAGAAATCTGAGAAATCTGCTGTCATTTAAATTGGTGTTCTCCGTAGGCAATGTCATTTCTGTCTGGCTGCTTTTGATTTTTTCTTGATCTTCAGTTTTCAGAAGTTTAATTATGATGTGTCTTAGTATAGATTTCTTTGGGTTTATCTTATTTAGAATTCACTCAGATTTTGAATGTGTACATTTACTTTTTTTAATTACCAAGTTTGGGAAGGCTTTAGCAATTATTTCTTGGTATACTCTTTCAGTCACTCTCTTTATCCCCTTCTAGCATGCCAATGATACCAATGTTAAATCTTTTGTTGTCCCACAAGTCCTTGAGACTGTTCTTTTTTTTTTTCTGGTCTATTTTCTCTTTTGTTTAGAATGAATAACTTCTGTTGATTTGTTCTCAAGTTCACTGATTCTATCCTTTTATCTCTACTTCTATATTGACTCCATCCAGTTAGATTTAAGGATCTATTTTAACTTATGTTTAAAAATTGGAGGGAGTAAAAAAATCTGAAAGTCAATGAAGTTTTTATTTAAGTGATAGTTTGTAAACAATTTTTCTAATTCCTTAGTTATTTCAAAGTTTTCATGTAATGGGTATCAGTGTTTTGACTTTCCCTGAAGAGAGGAATGTGTTCTATCAAACTTACTACTCCTTCAGGGGAAGACTTGGATTGATTTTATGAACAGTAATGATTTTTTCGTGAGATGCACTTTACTTCATACTGGGTTCTATGATTCATAAAATATAGTTCTATGCCTTAATTATCCTTTCCAAGAATAAACCCTATTTCCTGAAGCTAGGTCCTTGTGCATAGTACTGTGCAGTTGATTGTTATCTTGCGTAGCCACATTAAATGTCACAATATGCTTTAGAATGGGACATAAAAGAGAACAAGGAGGAGAATGAGGAGGAGAAAATAGATGGCAGAGTAGCACCTTAGAGGGCTGAACCTTGCCCTACTCCCTAAATAGAATGTCTCCAACACCCAGATATCCATCGGAACTTTTGAGAGAAAGATGGAGCAGATGGCTGAACTTCTTTATTGAAGTGGCCATCTCCATAGATGTTTGCTCTGAGTCATCAGAGTAAGAAGGCAGGATTACCTTAGAGCTACTCTCTTCTTCCTCCCTCACCACCCTCAGTGGTCAGAAATTATTTGGGCAGCTTGGATTATTGAACTACTTAATTAACTCAGTAGAAATAATGAATGCTATGGAAGCCTTCCTGACATATCCCTTTTTTTTTTTCCTGACATATCCCCTTTTTTTTTTCTCCCATGGTACCATGGTAGCAGCGTTTTCTTTTCTTTTTTTCCTTCTTTTTTTTTTTTTTTTTTTTTTTTTTTTTTTTTTTTTTTTTTTTTTTTTTTTTTTTTTTTTTTTTTTTTTTTTTTTTTTTTTTGGAGTAAGGGGGACGGATGACCAAGAATCTTGCTTATGAGTAGTTACCTTTCTTCCATCTGAGACCTCAGGGCTGGCTTACAGGAAAGTGTCCGAACTCTTTGGTGTGGAATACAAAGAGAGTAATGAAAGTGATATTTTGGAACTAATAATTTGGCAGGAGAAAGTAAAGGGCGGGGAGTAAATTAGCAGCCAGTTAGAACGGTTTGGCAGGATATGGGCCTCAACCAGGAAGGCATTGTGCCAGAATTGTAATTTAGAGAGAATTAGGCCAAAGAATATACGTACGTATGTATACTGGGAGCCTATTAGAAGCCAAACCATGGGCTAAGTGCCTTATATATCTCATTTATGACCAAAGTAATTCCCCCTCTAAGAGCACGCATACTTTTCTGCCATGGTACTGTTCGCAGCTGATGACTTTATATTTCCTTGTGCAGTTTGTTGTTTTACATCTGGCTCTACCCACTAAGTTTCCAACTATGTGCCTGGCACATAGTCGATGCTCAGAAAGTTTGTGGAGTGAATGAATGACTGTGTCTTAGTTACTGCTATTGTGGAACCTAGATTCATGAGAGAGAAACCTCATGGAATTCTAGGAAAACCTAAATAACCAGTATGTAGGAAGGGGCTAAGCAGGTCCACTAGGTGATTTGGTAATTAACATGACAGCTACCAGTGTTCCCATACTGTGGTTCTCAGTTTAAATTCTTGAGAGAGAGAGAGATTCTGATTTGTCAAGATTGAGTCAGGTATCTATCTACTCATGATTCAATCAGCTATGACTGAAAGGGCAGAGTCATATAGTAGGCAAGTGTCTGCAGGTTTCCTTCTTTGACCACAATGCGGAAGGCAGTTCTCAGAGAAAGAGGGCTTCGTATAACAATTTTATAGAAGGTAACCTAAATGCTGTTTACTATAATACAGGTCTGGAAGGAAGAATGTGACTTAATGTATAGAGATGTTTTGACAAGATATGCAGTGTGGCACAATGTCTGGATGCCAGGCTTCAAGTCCCAGACACAACACTTACTTTCTATGTGATCCTGGGTAAATTACCTAACCTCTCAGTGCTTTAGTATCCTCATCTGCCAAGTGAAGGTCATGACAGTTTTAACCACTTAAACTTGGTATGAATTTTAAAAGCAATATGGTAGACTCTCAGTTAACCAGCACCCATGGGGATTAGTAGATGCCAGATAAGTGTAAGTAGACTCTCCATTAACTGGAACTGAAGCAACTGGCACTGTTCTAGGCAATGAAGAGAACCAGGCAAAATCCTGTTCTCATGGAGCTTGCATCTAGTGGGAGAGACATACAATAAACAAGTGAAGGAAGGAGGAAGGAAGGAAGGGAAGGAGGAAGGAGGGAAGGAAATCCAGAGGGTATTAAGTGCTATGAGGGAAATAATTAAGTGAAGGAGAGTGTGTGGTGAGAGGGAGGTGGCCCAGAAGACCTGGAGTGTGAATGCTACACAAAGATGTTCTGCCAAAGTCTCCTGCCCCAGACCCTATTTGTTGCAGCCAGTACTGATCACCCAGCACAACGGGATTTCTCTCCTCTCTGAACTCAACTTCTGAATTTGTAGTATCTAGCTCTTGCTGCCTCCTGTTTTCATGTTCCACCTTCCCTGTATGATTATAAGCTTCTCAAGGACAAGGATTGAGTTTTTCCATATTCTGATCTCATACTAGAGCACAGTGCCTTGAAGCACATAACTCTTATCTTTTAAATAAATACTATCATGAAAAAACTTAGCCAATTACATTTTCTGTTTGGTCTTTTTCTTGTTTCTCAAGTCATTTGCATGAAACATTGGTCACTACTGCTGAAGAACCTTTTTGCTCCTGCTGAGTGCTTTTGCCTGCCTCTTGAATCCTTGTGGTGACGGCCACATTGTTCCACTCATGATAAGATGAAGGGCATCTTTGATTGTGCTCCTGACCTCATAGTGAGAATTACCAGCAGGCCTGGAGTATTCTAAGCAATGGGAGCCTGCTCTTCTGCAAATGTCTTTAATAATAAATGAGAAAGGCAGAAGGTGTGATATATTTTTCTTTATTATGGAACATCTCTGTAGTATCCAAATTTAAACTAAAGAAGAAAGACAGCTATCCTTTTGGGCCTTTGGTTGCATATCATGAAACAATTTCAATGTGGAGTGAGATACTGACTCCTTTGGGATCAGAGGGGTTTCCAGAAACTATGGAGGCACCTCATTTTTCAGTTTCTGCAGACAGTTTCAATAAGGGTGATATTTATTTGTGACCAGTTGATTTAGTGGGAAATAGATTATGATTAGAAATATGAGTTAGAGACATGCTGAATTATAACTATAGGTCCTCATCGGAGAAATTAAACTTTTTCCAACATGGCAGAAAAGACTCTGTAGTATCAGATTCTAGAAACATGGAGTGTTCGGATGGGAAAGAACATCGGCCTTCCAGTCTCTTCATCCTACAGATGCCAAAGTAAGAGCCAGGGCCGCAAAAGGACTCACTGAAAATCACGTAACGAGGCAGTGATTGCAAGTTGTGCTACTTACATCTTTTGACTTGTTCACCTTCCCCTCTGTTATGGATAAGTGATAATGAAAGAGTTTGGTAGATTGTAAAACGTTATACACATGTGAACTACTGTCACCTCCTTACCTCAGTGGGCTCTTGAATTTGACTTCCTGAGGCTTTAGCTTACTTGTGTCTAAAATAAGTGGGTTAGTTGATATCCAAGTTTGTTCTATTTCTAAAATTTCATTCTTTCATGTCTTTTATTTATAAAAGAAAATAGAGATAGTGGTTGAAAAAAACCCCAGAATTTACCCAAATCTCTTGACTTTTGTCTCTATTGACTGTCCTTGTTCAGTCTTATCTCTTGCCACTTTGTATCCATCCCATCCTCTGACCAACCAAACTGAAAGTACCGCTCTCCAGAATGACCCAGGTTCTCCCATTGTCTCAGAGCAACTGCATATGATATGCCCTCTACTGTCTTTGCCTTGCTAACTCTTATTTGTTTATTAAGGCTCAGTATGAGCGTCAACTTCTCAGGAAGCCTTTCTTGATGTTCTCTTATAAGCTTCCCCAGTACCCAATGCCTCCTGTTATCACACAGTAGTGTAACTGTGTACTTAGATACCTCCCCTTCTCTCTAGGCTATGAGCACCTAAACTCTGAATACCAGTGCTGCACTGTGCCTGGAACATCAGTGAGGCTCAATTAATGTTTGTTTAATGATTTGCAGAGAGATTGCTGATTGGTTGTCTCCAAGAGATACCAGAAGTTCCACACTTAGTCTGTGTCTTATCTTTCTGCAGACATTGACATCTTGGCATTGCCTGGTGGGCACAGCCACTTTATGTCTTGGATGGCATAATGAAGGTGTTAAGATTCATTTTCCACGAGCCACCTCTACATATCACCCCTGTGAAGTCCCTTGATGCCACTTCGCTGATGGAAGAAGCTCAAGGTGAGTGAATTTTGAGCCTTCATCACTGAGAAAAGCATGAAGCTAGTCGCTTGCCATTTGCCTGCACTTGAGCATGCCAAACCATGTTTCAAGAAGGGAGCACCACCTTGAAGATATGTTGCAGGCCCCAGGGAAGGCGTGGCTCCTGTGAGTTTAAAGATCTGGTGTACATAGGCAGCCTCTTTACAGTTCTGGGGAGGTAGGTAGGTGTGATGCTTTTCTCTGCAACTGGAGGATGGGAAGAGGTCAGTCATTCTCTAAAATTCTCAGAGGTTTTTCCCTCTGTTTGCTGAGAGGTTTCTAAAATGTGTTAACTCAGGCTGCTGATTGCTGCTGATTGCTGGTTAATTGCTGGCAACTGGCAAGTGGTTGTTCTGGCAGCAGCAAAGGCATGTTCCAAGATAGCGGGGGTAGGACAGAATGTTGTAAATGACACTGAGATGCCAAGACCCTACAGCCAGGATTGCCAAGGCAGCTCAACAAGCCGCTTAGCCAGGGAAACTCAGAAGGAAAATCTTGCTTGAGATCCTAAAGTTACCAAAAGTTTGGAACTAGAAGGTGTGATTCTGGTAGGAACTAGAATTCTGCTGTGCTAATTTTTTTTTTATAAATAATGAATGCAAGTTGGCTACTAAGCTTTAGGAAAGTTGCTTCTCAACACTTCAGTGTGTTATAATTCTGAAGGAATCCAGAATAAAATAAGGTAAGTAAATAGAAATAATGAAATTTAAGATAGTGAATTTCATTAATATCAAAATTAATGGAGGATGTGCACAAGATATGTAATAGAAAAGTAATTGCAGACTATTGAGAGAACCTAATAATCATAGGACTATCCTCCTCTCCCCAGCATAGTTATGAAAGAGGCTTTCCCCCTTCACCTCTGCTTTCCTTTCTCCCCTGGGCTGGGGTGAGGATGTGGACAGGGGCAGTCCTTCCTACCATTCATCTATTGAGCTCACTGACTGCATGTAGTAGGCTTTAGGGATTTACATTAAACTAGATGGAATTGAAAGTGTTTTTGTCCTTTCTGCTTTTTCTTTATTCCTCTGAAAGTTTAATCCAGCTATTCATTCTGCCTGGATGCTATTCTCTTTTCTTTGGTTGGAGTGAAATAGATATGTGTATGTGTGTGTGTGTGTGTGTGTGTGTGTGTGTGTGTGTGTCCGTGTCCCTGAGGCAGGCAGATGATGTAGGGGTAGTTTCTTGGTAACTTGGGAATCAGCAGGAGACATAAAAGGAAGAAAGGCTTGGCTTGGGAGTCTTTGGATCAAAGGCCTCTGAGGACTGGTTGGACTGATTACTCTTTGTCAGAGCAAAGTCACCACAAACGTACTTGATTAGTAGTTGCATCAGTTAGGACCCTAGCAGGAAATAATTGGCATACTGAAATGGTCAATTGGAGAGAACTTAATGAATGGACTTTTTTTTTTAGGGCAGGGCTAAGGAAATCAACAAGGAATGAGGAAGCACCTAGACAGTGGCAATAGTGGAGAGCACCCTCTGATTAAAGTTTGGCAATTTCATGGAGCTGCCACTTGGGGACAACATAGGGTTACTATGAATAAATTGGCAATTAGAGACAATGTGGTTGTTATATGCACTTGTTTTTGAAATATTTAATTCTATTATAGAAGACGAGTAAATTTGTAAAACATAGGTGAAACATTTTAAGGTATAGAGAGATAGTAAGTAGAGCATATGTGTGTTAAACATAAATGGGGAGGAATAAAAGGACCAAAATATATCCAATATTCATGAGGTCCTGGGTACTAAATATTTGTTATACACTAAGTATGCATGGGATATAAGACATATTAGATATAAAAAAAGGCACAAAGTATTCAGCTTACTAAATGAGTACACAATATTCATGAGGCCCTAATTCAGAGCAGCCATTCTGATAAACACACATAAACCCAGGGCTATTTACTGATTAATTGGTGTGCTATAGCCGTGGCCAGAGATACTGGTCTGTTCATCTCTCCAATGAAGCTAAAGCGTGATGGGCCCCAGGGTACCTTCCATTCATGGGGCCCCTTGCTTAATTCTCACTTCTGGTCCTTGTAACCATACCATCAGTAGGAAAGTTGCATGCACATGCATTTCTGCATGTGTGCTGTGTGTGTATGTCTGTGTGTGTGTGTGTGTGTGTGTGTGTGTGTGTATGTGTGTGTGAGAGAGAGAAAGAAGGCAAATGAACATTGCTAACCCAGGATTTAAGCAGTGAGATCCTTCCACCTTGTCTGCACCATATCTTAAGTGTGTTAACTTATCCCGATGTCTTTTCCCTTTTTTCTTACTGCGAGGTATAAATGGATTTTTAATAAATCATTTCACAACCTCCTCATAGTATTTTTGGCATTCTGGTAGCCTGTAATGGCATCAAGATAATTTTCTACAGAACAGTGGTGGAAATAGGGTATGTGGATCTCAGAAAGGTCCCTGACAATTGTTCATAAGATTCATGTGGGCAAATATAAGCTGGGTGGTACTATAAACAGAGGGACCTCTGCCTGCTGCTGATAGCAATATTCCGGGATCTGTACCCCAGGGAGGTTTTTAGTGGTGCTCCATCTCTCTGGTTTGTTCTGGTGATTGAGTGAAGACACGCAAGGTAAGTTGATCACATTTAAGGACATGGCAAATGTTGAAAGGTTTTCGTGTTGGAGAGGTATTTCATTTGTTCTGATTTTATGAGTTGAACTGTGGGAAATCAATTCCATTTTTGGCCAGATGATGAGATGAGAGTGGGAAAGGGAGTGTGGGACTGGCCATGGAATATAAGGGGTGCTGTTGAGAATAGGGCTTGGTCCCAAGAAGTAAATAGCAGGAGGGAGGTAAGAAAACAGGTCCCAGGTGAGGAGTCCCACAGAGTAGTAGGTGGACAAAACCTAGGGTGCCTCAGTAGAGGGACCAGTGATTTCAACGGGGAATATGAAAGAAGCTGCTAACTCCCAGCATCCTAGGAACCAAATCTCTTTAGTATCTAGGGTCTGCTGTGCCTGTGATAAGCCAGGCATATACTGTTGATAGGTATAGGGAATGTGGAAACCTCAAGTCTGTTCTAGCAATCACTTGGGTTATGCTCTCGTACAGTTTCTATTCCATGTCCTTCACACTCTGAATCACTGTGATATGAGTCTTTGGGCTGAGACTTTGAAACCTGGCTTTCTCTAAGAAAGTAGTTTTCAAAAACTTTTTTAACCTTCACCCACAGTGAGAAATACATTTTACATCACAATCCAGTACATACATTAACATACGTATACATGTAAAACCAAAATAAGAGGTTTATGAGATTTACCCTTACCACATTTGATGAACTCTAATGTAGTCCATTCCATGTAACTTAAAAAATGCTTATCACGAACACTAAATTAATGTACATCCACTAATAGGTTGTGACTCATAATTGGAAAAAATAGTGTTAAAGAATTTAGGCTTGACTTCTGTTCTTTTTACTGTCAGGACACTGTGCCATTTTGTGTAGTCACTTTTGCTCTGCCTGATCTCATGGAACCTAATCCATGACACCAACCAAATGCCATAATTTCTTCCCCACAGATGTACTAGAGATGAATGAGCATTTACTGGGGAAACCAAAGACTTATGACGCAAATAATTTGTATATATTTTTCACGTAATTCTCATAGTCATCCTATTCATTTGGATATTTTAATTCTCCTTTCACAAATGAAGAAAATGAGGATCAAAGAAATTGTGTGGTTCATTAATGGTTACAAATGTATTAAGTGGGATAAATGGGACTTGAACCCAGGACTGTTTGACTATAGATAGCTTCAAGACAAGGTGCCTCTCCTCTGTCTCAACAAGATCTCCACCTGCAAATCTATATAGCAATTCTGGAGCTTGAATTCCCTTTCCATTTTCCCTTCTGAATACCATACCCTCTCTTTGCTATATATTCCACTGGAATAACTCAAAAGCAAAGATTTTATGTAGCAAATTTTTTTCTTGTACACATATAGTTGGTGACTATCCTCAGCCCCATGGGTAACAGTATGTTTAACTTTGACTTATCCTCAAAGGTATTCCTAAGCAACATTTTGACTGATGCAAGAGCTACCATCACAGAAGCAGCTGTCTGTTAAGTTGTCTCCAATGACATATGACAATCTTCCTCCTTAATTAGAAACAAGATGTATGTATGATTTATGTCCTCAAGCTATGCTTCTCTAACAGGTGACATCTTGGTTGTTAGTATTTGAAATAACCTCTATAAAGCCTAAATTTAGTACAGCAGAATGTGAATGGAAACGGCAGACACACCAAGTTCTGGTAAAACTCCTTATAACTCTATTTCTTTATGAAATAAGTGTGCCAATATGTGGCATCTTGAGATGTCTAGAACTGTAGAATTTTAAAACTTCAATGATCTTTCTTCAAATATGGGGTCAATGTCTTGGTGCTTGAATGATATTTTCAAATGGATTGCTAAAAAAGATATGAATTATGATGAATAAGTAGAAAAAGATCCAAGAATTATTTTAAGACAATAGAATCTTGGTCACTTAAAAAATACAACATTTTTTTCTAATTATAAAACAAATACACATTTATTGTAGACAGTTTGGAAACAAAAAAATGTATAAAGCAAATAATAATAATATACTTTTAATACTTTTAATACAAAGCTAATTGTTAACATTTTAGGTATATGTTTCTCCAGTCTTTTTTTTCCAACATACTACCTCAAACATATGTACTCATATGTTTACAAAATTTGGATTAAGTGCATTATATTGAAATTTAGTTCCATATCTCTGCTTTTTAAAAAAAATTGAATTAAAATTTTTTTTAACTGTATAGAGAACTTTTCCTATGCTACCATATATTCTTTGTAAATATATTTTTAAATCTCTTTTTTTCTTGGGCATTCTGGTTTGTTTTTAGGATATTAAAAGTATAGTCAAATATTGCCATATTTTTATATGGTAATTATGAATCTCTACATATAGGGAAAGAATATCAGAAACTGGAATGCATTGAAAACATAAACAGTTTACGTAAAAGCAGTTTTAACATTAAGATTGCCTGTTGCAATGGTTTGGTTTATGAGGGCTTATCAGGCACACTGTTTGGTTTTATATTTTGATAGCATAGCTATTTGTTTATTCTACATATATTTGACTTTATACTTCCTCTAAACTCCTCCTTTCTGTCCTTTGATTGGAATGTTCCCCATGTCCCTTCAGTGATTGATGTTAGCTGATGGTACTGATTAATTACATCATCAGTTAGTGCCAACTGCAGAAAGAATGCCTTTTATTAATGATATTCTTTAACTAATAGATTTCTCTTTAAATGTCACCTTTTCATAGAAAGATGCTTCAATAAGAACTAAAAAATTTCAATAAATTACTAGTTTTTAAAAGTTTATTTTATAAAGAAAGGAATTTAAAAGGAATGTCTCCTACCTTTCCCCATAACTCATTGAAGCAAAAACAACAGAAAGTTACCTGGCCTGGATTTGGTCTTGGGTGTGCATGGGACCCCAGGACTGCCTGTGTTGGTTGCCCTTTAATTGCTCACCATCACTGGAGCTTTTGTTGTTCTGTTTTCACCTGATACTCCCATAAATTCTGATTTTTCTCTGTGTGTTATATTAACTATTAAAATAGCTTTGAAACAGAGTGATTTTAAACTGTGTTCCACAAGGTACAAAGATAGAGATCTCCCACGTTACTTGAGAGGTTGTACTATATACTCATTCTGGACCTTAATTGTAGAGATTCTAACTCAGTAAGTCTGGGATGGGGGTCTACATTTTGAGAACCACCCTTCTGGGGAGGGGGCTAGGTAGTGGTAGGCATATGGATGGGTTTTAACAACTCCTCCCGCATTCTACCAGAATACAAGTTTTATTTTTTAAGTCGGCAAATACCTTTCTAAAGAATTCTGTGTTATTCTACCATAATATAAGTTTCAGAAAAGTAACAACTTTTAGAAGCTAATAAAGACTTTCTGAATCTTATAAGAAGTGACTATACCACAAGGAGGTTTACCAGCTGTGCCACTTCTGGAAAAGCTATAAAATGCTTTGTCTACTACTTTTGCCTTCCTCCCAGGTAGTGAATCAGCATTCTCCTTTCAGTTAATGGATGGTTTCAAGAAAAATGAGAAAAGGGGCAGAAATCGCTACTTACTTTTTTCAATAGCATAAAAATACCATAGTAATGTGCTTCAAAATTTTTTATATAGAGGAGTCATTACACAGTGACATGTGAATATGTTGTTTTTTTTCAAGTGGGTTGTTGAAAATAGGGAGACTAAGTTATTTTTTAAAATGTGTGCATTACATGATCAATAATTTTGTTTGAAATAATTCAGTATAGATATGTAAGAGCATGTGTGAATTGCTTGGAGTCCACTCAAATTTGGGCAGTCAGTTAACCTAGGCTGCATGCATGTTTCTAGGGATGCTTAGTTGATATTTAACCAAACAATACACTTTACAAACACCCCTTCAACCTTCTAGTTATCTTTATCTCTGATCAAAATGGGACTAGATATTTTGTTAATGTTACAAATAGGTTCTCATTGGTGAAATTAATGACTTGCTATTTTTGTACAGTGGCTTTCAGAAATAGTTTTTTTTTTTATTGCTGCAATTATTGGTGTTTAAGATATACAAATGGTTCAAAATATTTTAGAGACACTCTCCCACTCTGCATAAAAGGGTGTAATAATCTGGGAAACTCATCTCCCTTCACCTGTGGGGTTGATGCCTGAGGCTTCAATATAATAAGATCTTGGGTTTTCACAGTTTTGAAGATTCTGGTCACTTAAGGATGACTGAAGGGTTAACTGAATTTTGCCTGTGGAATTCATGTTTTTCTTGAAAAAAAATATTGTGTGTGTGTGTGTGTGTGTGTGTGCAGGGTGTGGTCAGGGCACTTAAGAAGACAGAGCCTGGGACTTTATCTAGCTAAGAAAACAGGTTGTTTTTGTCTGAGATCTGCTTTATCTATAACCTGCCACAAATATAAGCATTTAGGAACAAGCTGATATAAATATACTTTCATATGACAACATTTATGATATCAAGATTACAAGTGAACAGTCTTTTGAATTATTAAAACAAACCATTCAACATTATAAGAAAACTCCTAGTTGCCTTAAAGAGAAATCCAATTTTCTGATGATAAGAATCAGAATACAGGTTCAATTTAAATTTTATGGTAACTAATATATATTTTTCTGACAATAAAAATATTTATCTTTAAATTTATCTGACAATATAGTGACTAGGTAGTGCTTTGTCTTCTCAAAATGTCTGTGTCAATAGTCTTTGTATTCTTTTAAATATTCTTCATTAAGTAGCTAAGGAAAAAGCACTTCTGCTTCTGGAAAGGTGGAGTAGACATATTCTTTCCCTATTTTGTCTTCTAAGTAAAACCCAAACCCCTGGATAGTGCATAAAAAAAAAAAAACAAACATAAAGAGATTCTGAAAGAGGGAAAGAAGAAAGCAAGCCAGTTAAGAACCCCAGGACCCAAGGAACAGCATAGTGGTAAATGCCTTGGGTTTTCTTTTTATCTCAGAAATCCCAGACTTGGAGCTTGATAAATCAGTAATCTGGAAACACCAATTAAAAAAAAAAAAGCCCCAACTCAAGCCTATTCTCGCTAGCCTAAGGACCAAGAAAGGGGCAACTTATCTAAAACTATTACATAATAATAGTGTTTGACTGTCTACTACAGTCAAACACTAGAGAAAAACTATAGCCCTGCCTCTTACCCTTTCTACACTGTACCAAGAAAACTCCTCTGCTGGGGTAGTGTCAGAGGAGACTTAGTGAAAGTTAGGAGTTCTAGCATTGCCTAGTGGTAATGGGACCACTTCCTGCTACTCATGGTGTTAGTAGAGGTATAGTTATCTATATATAAATCTGTATATAATGTAATACCTAGAGCAACCACTAAAAATAGTGTAGAAAGAGATACATTAAAAAATAAT
Organism: Lyroderma lyra; assembly: GCA_004026885.1. Lineage (NCBI taxonomy): Eukaryota > Metazoa > Chordata > Mammalia > Chiroptera > Megadermatidae > Lyroderma > Lyroderma lyra. The sequence continues at coordinate 133,378 of PVJL010002706.1, forward strand.
ATAGCTTAATCTAGACAGAATTCTAAAACTTTTAACCCATAGGGTGACAGGAAAAAGAAAATGTAGAAAGGGAAAACTGAGAGAGCAAACAGAAAATAGAACAAAATAAAGTAAAATGGTAGGCTTAAGCTACAACATATTAATAATTACATTAAATGTGAATTGTTTAACCATACCAACTATAAGACAGAGATTGGCAGAGTGTATTAAAAAACATGACCCAACTATAGGCTATCTATAAGAAATTGACTTCCAATGTATCAATATAGAAAGTATGAGAGTAAAAAAATGGAAAAACATATTATGCAATGTTAATCAAAAGAAGTCAGTAGTGGCTATATGACTATAACATAAAGTAGACTTTAGAGCAAAGAAAATTAGAGTCCAAAAGGGACATTATAAAATGCCAAAAGCACAATCTACCAAGAAGAAATAAGATAGAAAAAGTAAGTGTATGTGCCAAACAATAGAGGTGTAAAATGTGTGAAGCAAAAACTGATAGAACTGAATGGAGAAACAGATAAATTCATAAATATAGTTGGAGATTTCAATATTCCTCTATAAACATTGATAGAACAACTAAATAGAAAATTAGAACAACTAAACAGAAAATTAGGAAAAATACAGAAGAACTCAACATTTTATCAGCCAACAAAATCTAATTGATGTTTATAGAAAGCTTCTGCAACAGTGTATACATTCTTTTCAAATGCCCATGGAACATATACCAAATACAATAGTTGAGGTTTGTTTTATCTTAGGCCATAAAAAAAACTTCAACTGATTTAAGAGAAGTCATATAGTATGTGCTTTCTGGTAACAATGGAATTAATCTAGAAATCAGTAACAGTAACAACAAAATTTCTAAGCATTTGGAAACTAATTAATACAATTTTAAGTAATCTGTAGGTCCAAGATTATATTGAAGTAAAAAGAAATTGAACTGAATGAAAATGAATGTATGACATATCAAAATTGTGAGACACAGCTAAAGCAGTACTGAAAGGGAAATTTATAGCACTAAAGCTTTTCATTAGAAAAGAGGAAAAGTCTTAAATCAATAATCTAAGGTCTCACCATAAGTACTTAGAAAAAGAAGAGCAAAATAAGTCCAAAGCAAACTTAAAGGAGGCAATAATAAATATAAGAACAGAGATCAATGAGATTAAAAACAAAAGTAGAGAAAACTAAATAAACAAAAATCTGGTTCTTTGAGAAGATCAATAAAGGTGACAAATGTTCAGCAAGATTAACAAAGAAAAAACAGAGAAGATGCAAAATATCAATAGCAGGAATGAAACAAAATATCACTAAAGACCTTCCAGCTATCAAAAGGATAATAAAGGAATATTAGGAACAGCTCAACACACATTTTAAATGAAATGGACCAATTCCTTGAAAAACACTATTACAACTCACGCAAATTGAAATAGATAATTTGAATATCCTTATAACTATTCAGGAATTTGAATTCATAATTTAAAACCTCCTAAGATAAATCTCAAAACCCAAAAGTTTTCACTAGAGAATACTAATAAATGTTTTAAGAAGAATGAACACCAATTCTGCACACTCTCTCTGCAATAGAAAGGAACACTTCCAATTTATTGTATGAAGCCAATATTACCTTGATACTAAAACCATACAAAGACAATACAAAAAACAAAAACTATAGACCAATATCCACCTTAAATATAGACATAAAAACCTTAAAATATTGGCAAATAAAATTTGGCATTTTATTTAAAAAATCATAAATCCTGACCAAGTGGGGTTTATTCCAGGGATGCAATGCTAGTCCAGCATTTGTAAATTATACAATGTAATCCCCATATTAACAGGCTAAAGAGAAAAAATTACACAATCATATCAATAGATACAAACATTTTTTTGAAAATAAATTTAACACTTTGGTGTTTGGTCAGAAAAATAGGACTAGTGGGGGATTTCCTTAGCTTGAAAAGTGACTACAAAAATGCTAATGCTAATATCAAACTTAATGGCGAAAGTGATTATGTATGCGTTCCCCCTAAAAGTGGGCACAAGGCAAGGGTGTCAGCTCTCATCACTCTTATTTAGCATAGTGCTGTAAATTTGCCAGTGCAAAAGAGCAAGAAAAGGAAATAAAAGATATATTTGAAATGAAGTAATATATCATACATGCAGATGACGTAATTGTCATGTAGAAAATCCTGAGGAAGCTATCAAAAAGAACCCTTCCAAAAAGTAAACAAACAAAAGCCTGAACTCCTAGAACAATTAAGTAAATCTAGCACAAAAAGGAATTGTTTTTGTGTATACTATAATGAACATGTAGACACCAAAATTAAAAGTACGATACCATGTACAACTGCTCAAATAAAAAAGAAACAAGTTATGAGGGTTGTCTGGAGAACATTCAGCCATAAAGGCCTCTATTTTTCATATTACGTGGCTGGATACTTTCTGGACTGTAACAAAACTTAAATAAGACCTGTATTTTACAAAATGACAAAAATTATGATAACAAATCAAATATCTAAATAAATAAAGAGACGTATCATATTCATGGTTTTGAAGTCTCAGCATAGTAAAGATGTCAGTTATCTCCAAATGGAATATGCATATTTAATACATTTACTAGCAAAATCCTAGCAAAAATGTTACAAATACAGACAAGATCATTCTAAAATTTATATGGAAAGGCAAAAGAACTAGAATAGTTAAACAATTTTAAAACAGAAGAATAAAGTGGAAGGAATGACTCTATCCAACTTCAAGACTAATTATAAAGCCACAGTAATGATTGCTTGGCATTCATGGAGAGTTAGAAAATAAAGACCAATGGAATAGAATAAGAACTCAGATCTACACAAATATGAATATGCCCAACTGATCATAACCAAGATATAAAAGCAATTCACTAAGGAAAAAGACAGCCTTTATAGCAAATGATCCAGAGGCAACAACGTGAATCTCACATAAATCCTATTCCTTATACAAAAATTAACTCAAAATAGATCATAGACTTAAATGTAAAATGCAAAATTATAAAACCTTTTGAAAAAACATAGGAGAAAATTCAATTTGGGATCTAGGGCTAGGCAGAGTTCTTAGGCTTGATACAACAAAAGCTCAATTCATAAATGGAAACTTGATAAATTCAGCTTGATCAAAATTTAAAACTTTGCTTGATGAAAAACGCTGTTAAGAGGATTAAAAGAAAGCTACAGACTAGAACATATTTGCAAACCACTTATCTGGCAAAGAACTACTATCTAGAATATATAAAGAACTCAAAACTCAACAGTAGAAAACAAACAATCCAATTATTAAATAGTCAAATGACAAAAAGAGACACTTCACCAAAGAGGATATACAAATGAACACATGACAGGATGTTCAACATCATTACCCATTAGAGAAATGCGAATTAAAGCTACAATGAGATATCACTACACCTATCAGAATGACCAAAAAAAAATGTATACACACACACAAACACATATATGAGGGCTGTCCAGAAAAAAATCCAGCTATACATGCCTCTATTTTTTATATTACATGGCTGAATACTTTCTGGACAACCCTCATATATATAATACCAAATGCTAACAAGGATGTAGAGAAACTAAATCACTGATTATGTAAAGTGATAGCCTCTCTAGAAAACAGTTTTGCAGTTTCTATCTATGCAATTATTAAGTTATTATTATTTTTTATAACATCAATAGCTAGTAGGCATAAAAGCTTCCAGAGCTAACTGATCTGTCTTCTGATTGACTAGGTCTTTTTAAAAATAGCAGTTATTATACTTTCCATGAAGCCATGGCCAAACCCATAGGCCTGGGACCCATCTTGTCTCAGTTGCCTTTGGGTATCTTTCACTCAGTGCATTGATTTTAAGCCATGCTCTTGCTGTTATTTCTAAGTTCCTGGATGAATATCATTATAGCTCTGAAATTATGACAACTTTTTTTGAAACAGAGATTCTGATAAGACTTTTAATAAAGGAAACTAATACTAAAAATCATGGTGTGAGAAAGGAAAACTCAAAATGTGTATTTGAGTGTTTTCATCTCTGAATTTTCAGCAGTGAGTACTGATTTCAAAGGTAGTAGCACAAAGCATGGAGCCCGTGTGATACTAATGACATTTGTCATCTCCTTTTTTAGTCTGCTGCTGGTATCACTTTTCTTTAAATTAATTTGTAATTTTCAATTGCAGTTGATATTCAATATTATTTTATATTAATTTCAGGTGTATAGCAGAGTGGTTAGACATTTATATAATTTACAAAGTGATCTCCATGATAAGTCTAATACCCATCTGGCACTATACATAGTTATTACAATATTACTGACTATATTCCCTATGCTGTACTTTACATCACTGTGACTATTTTGTAACTACCAATTTGTACTTCTTAATCCCTTCACCTTTTTCATCTGGTCCCCCAATCACCTTCCCATCTGGAAACCCATCAGTTTGTTCTCCTTACCTATAATTCTGTTTCTGTTTTGTTTGCTCATTTATTTCTCTAGACTGCACATGTAAGTGAGATCATATTGTATTTTTCTTTCTTAGTTTGACTTATTTCACTTAGCATGATACCCTCTAGGTCCATTATGTTGTCACAAATGGTAAGATTTTATTCTGTTTTATCGTCAAGTAATATTCCATTGCATATATGTATAACATGTTCTTTATCCAATCATCTGGATGGGCACTTAGGTTGCTTTTATATTTTAACTATTGTAAATAGTCCTGCACTGAACATAGGGGTAGCATATGTCTTTTCAAATTAATGCTTTGGATTTGTTCAGGTAAATACCCTAAAGTAGAACTGCTGTGTCATAACATAGTTCTGTTTTCAATTTTTTGAGGAACCTCCATACTATTTTCCATAGTGACTGTACCAATTTGCAATCTCACCAACAATGCATGAGGGTTCCCTTTTCTCCACATCCTTGCCAGTAGTTGTTGTTTGTTGACTTAATGATGATAACAATTCTGACAGGTGTGAAGTGATATCTCACTATGGTTTTGATTTGCATTTCTCTGATGATTAGTGACGTTGAACACTTTTTCATATGTCTATTGGCCACCTGTAGGTCTTCTTTGGTGAAATATTTATTTAGGTCTTCTGTCCATTTTCTAAATTAGATTTTTTTTTTGGTGTTAAGTTGTATGAGTTCTTCATAATTTCGGATATTAACCCCTTATCAAGGTGTCATTGGTGAATATCTTCTTACAATTGGTAGGTTCATTTTTCATTTTGTTGGTTTTCTTTGCTGTGCAAAAATATTTTAGTTTGATGTCATCCCATTTGTTTATTTTTTTCTTTTGTTTTTCTTGCCTGAGGAGATATATTAGAAAAAATATTACTAAGAGTGATATTAGAGAGTTTACTGTCTATATTTTCTTCCAGGAGTTTTATGGTTTCAGGTCCTATAGTTATGTCATTAAATTATTTTGAGTTTATTGTTACATATGGTGTGAAAAGGTAAGGTTTAGTTTCTTTTTTTTTTCTTTGCATGTACCTATTCAGTTTTCTTTTTTTTTTCTTTATTTTTTTTAAATTTATTTTTATTGTTACACTCACTGGGATGACATCTGTTAGCAAGGATATGACAACTTTTTTAATAGTTATAATTGTTACTATTTCCTCTAGGACATTGACTTTGACCTCTACTGAGTTTCCCATGACTGGCTCTGAGTAATATTGGGCAAAAGGTCAAAGTGACTTTCAGTTTTTCTCCTGCCACCTCTGCATCTATGCTATAACTGTGAAACCAAAGGGAATATATTGTTAGGCATATATGCAACTATAACATGAAATATCTTAGGGAGCCCCACTGAGGTCTCAGCCCCAGAGCCAATGAGGAGAACTTGAGTGACCCTCATTGATCCATTCTGTTAGACAAATGGAATGTGGCACAGAGAAGTAAAATTCTTCTGGAGGTGTCTTAGATGACTAGGTCCAGAGGATCCTTCAGGGTCTGCCTGTTTGGCTGAATTCCAAATCCAACAATGGTTCCAAGGGTTTCTTTGCCTGTTGAAGTGACTACCCAGAGCAATCCCTCTTCCAGTGGAACCTACACTGTTATCTTCATGGGGCAAACTTCCTTGGGATTTAACTAGACAAGTCAAGCCTATAGCATCCAAACCCTAAAGTGATGCTGCCCTGCCCGTTAACCGTACATTTCTCTGCCTGATTGCTTTCCAGTTGAGGGGATCTGGGCTCTTGCTAATTTGTCTTGCTGTCCTGGTGTCTTAAGCTTTCAGAGTGAGAAGTACTGTGTACTGGGTTGGAAAGGTCAGTTTTGGCAGAAATAGATTCCATCCTTTTTAACATCTTGGCTTGATTAATCCCTGCGGTTTCTGTCTTTTCCTACAATTTTTGTTCACTGGCTCATTTGTTCACCAATTCTTTTATTTACTAAAATTTGGAAGGTGGAGGTAGAAGAAGAAAATATTTTAAACTTTTAACTTTTACTATTTGGGGTCCAGAACATGATTTTATTTTTCAGAGTGCAAGTATTTGTATAAGGCTAAATTTAAATTTTCTCTTTAGTAGATTATCCTTGATGTTTTACTTTATCCTATCATTCTTCCAATTTACTGAAGTTTGCACATATCAAGATTGTTTTGTGTTACAGGATCTTCAGGCACATGAGTGAAGCTTATTTAGCCAATTGTATTCAGCATTCCTAATGCACACATAGATCTTCAGTCATTTTTTATGATAAAAGCTTCTTAGGATGTGTAGTAGCATCGTCTATATTAGAAAGTTCTGGTTGGTGGAAAATAAACTCCAGTTTTGAGGCAATAAAACATGAAAGACAATAACCACTTGCAATGCTTATTTATATAATAATACCATCCCTTGTAGGATTCTGCATTTAGACAATAATGAAAAGAAAAGCAGAAGTGAGAACCTGCCCCTCCAGAGAGCTTAGTTTTTTCACTCTGCATTCCCTGGCCGGAAGTCTCAATGTTTTTAATTCTGAGTTTTAGGAAGAGTGTCAATTTGCATTTCCTGGACAATATATCATGCAGTGACTCACAGAGCCGGGGCAGGCACATCAGGTTGCTCTAACTGAGAACAAGACACCATGATGTCACAGAGTCAGCTTTGTATGATGCGTCATCTACACAATATCTACCAAGCAGCTCTTGCCTTGATTCTTAATCTCAAAAGATGCTCCAAATACTAGAGGGAAAAATCTGTCTTATGGGATTGTCTACCACAGGCATAAAATAAAAATCAGTATGATCCATTGGAGGTACCTTTACTTCCAAAGGATCCCAATGTACTCAGCTCCTGCCTGGGGAGTATTAGTCATACATCTCTGAAACGTCATCTCCTCTGTGCTAGAAAAGGCAGGCCCCTCTGAGGCAGCCCTCTCTGCAACAGGTTATATTTTGAGTAATCTATTAAATAGTACTTCTATAATAATTAAAACGACAGGGAAATTGTAGGGAGGCAAAATGTAATTTCCCACATTGGAATTTGACCAAGGCACAGTGGTAAATACTCATAATTTTTTAGAGGATTGTATGGCATAAGGGGAGAAGCTCTATCTTTATTGCAAAGAAGAGTGTACATTTGCAGGGGCATGGATAGAAGGAAAGGATTGGAGGAAACAGATCAGAACAGTTGGAAGAAGGGTGGAGAGAAAATGGACCAGCAAATTTAAATGGATAAAAAAGCTATTAGGTCATTATCTGTATGAAAAATATGTGTCTGGTGTTTTAGAAATGTTTATTAATATTGAATGGACCATCAAATGACAAGGTACACTTTCCTCTTTAAGCTTTTGAATGTCCAACATATTAAAGATGGAGAGTTATTAAAAGACCATCTACTTCATCTTTTGCATTCGGGTTGAATTGTTTAACCCTACCAGACCTGAGGGCCCTGAACCTAACTAACTGTCCCCTATACCCAGGCTCCTGAGCATTAAAGAGAAAAAATCAACGTGATATAGAAAAATGTTAGTTACATGCAAACATGTGGTTAGAATAAGATGGAACTTGGAGACATCGTAGAAAATAGGTCTACCTTTCATTTCGAAAATTAGGTACAATGGTCTAGCGGCAGATTCGGAAATTACCAAAAAATCAGTACAGCGGTCTGGTAGGGTTAAAAGCATATCAGAAAGATGAGAATCTACCTTAATTTAAAAAAATCCAGGAAAGAAATGTCAAAGGACTGAAGGCAACATATTATCTAAGTTAAATTCCTCAAGTTTCAGCTAAAACTGTGCTTTTCTTGTTCTTCCTTTAAAGTGAAAAGTAGCTCCTCACTGTGTGAAAACCATTCCAATACTTAAAAGACATTATTATGTAGTTCTTTTTGCTAAACTCAATAATTCAGTTTTCTTTAAAGTTTTTCTAAGTTTTATTTCTCAATTCTGACCCTGTGGAAGTTAATGAGAGGGTCTGAAACTGAATGGGAAAGCACCTGAAACTCATCAGAACTTCACTTATTTAAAGCATTTTCCCTCTTATTATTTAATATTCATTCTGAAGAATCTACAGAGCTCTTCATTGAGGATATGACAGAGAGCTGAATAGCCGACAGGACAAGAAAGAGCTTGTGAAACCTTTGCGTTTACCTGTCTGTGTAGCACAAGAACCAGAGACATGCTGTAAACTAATTACTCTGAGTGCAACACAAAAGCAGTTTTGATTGAATTGGGCTTTCAAGTGGCACCTGTCAGTAGTGCCTCAGCCACAGCATCATGGGAGACTTGCTGGTACCATGTCTTCTGGTCTAGTTACTGGTTGTAAAGTTTCATCATGGCTGCCAATGTTGTCCTCCCAGCCTTTGTTCCAAAGGACTGCCCTGCAAGTACTCTTCCTGGGAGTGGTTAGGGTCAGCTCCTCATGGAAGAACTGCCATCACTCTATAGGCTCTGGTTTGTGAGGGTAATGTTCAAGAAGCTGTTGATTTCCTACTTTGCAGTCTATGATTTATAATGTTATACTAGCTGGATGGTGCACTCTGGCTTCAGCTTCTTTTTCGTATTTGTGAATAAATGCTAAAGGTAACACCATGTGTTAATTTGGCCAATTTTTAAACTAATTAAAACAGTAAAGTTATTGTCTAAGTAACATATAGTCATATCAAATTAAAAACCGAGTACCTAAATATGATAATATGTATTTTTTATTAACTTAGAACTCACTTCAATTTTTGCTTAGGCTAACCCTGATTCTAAAAAAATACATATTCAAAAAACATTCTTTCAACTGAAAGCAAAGAAAAAAAGAAATGAACAAACAAATAACCCATAGACACAATCAATAGTTTAATGTTTATTTGGGGACGAGTGGGTTAGGGAGGGGAGAAAGGGGAGGGGGTGGGAGAGGAGTGGGGGAAGCTAAATATAAGGTGATGGAAAGAGAAGTCACATTAGGTGGTGACCTTATTATACATCAAGTTGACAATGCACTGTAGAACTGTATGCCTGAAACCTATGTAATCCTTGCTAACAGATGTCACCCCAATAAGTCTAACAATAAAAATGAATTAAAAAAACAAACAAACAAAAAAACATTCTTTCAACATATATGCTATGGGGAATCCCTTGGTACCGAGTACTGTGCTAGGCCTTGGGTTTGTAGTAATGAATAAGACAAGTTGGTCCTTGTCCACGGAGAGATGATAGTATGCAGGAATACAATCTTCTAATAGATTAAAGACCTCTCTGGAATTGCAGTTCCTTTGAGATACATAACATGCCTGGGATTTGCTTTAGTTCCTTAGTTTTAGAGCAGGAAATGTGCTAAAACCCTTGTAAGTAACAGAGGAGTCAAAATAAAAAATGTACCAGGTGAAGGCTTTCAATGCTCTGTTTCTAGTTCTCAGAAGAGAAATGTTGTTTGATCCTTTGTTTCTCTGTGGTAAATGGGAGAAACGTGGAGTCATGTCCACTGCGTAATTCTCATGACTTTTTATCCAGAGGGCAGTTGCCCTAGAATGTGCTAAGTCACTTCAGCTTCCCCTCATCTTCCATCAAATCAGCAGATTAGTTTTATATAATAATTCTCTTACCATAACATGTATTATGCACACTTGGGTTCCCTTTGTCTTTTGCATTAGCATTACTTTTTAGATATTTTTCATAGTATAACATTCTTTTCTGAATCCTTATTTTAATTATATCATAATATTCCACTGAATGAAGTCATTAATTTTACTTAACTGTGTTTTCTTATTTGTAGACTTCAGTTTTTCACTGTTATAAGCATTGCTGAGATGAATATTGGTGTACAGATTATTTTAATCTAAAGTTAAGAAGGTACTTTAAATCAAAACTAATTCATAAAAGCCTCTTAAATAAGACATAGGACTTTGAAACAGAACTCTAAAAGTGCCAACACCCCTGAAACTTTCCAAATACCCACTGTAAACTCCTCTCTGATCCTCTATTCTCCATTGTGAAGAGGGGAGTCTTGCTGTTCCTGTAGTTTTCTCCTTTCTCTCATCAGCTATGTCATTTCCCACATCCATCCTTGCCTGAAATGAGTCCTCATCAATCAGATTTTCAAATGACCAGACTATCTTTCTGGAAACAGTTCAGTCAACTTGGCAGGGGGCATTGTCCAGAGAAGGGAGATTGTTGAGGACTAAGTGAGTAGCCTAAACAGTGTCTTCAGGAGTGTAAGGGTTGGGAAAGATGTTGGGTTTGATCCTCCTGTGTAGAGTTCCTATGGGAATGAATGCCACAATTATGTTCACTGGCATGTTGTTACTATTCCCCTGAAGTTTCCTTCAAACAACTCCAAAGGCAGAAAAGTGCTAACATATCCTCCAGCCTAATCAGATTAACCTTAGTAATAAAGAGACAGCTTCACTCCTCTGCTCCAGTATTAAAAGGAATATACATTGGTTTCCTTCTCCTGACCAGATTAGTGTTAATTAGCAGCATGTTTTTATTCATAAAGAAAATGTAGTATATCTTCAATCCAGATGAAAAATGAATATACACCTAAATGACAAAGTAACATTTTATTAATTTTTCTCAATCAACTAAGCTCCATGTCTGTGCAATTCTCATCTTGCTGCAAAGAATCCCTCTTTGCTTCTCGGACACGCTCTTTGGGTATCCAAAGGCAATCCATCAGAGCTGGTGCAGCTGCTAGCATCCCTGAGTTGTGGGCCTGCATCATCCTTCTCATTTCCAGGTGCTGACAGCAAGATCAGTGTCATTATTGATGATGGCATGCTTGGCCTTTGGTGTCTGATGGATGGAGCGTTGGCTTGGGTTTATGGATTATACTTGCATTTTTAATGGCACACGGTCAAAATTCAAAGAACCTGGGTAGGTCCTTGGCTTGACACTCCCTGCTTAGACAGATCCTGTCAACAAGACCAGAGGGGTCTATTTTTAGAGCTGTTGGAAGGGGCCTCTCAGAGGCAAAGGGAATAAATCAAGCTTTACCTCTGTATTCATTTACTCTATTCATTTATAAGTTCATGTTTTCAACATGATATTGTCCATCCAATGGACAGTAATGTTGTAATGATCTAGACCTACCCTCAGGGAGCTTCTGTCTGGTAATAAGCAGTTTCCATCAGCATGATTCCTTTTCTTTCCTTTAATTTTTATTTATTTATTCATTTATTTATTGTTAGACTTATGGGTGACACTGGTTAGCAAGAATTAGGTTCCAGGTGTACAATTCTACAGTGCATCATCAACTTATTGCATTATAAGTTTACCACCCAGTGTCAGTGTCCCCTTCCCCTTTTTCCCATCTCCTCCCCCACTTGCCCCTGAATAAACATTAAACTACTGATTTGTCTATGGGTTTTTTGTTTGTTTGTTTGTTTTGTTGCTTTCAGTTTTATATTCTGCATATGGGTGAAGTCATGCAAGTTTTGTTTTTTTCTGTCTGGCTTATTTCACTTAGCATGATGATCTCCAGGTCCATCCATGTTGTTGCAAATGGCAATATTTCATCTTTTCTTATAGCTGAGTAATATTCCATTGTGTATATGTACCACAGCTTCTTTATCCAGTCATCTGTCACAGGGCACTTCGGTTGTTTCCATGTTTTGGCCACTGTAAACAGCGCTACAATGAACATTGGGGTTCATAAGTCTTTGCGGACCAAAGGTTTTCAAGTCTTTTGGGTAGATCCCCAGAAGGGGGATTGCTGGGTCATGTGGTAACTCCATTCCCAATTTTCTGAGGACCCTCCACACTGTCTTCCACAGTGGTTGTACCAGTTTGCACTCCCACCAGCAGTGAGCATGAGTGCTTTTATATAGAGTATAAGTATTAGGAGAGAACTCAGGAAGTGTACTGAGCTGCACTTCTGGCCAGCTGAGATGGCTTCAGGAGGAGGTGATGAGTGGAGATGTGAAGGATGAACAGCTGTCAGCTGGTAAGGAGGGCATGGAAATAGTGTTCTATGTACTGGGCACAGCTACTTTGGGAACAGGAGAGCAAGATGTGTGAGAGGATCTAGGGAAGGCCAGGAGCACAGGCCTAGGTGTGGCCTGAAGCTGAAGCAGGAACCATGCTGTGCAGTCTCACAACCAACCCAGATGCCGGAACTCCCCCCCAGAGGCTAAGGGAACCACTGAAAGGCTTTAAGCAGTGGAGAGGGATGAGGATCTTCTCCCTTGTACCCTTACTTCCTCCTTCAGAGTCAGTGATGCATTCGTTAAATGCCACAAGTCCAGTTTTGTGAGTGTTCCCAGGTTCATACTCATTTTATCCATGTGCATGAATTAGAAGTGAATTAAAATGAAGAAAATTCCTGTGTTTAGTCCCGTCTCTGGGGTCACCTGAGGCCCTTTCTCAGCTTCCTCTCTATATATACCCAGTTCCTACAAACTTTTGTGACTCAAGCCCTGACTCCTGTCCAGCATGGCCTCCTGCCTTGGCAGAGGAGTGACTTCTATAGGAGCGCGTGACATATTTTTGTCTCGATTTGCCTGGTTGGAACTGAGTAACTTTCCCTGTGAGGTGTGCAGGAACCCGTGTCATTTCTGCAAGTCAGTAGAAAGTGCCCAGATAGGAACCCAAGTCACAGCTGTTGCAATGAGGCGGTGCAAGGATCCCCACAGGGCCCAGTCTGCTGGAGGTTTCCTTCGGTACAGGGAGGCTATTTTCACCTCTATGGTACTGCTTCAGTCTGTGCTTCCACTCAGGTGGCCTTCTTGCCTCACTCCACCATCTGTATCAGCAACAACTAGGGGCAGCAGGAGATGGGGAAGACAATTGAGGAAGATTCCAGTTTTGTCAATAAGATCAGTTTATATGCTCTATGCTGGAAATGCAAGAGGACAAAGTTAAGTTTTATTCAATTCAAAAATTTTTATTTATGACTTTGATTTCTGAAGACCTGAAGGTGTAGAAGTGATTTAGTCAAGAATATGGGCCCCAGAGTGGAATCAACCTGGGCTGGAATGCTGGCTCTGCCACCTACTGACAATATTGGCATTAGGTCCCCTTGGTGAGCCACCCTACACAGAAACTACAGCACCCTCGTTTCACAGTTCTTTAAGTTGGAGACAAAAGGGTCAACACAGTTGTGTCAGTTATAAGGACAGCTGTGACCTATACTTCCAAATGAATCTTCATCATTATTACTATAGCTGAGGTGGGAAATAGTGGTTTTAATTTCAAAACTTGCTTTGAGAAGGCCAGGTGCTATAGACAGAAGTAAAGGGCCTGGCACCAAGTAGTGCTTTCAGCTGCTTCAGCCACAAGAGAGATCAGGGCCAGCACCAGTGACCTTTGACAGGAATGTAAAGTAGCCATGGCAGCCACAGCCTCAGGACTTCCCCATGTGTCAGAAGATAAGTGAGCTGCACACTGTGGCTCCGAGTCTACTAGTGCTGTTTCACCTCAAAAATCTTCATCTAGAAGAATGGGTTCACAGGGCTCAGAGAAAGGTCAGTCAGGAAAGCAACCAGAAAAAAATCCCTCTTCATTTTGGCAAACATTCATGAGCACAGCTTGAAAGATGACTTTCAGGGCAAAGGTGTGAGCTCCTGAAGTTTTATTCCAGGGGTCCCTGTCTTTGCTAGTCTCTAGGTGTTGGGACCAGGCTGGTATGAGACAAATGGACTTAATTTGCCAGCTCACCTAGTTGTCCTTGAGGCTAGAGTCTGGACAGAGGTCACTTAAGCCTGCTGATCATGTGTTCTCTTGTAATCCTGTGGTGAAGGCAGGTAACGGAGCCAGCGGCACAGCTTGCAAAATCCATCACCATCTGCATTCATTCATCAACAAACGTCTGATGCCCACAATGTACCCAGCACTGGGCTGGTGGGATCTGGGATCATAAAAATGAAAGTCTTATTTTTTTTTTTCTCTTAGAATCATGGTCAGGTGGGGAACACAGGCAAGTGGACTTTACAATGTGGTGTGATGGACTAGGAAGGGGGAGGGCCAACCCAGCCCAGTTCAGCTAGGAGGCAATGCTTAAGCATGGCTTTAAGGACTGCCATGAGTTAAATTGCCACCCTCACCCCCGCTTCTACCCCTCACAGAAAGAAAGATTGTGGAAATCCTAAGCCCAAGTACCTCAGAATGTGAACTTATTTGGAGTTAGGGTCTTTATACAGGTAGGTAATCAAGTTAAAAGGAGGTCATTAGGGTGGGCCCTCACCCAGTATTTGTCCTGATAGAAAGGGAAGATTTAAATACAAACTCAGACACATACATAGGGATAATGCCATGAGAAGCCTGGAATTATGTTGCCACAAGCCAAGGAACCACCAGAAGCCAGGAAAGCCTGGACCAGGTTCTTCTCTAGCATCTCTGCAGGGAGCATGGCCCTGCTGAACACCTTGATTTCAGACTTCTGGTCTCCAGAACTGTGAGAAAATAATTTTTTTGTCCTAAACCAACCAGTTTGTGGTACATTGTTATGGCAGGAACTAGGAAACTAATACACAGACTTGGGTTATCCAGGTAGAAGAAGAGGGAAAGGGATCCCTTAGCCATGGCATGGAGACAGGGGCATGGTTCACTGTTTCCTGGTACAGTTAGGACATAGGAACAGGTAGGGGTGGAGTTGGGCAGAAACTGAGGCAGGAGAGGGCTGTAGGGGCCCTTCTCATCTTTCTCCACCTGGATAATCTCTGAGTCCTTATATTAGTTTCCTAGTTCCTACTGTAAAAAGGTTGGAGAGAAGGGTATTGCTTAAATCATGAAGATCTTGGACTGATGTTATACCAAAGAGTTTTGGTTATTCTAAAAGTGATGGGGAGCTACAAAGGAACTCCCTCACAGCCAGCTTGCCCCTTTGGCAGCATTGCAGAGGTTGAGCTGCAAGGGATAGAGCTCAGGAAGGGAGGCACTGACCATCAGAGATTAATGAAACCCAAAATCAAGGCAGTGGCAGGTGCTGTTCAGAGGGTGGTGTCCAGCTGGCTGTGGGGGTGAAGGCAGAGCTGGGGAGCTGAATGGCCTGGGGGCTGACTGGATGCCTTGGATCTTCAATGAAATGGAAGATGGAAGAGGAGCGGTTGCTTGCAGGGGAAGATGGTGCCATTCTGGGCCTGCTGAGTATGAGGAGCCAATGAAACATCTCCATAGAGAAATCCTGCAGGAACCTGGATAAATGTGAGGCATGTAAGGGATTCTGTCTAGGCTCTTGCCTGGTGTGGACACAGTCACCTGTGGAAAGTGTGGAGAGGAAGACAGGGCTGCGGGTATCCTAGAGGTCCCACCTGGATGCTCTCCACCCTCTACTGTGCTCATAGAGGCTGTGTTGCAACCTAAAGAGGCACCACTCCTTCTTTCCTTCCTCCCTCCTTCCCTCCTTCCTTCCCTCCCTCCCTCCTTTCTTCCTTCCTTCCTCCCTTCCTTCCTTCCTTCCTTTTTTCCTTCCTTCCTTCCTTCCATCTCTATGGCTGGGGCCCTGATTAAGACTTGGATTTACACTAGATGGGCCATAGCTGGCTTACTCAAGAACCCTTGGCTTTGAATCCAGAGCCCTCACGAGAGAATCCAGATTCTCTCACAGGTGGATTATGCACTTTTATTCTACTTACTTTCCCCATGCCTCAGTGTCCTCACCTCAGTCCCAGCCACCATCTCCATCAAATCAGATTGTGGAGGATTAAAGTAAGCTGATACAGGAATGTGCCCTGACCTTTCTGAAGGAAAAGCACTGTGCAACTGTACATGTTATGACATTATCAATGTGGTTACTGTCTTCCTGCTGGAAAGACCGCTGTGTTGTTTTCAACTCTCTGCTGAGAGGTCACACTCAGTATTTGGTTTTTTTCATACCTCACTTTTCCCAAACTGGCTGTCTTTTAGACTTACTTTCAGGCCCAGATTCTTAAGACTGGTTTCTCATTGGTGTTTTTCTGACACCTTATTTTCAAGTGGCTCTTGCAGCACTTGATAGGCTTCTATTGAAGAACGCACTTCCTCTCTCCCAGCCTGAGCAGAGGGTCCGGCCTCTCTCCCAGTGGCTGCTGGCTACATTCAGGAAGGATACACTCCTTTTTCTACTTCATAACTAGGTGAATTATACTCAGCTCAAGACTTGTCTGCCATCCATTCATACTGACAGGGCAGACTGATTCCTTGTTAGAAGGTGCTCAAAGGATAAAGGGAAAGGCTTTATTACTATTAGTATCAACTAACATTAACCAGGCTCTCTACAAACACACATCCTTCCTGGGGACAGTGTAGATGGGGCAGGCAGGTATTCATGAGGCAGGGTTTCCCGAAGTGGCAGGGTTGAAGTAGAGTGTGCTTTGGGGTGAGTTGCATCTCAGTTTATATTCCCACTGCTCTACTTATTAGCTATGTGATGTCAAGCAAGTTTCTTAACCTTTCTGAGTCTTGGTTCTGCATCATAAAATGGGGCTAACTAAGAAAGCTTACCTTTTGAGGACGGAATGATCTATGTAGACTCATAGAATGTACTCTGTGAATTGGCCTGTTAACATTGTCGCCAGCAAGATGAGCATGTTGATTGACAATTAGCTAATGTTTATTGAAATCCGACTGTATGAATAGCTATGCTGCCTTATCCCCACCACAACCCATGGAAAGAAGGCCTTATTACTCTTATTTTAAGGTAAAGAACTATACACTTGATCTTAGCCAAAAGACCAAGAAATGATGGTAAAGAACTATAGATTCAAAGAAGTTAAAAAATTTTCCCTAAATACTGAGCCTCCATCTACCTTACTGTTAAGAGACTGAAACTAAAAAAAGTGCTTCAAGGAGGAACTTCAGTCCTGCCTAGGGAGTACTATAATAACACGAGTATTCATGTAAAAACAATAGTTAACCCTTTTTGGGTGCCTTTTCGTGTGAGGCATTGTGCTTATGCATTTTACATGAATTGTCCTACTCAATCTTTAAAATTCCTCTCTGATATAGGTATTAACATTGTTTGTCTTATCAGTGAAGAAACTAGAGAGGTTACCTTAGCAAGTTAAGGATCCAGAAGTCCTGAGAAAAGCACAGGAAACTGTTTGTTTGTTTGTTCGACAGCTACTCATTGAATAGCTGCAATGTCCCAGGCTCTGAGCTAGGCCCTGAGGATTACATGGTGTACGAAGCAGACAGGGTGGCTGCCCTCATGGAGCCTGGGAACCTCTCCACAGGAAACAGTCACATCCAGGAGGACAGGGTTTGAACCTTGGTCTCTTGTCTCTAAATCTGGGGTTTCTTCTCTTACATTACACGGAAGGGGAGCTAAATTTACCTCCCGGCCTGCTGGGTTGTAGTCTTAGGCCATTCTAATTTTTGGAATGGAATTTGGAATGATGATGGAATTTCATCAGAGCCAATAACCTCATTTTCTGAACTAATGTTTTTGTTTTTATTATAGAACTCTTTCTTCAAACAGAATCTTCCATACAAGCCAAATTTGAAACAGAACAAAACTGGAACTTTCTGGTTGAAGGTGGAGGTTGGGTACCTCCTCATCTCAATACTACTGGGGGCACCTCCCAGACTGAAGAGAACCCACTTTGAAATTACTGGTCTAGATCATTGAGGCTTAAGATGAGGAAACAGATATTGAGGCATTTTCATTCAAGGAAATGGTTAGCCATGAGAAAATTTGTCCTTGATTGTCTCCCTGTGGTTCCACCCTCTTCTACATTATTGCTTACTAGCATTTTTTATGCAGGATGCCAGGGAAGGTCAATGTTGATAATTAGCAGGTAGAAAAGGCTTATTTCGGAGGAGACTGGGAATGGAAAAGCAGACAAGGGGAGTTTTCATTGCTTCAGTTTATCTGGGCTCTGCCAATCCAGGAACCAGAGACAATAAGGAACTGTTGTTGAGTTCAAGGGCGTTTCCCCCCGCATTGGGTCGTTTTTGTTTGTTTGTTTTGTTCTGTTATTTTTCCCTATTTGTTTTTAGTTTAAGGCCTCTTATTCTAAGATCCAGCCACCTGAAAACTACACAATAGAGGGAGAAAGACATAGGACTGTGTATATGTATATAATCACATAAATACATATACACACATATATAGGTGTGTGTGTGTGTGTGTGTGTGTGTGTGTGTGTGTATAAGAAAGAAAAAGATTTTTTCTCTACCTTTAGGTTCAGTTTTCAGAAGGCTGTGAATATAACTGACAAAAGACAAATGATCACAAGAAAAGACAGAGTTTTATTTATGTAAGTGTGTACACGGCAGTTCACAGGAAAATGTGACTCCAAGGGGTGGTTAGAATGTGTGGAGTTTATTTACCATCTTAACAGGGGAAGGTAAGAGGAAGTAGGACACTTACAAAAAACAAATGACTTCTTAATAGAGGACAAGAGGGGAACTAAGGGCACTTACGGGAAAATAAAATACTGTTTGGAAAGATAAATGGGCCCTTAGGAGAACAGATGGGAAATATGACCGTTTCTTTTTGGCAATGTCTGCTTGGCTGTGATGGTAAGAGTTAATCTTCCCTGGTTGTTTCTGAGGATGCAATTTATGTCTATTGAGTTCTTTTGGGAGGCTCTGCTTTTAGGCAGGTAAAAGGATTGCAGGAACGCAAATGCCTTCAGCTCAAAATAAGTTTTATTCTACAGTGGTGTATTCTGGACCCCTTCATGGCATATGTACTTCTTTGATCCATGTCCATGTCCCATTAGGCCCAGAGATAACAATGGGTGCGAGGGCATCTGCGATTGAAGAGGTCTTTTTGGTACATTGAACTAAGGATCCTGCTGCTTGCCACTCGTAAGCCAATAACTGAGAGACAAGATTGGTGGGAAAAAAAGCAGGTTTATTAAAAATGCCAGCACCTTGAGATAATGGAGGGACTCCTGTCCACAAAAGTCATCACCCAGGTCATAGGCAGCCAGAAGGTTTTATAGGAATGTAGGAAGAAGCAGAACAAAAGGAAAGGTAAGTTAGTTAGGAGACTCATCCTGGAGAACAGGCGGCTAGTTTGTTTTGTGATTTTTATCTCGAACTGGGTCTCAGTGGTGATATATATGTTATCTGACAGAGAATCTCAGTTTAGAATTGCAGCCCAGTTGCTGGTGCCCAGATGGCTGGGATGACGATTAACTAGATTAACAAGGTATGCATGTAGCCTTGGAAAAAACAAGGCTATTAAGGCAGGCAGGAGGGGAGGGAAGCAAAGCAAAGAATTTTAAAAAGTTTTAAGCTAAATTATATTGTTAAATCAAGCTAAGCTGAGAGTGTTAAATCCCAAAAATAGAGAATACAGTGTTACCCTTACAATTTCCAGATTTTTTTTCTTGGTCAGGGATTTAAGCCCACTCTGAGCAGAGGTAGTTCACCTGTAAGTGTGGGGTTTACATGCTTCCAATGTGCATGGAGAGCTGGAGAATACATACTTCTCCCATTTGTGTAATATCACCTTCTTCTGTTCTTTCCATAAAGACCTCTTGATTACTGCCAGATGCCAAACATGGTGCTAACAACTGGGAATATAAAACTGAAAAAAATCCCCACTTTTAAGGAGCTCACACCCTAGTGTAAAGATAATCATGAAACTCATAATTAAATATGGTGTTACAAATAGTAGGGTGAAGAAGTGCCCATAGTGCTATGGGAACTAGTGGAGAGAATTCTCAACTCTTCCAAGGCAAGGTAGAGCATGAGAGACAACTTTACAGGGGAGATGCTTTAAAACTGAGTTTGGAAGGATGGATAGGAGATTACTCAGGGTTACAGGAACATTGTAGGCAGGGGGAATGTGTACAAAGGCATGGGGGCACTCAACCTCATGGTGTGTTTGGGAATTGCTAGTGATGCCATGATCAGAGCATAGGTATGTTTCTGGGGTTAGGTGTTAAGGGGAATGCAGATGATGAACCAAACTTCTCTCTGGGGTAGTCCAGATAGGGTCCTAAGCACCCCAGCAAGAGAGTGGAGGGTGGATTGGAAGGAGAGGGGAGAGGGCACTATAGGCAAGGGGCCAGCAGCAGAAGTGCAAATAGAATTGTGAAAATGGATTAAGACTCATCGTGTGAACAGTTTACTTAGAGGCACTCTTCACCGTCCACCTGGCTAAAAGTTAAGTGGCCTCCAACAGCAAGTTGGGGAAACTTGATCATGTTCTGGAATATCTACTTTGGCTTCTAGCTTTGATTATTGTTACAGAATATGCATAGCCAGGAAGGAATTATACATATGTATTTCCCAGTGGCTACTGCTAAACCACAGGGAAAAGAATATTTGCATTTCTTAAAGAATTGATTGAGATTCTAAAGGCACACTGCAAAGTTAATAGTAAAAATGCACAGCTTGAAGGACTTTGCTTTTTGGCATGAAGAGTGCAGACCAGATTGACTCTAGCTGTGACAGTTTTTAATTAAATGTTTATAATGAGACATTTATAGCCACTCAAGAGGCCTTTTTGGTCCTTTGGGGAGGAGACATGGAGGAGGAGACATTTGTGATTCTAACAGAAATTAATATGTAAACAGACCTCAATGGATGTTTTATAAGAACCAAATAGGAGGAGGTACTTTGTGAGGTGAAACTTGTCACACAAATCAAAACTAAATGCAATGGAGAAAAACTTGGGAAGTATACATAGGTTAAGTGTTGTTTTTCACTCTATAATATTTGCTACTAGAAACCAGAATCAATACTAAATAGGTTCTGGGGTGGAGGCTTTCTAAGGGATTTGGGAGCTGTGAGCAAGAAACAGGGATGAAGACCAATACGTATTTCTAATTGTAAATCAGAATATTATAAATACCGATTATGTGTGGCATCCCTACACCAACAGGCAATTTTTGGACACCAGCAGGGTGTCTGAGAATTCAACTCAATTCTGACACTATCTACCAGGAGATAGAATCAGATTCCACAGGTAAAGTGCTCCATCCCCCGAGACCACCTTGCATTTCAGATGCCAGTTGCAAGTCCAGGTTCTTACCTATGTTTCTGACCAACTGGCCATGACCTCCTCCTAGGGTTCAAATAGTTTGCTAGAATGGCTCACAGAACTCAGCAAAACCCATCTCTTCACTAGATTATGGATGGATTTATTACAAAGGATATTAAAGGATATGAATCAACAATCAGATAAGGAGATACATAGGGCAAAGTCCCAAACAAAGGAGCTCCTGCCCTCATAGGGCTTGGGCCCTGGCAAGGTGGCTCTCTGAAAAAAGGCCCGTGAGCTGTCCTTTTTGGGTTTTTAGAGACTTTATTAGGTAGTCATGATTGACAAGTCGTTAACTATTGACAAGCTATTCAACATCAAGCCCCCTCTGCCCTCCCCAGAAATCAGGGAGTGGGACTGAACTAGGTTGGCTTCTACTGACAACCAGCCCCTACCCTTGGGTAGGGTCCAAAATTCACCTCATTAACATTACAAAAGACACCACTGTAGCTCTCATCACTTAGGAATTTCTAAGGGGTTTGGGACCTGAGCCAGAAACAGGATGAAGATCAAATATATATTTCTTATTATAGATCACAATATTATAAATACTGATTAGGAAATTAGATAACACTTTCAAGTTAATTAATTCACACTGATTTTGATTTAATAAGCATCATGTTAAGTAAATACCAAATGTTTCCTCAAAGCAATAGAACTAGAAATTAACTGCCATGAAATAGATGAATACCTGTTTCTTACGGAGTCACTAAGCTCAATCAGTGGCTTGATATTGAATCCACAGGGACAGGGTCAGCCAGTTAGACAAGGGTTTGGATAAAATTAGACTCAACTATGTTACTAATAGCAAGGGTGAAATATAAAATAATAGCTAAATTTCCTCCTTCTTGCTTCATATCTTTAAGTACATGGTTCCAAGTTCCACCAGTGCTGTAATTTCATCTCTCTTAAGCTGGGCTGTGTCTCTGAGAGAAGAGATTGGTCTCTAGTGCTTTCCTTTTCATTTGGCTTTTATGTCTATTTAGGAATCTTCATAGTGTTGGCTCAGTTCTTTCCAGCTAGTTGGCTGCCGTTGTGAAGACTTAAGGTTAAAAACAAAAACAAAGGCATTGTTAGAGGAAGCTGTTTGAATGGGATAGACCAACTGATGTTTGTAACCATTTGCAATGGTGCCCCTTTCAGACACCGCAAGAAAAACAGACCATCTTCCAGAATACTCCTGAAAACAATACCAGAGTGATTCCCATTTTGTGAAGCCACACATCACTAATATCCTGGGAAGTTAATAAATATCCACTTCCTCCAAAATTGTGCAGACTCTGGATATGGTTCTTCCTATCCTCCCCCTTCGCACCCCCTTTTTTCCCCCTCAGAATCAACCTGCCTACCTCCGGAGAGCTCTCAAGGGCGTGGAGCATTCTTACATGCCCTAAAGTGCCCTTTCTCTGCCTCCAACGCAGAGACAGAATAGGACTTGATATTCACTGGAAAATGAACACATGTAAGTGAGATCAGGTGGAATATGTCTTTCTCTGACTTATTTCACTGAGCATAAGGCCCTCAAGATCTGTTGATGTTGTCCCAAATGGCAAGATTTCATTCTTTTGCATGGCTGAAAAATATAGACTATTGTATATATATTAATATTTATATTTATATATATCACCTTTTCTTTGGACACTTAGGTTCTTTGCACACCTTGACTATTGTAAATAATGCTGCTGTGAACATTGGAATGCATAATATCTTCTCAAGTTAGTGTTTTCATTTTCTTTGGATAAATATACAGAAATGGAATTGCTGGATCTTATGGTAGTTTTTAAAATTTTTTGAGGAACCTCCATACTGTTTTCCATAGTGGCTGTTCCAGTTTACGTTTCCACCAGCAGTTCTCCCTTCTTGATGTCCTCCCTTGACACCTGTTGTCTCTTACCTTCTACTAATAGCTATGCTAGCAGGTGTGAGGTAATATTTCATTGTGGTTTTGATTTTCACACACACAAAATATATTTCCCTGATGAATAGTGATGTTGAGCATCTTTTCATGTACTGTTGTTTCTCTATATGTCTTCTTTGGAAAGATGTCTATGCGGATGCTCTGCCCATTTTTAAATCAGAATTTTCTTTTTTATTTCTATTAAGTTCTATGAGTTCTTGATATATTTTGGATATTAACCCCTTATCAGGTATATGATTTGCAAATATTTTCTCTCATTTGGTAGGTTGCCTTTTATTTTGTTGGTAGTTTCTTTTGCAGACAGTTTTTAGATTGCTGTAGTCCATGCATTTACTTCTGTTTTTGTTGCCCTTAGCTTTTGATGTCGAGTGAGGGACATCTTATGGTCATTTTGCTCTGCAATATTGAACAGATGGAGGAAGAGTGAATTTTATTGCTTTGTTCTTGAGCTTTTTAACTCTTTCCATTTCTCCAACAGTATGTACCCCAGAAGATATTCTTGCTTTCTATTCCTACTTTTGGGTTGGTGCTTTCTGCTATTGTTTTTTATGATTAATATTCCTACTTCAGACATAATAGCAAGTATACTGCATAATTCTGGGAATTTCTACTAATACTAACAGAACTAGGTTCAAATATTTATGGAGCCTTTTCTGATTTCCCAAAACACATTAGAAACTCACTTCTGTATGTCTCCTTATATAATAATTCTTCACACATACCTGCTTCATAGCAGTTATCATATTGCATTGTAATTATTTATCTTTCTGTCTCTTCCACTAAACTGTATCCTAGAGGGACTGTGCCTTACTCATGTTTACATTCCTAGAACTGTGCTTAGAGCCCTTCTAATGCCCACTGATGAATACATGAAGAAATAGAAGTCAAAGTTTAATGGCTGAACATTTTCACCTTTCTATTTGCTTTGGAAATGTGTTCCTTCTCTTTCTGATGATAATCTTGTGTGTGAGTGCCTGTCCACTTCTACCCCTGAGGATACTTCCTTTCATACCTTCCCCTGTTAATTTTACATTGGTGCCCGTTTTGCAAATTCTGGATTTCTTGGAAGGAAGGGTTCTGTGTAGAAGGCAGTATAGAGTCCTTCTATAGATTCCTATAGATGATAACAAGGTAAAAGGCCCCAATTTGCTGTCTGACTGAAATCAGAGAAAGGGGTATTTATTCCAGATGCAATTTGTTTCATTTTCTCTTTGTTATGGGATGTCATGTGATACTTATATTTACTTTAAAGTGAAATGCACTGAAGAATGTCCTCCAGAACTAGGATACAAATTGTATTTGGATTCTAAATGACTGTGTAGCTTATGGCAGTAGAACTTTTCACTGATGGACCTACATATTCTTTTTTCTTTCCTCTAGTATTCACTACCCAGGTAGTGAGGATTTGGGGAAAGTTTTATGTGAATTATTTAGGTAATTTGTATTAAAATACTTTTTCTTCTCAAACACTGTCCTTTTACTTTTATCTCTGTGCCTTGAGGAATTGACAATATGTTTTCTTCAAGATTTCAGATGAAATGACATCCTTTTCTAGCTGAAAT
Source organism: Lyroderma lyra (assembly GCA_004026885.1). Classification (NCBI taxonomy): domain Eukaryota; kingdom Metazoa; phylum Chordata; class Mammalia; order Chiroptera; family Megadermatidae; genus Lyroderma; species Lyroderma lyra. Next base: position 158,218 of record PVJL010002706.1, read on the forward strand.
TTACTCTTTACTTCTTCTGGAGAAGGGCCTGATCTTTTCTCATAGAAATTTTACATTATGTCATTTTTTTAAGATTAAAGAAAAAGAGAAAGAGCTTAGGAAAGTCATTGTCATATTTCTTCCCAGCTACAACAATGGCATGATTTTTGCTTCTTGTGTTTCCTTGTAGCATTCACTGACCATGTTGCAATTTTGTTAAGATAAAGAACTGAACTAAGTTTTATCATTTTAAATATAAAAGTAGGTTACCACACTTATAGCGGACAAAATTTAATTACTTAGGCAAAAAATTATTTGTTACATTGTTAATATGCCTGTAAGACTGACATATTAATTGTTAAATACAAATTAGAAATAAAATACAAAAAAATAAAGTTAAAAATAGTATTTTAAAAACTCATAGAAATGTAAAGTTTATTAGGGAAATTAAATAATCTAGTCCAAATCCTCATTATATAGGAAAGGAAGTGATGGTCCAGAGAATTTAAGAGGCAGAACTGATATGTTCTAAGGCTTTTTATTCTATTGTGTTTGCCCAAAAGGAGATAAAATTTTGATTGAATATTGTTGTTTATGAAATTCAATATTGGTATATAAGCAGTGCATAACTACATTCTTATAAAAGATTCAAGTGATAAAAAAGGGTGTAGAACAAAATGTGGTAGCCTCCCTAAAGTCTTGCCATCACCTAGCACATACATGCACATTGTGCATGTGCACACACACACACACACACACACACACTCCACTATTCACAGTGACTAAATTAATTTTCTAGTAATTTCACTCCTATTTTATATACAAATGTGTGTATATATACATATATTAATATAGTGGTTATTTCGTCTCACTTTGTTTTGCAAAACAGCATCTGTGACCTGCTCTTTTTCTTTTTTCTTTTTTTTTTTATTCATTTTTATTGTTAGACTTATTGGGGTGACATCTGTTAGCAAGGATTACATAGGTTTCAGGCATTCAATTCTACAGTGCATTGTCAACTTGATGTATAATAAGTTCACCACCTAATGTGACTTCTCTTTCCATCACCTTATATTTAGCTTCCCCCCTCCTCTCCCACCCCCTCCCCTTTCTCCCCTCCCTGACCCACTAGTCCCCAAATAAACATTAAACTATTGATTGTGTCCATGGGTTGTTTCTTCATTTCTTTTTTCTTTGCTTTCAGTTTTATATTCCATACCTGCTCTTTTTCACTTGATGTATCTTAGAAATCTTTTATCCCAGTACAATTGATCTAGTTCATTCTTTTTAATAACTATAGAATTCCATGGTATGGATTAATATAATTTATTTAACCATTCTTCTATTGATAGACACTTATTTTTAGGGCTTAGGGCTCCTCCTTCAAGGTCTTGCTATTACAGGGTTGAAATAATATCTTTTTAAGTATGGTGGGGTTCAGGAAAAGCTACCTCAAATTATGGTGCCTTGTCATATTGAATATTTTAAGTTGAAGGAATTTGAGAAGTGGTAGATGCTGGAAGGACTCTCTGATCTCCCCCTTCTGCCCTAAATGAGGTTATAAGACCCTCATTGAGAAGTGCTCTCCCTATACCTGGAGGACAGAAGCATCCTTGTCTCTTAAGATGGAAGGGTACCCAGAGTGTTACCAACGAAAGGGGTCCTTGCCCCTCAGGATAGAAATCAAGAGAGTAGGTGAAACAGTCTTGCTGAAAGATTTATTAAAGAGAAAGTTTGATGCACCAAGGGAGCACACATCGAAAGAGAATGTGGCCCCCTGAAGTATGTTAGTACAGTGTTTTTAATGGGGTTTTGAGATTTAGGGCTTTTCCTAGGCTTCCTTGGTTCTTCCTCTCCTTATATGTTGGAGTGGGTCTATCTTGGCACCTGTGTAGTGTGACTACATTCTACTTCATGTGTCCTATTAATAGACACTCATTAGTATCTTAAATCTCCACCCAAGGCTGTTTTGGTGTTTTTGTTTTTTTGTTTTTTGTTTTGCTATGATAATGATGATAGGCCACCTAGAGGACAGCTCTGAGAACTGTCCCTAAACCTGATAATATCTTTTCTGTGGTTTTTTGTTCTTGCAGTTCTTTGTCCCTTATTGGTGAGAGGATATGAGTCAAGGTCATTTTGTCTGACTGCCAGATCCAGTTAGGGTTGACTGCCGGCCACATTAGGACTATGAATGAACTGGTCTTGCTAAATTTCCTCTAGTTTACTACCTTTAGCTCATACCCTTTTCCTACAAGGTTTTTCCACAGCTGTTCACTCTTCATCAAACCTACAATAAAAATGTTCAGACTTGCTTTTCCTGTGGGAGCCACCAGGTCAAGAGGAGTGTGGTGTCGCCTCTCTCCGCCGTGGCACGTGCTCGTGCACTGATACTGGTGTACTCCAAAAACGGCGTCACCTGGGAAAAATGTCAATGTCACTTTGCCTGCTGTATTCAAGGCTCCCATTCGATCAGATATTGTGAACTTCATTCATACCAACTTGCACAAAAACAATTCACAGCCCTATTCTGTCAGTGAATTAGCAGGCCATCAAACCAGTGCTGACTTGTGGGGCTACTGGCAGAGCTGTGGCTGGAATTCCCAGAGTTCCAGGCCAAGGTGGTGCCAGAGGGAGCAGAAGGGTGGATGTGAGTGGGAGGGGAGAGGTTGTGCCCCTCCGTTACCAGCTATCTTTAAATTAAAAAGATAAAGAGAAGGAATTCAGGAATAGGAACTTGCCTTTTAGGAGGACCATTAACAGATGCTCTGAATCTAGGAGTAAGCCCTGGACCATTATCAGCCATTCTCAAATTGGTAGGGAAAAAAGCCCCATCTACCCAACCATAGGCCCTGCTTCTCCAAATCATATTATTATGTAGCTTTGGCCCTATTCGGAAGGATCACTCAGAAAAGAAAGAGGGAGGAGCTTATACCCAAATTCCCAAACAATGGAAGAGGGGGCTGTTTCCCTCTCTTGGGTCAGCCCACTCCATGTCTTGGAGTGTACTTTCTTTTACTAAAAACTTTCAACTATTCTATATTTTCACAAACTCTGTCCCTTGACTGAATTCTTTCCTTCAAGAGAAAGAACTGAGGGAAAATTGCCATTTAATGGTAACAGTGGGACTCATCATTCTGGCCAGAGTGGTTTTGGCAATATGTGTTGTGGGTGTTGCATGTTTGCACCAACTAAAACCTGGTGCTTTTGGCACTGCAGAACACAGCACAGAAGTGATGTGCCATCTGCTCTGCTCTCATTTCCTGGGCCTTACCAGTTGCCATCATGTCTAAGAGTATCATATTAAGGTAGTTTCTAAACTTCATTTGGTGGCTAAAGATGAAGTTGAAGGCTGTAAGAAGACCAAGGAGGCAGTTTTGCTTCTTAAGAATCTTAAGTCCTGGAATGATATCACAAAGGTTCATGCCGCTCAGCAAATGAGAGTTGGCAGCAACAAATTAAGAAACCATCATCATACCCAGCACAAGGGACCATGAGTCATCTATAATGAGGACAGTGGCATCATCAGAGCTTTCAGACACATACCTGCAATTACTCTACTTAATGTAAGAAAACTGAACATTTTGAAACTTGCTTCTGGTGGGCACGTGGGTCATTCCCACATTTGGATTGAAAGTGCTTTCCACAAGTTAGATAGTTCGTATGAACGGCACTTGTAGTAAAGCGGCCGCCTCAAGAGTAACTACAATCTTCCCATGCACAAGATGCTCAGTACAGACTTTAGCAGAATCTTGAAAAGCCCAGCGATCCAAAGAGCCCTCCAAGCACCACGCAAGCAGATTCATCTCAGCGTCCTGAAGACGAATCCACTGGAAAACCTGAGAATCATGTTGAAGCTAAACCCACATGCAAAGACCACGTAGGGGAACACCATTCTTCACCAGGCCAAGAACCGCCATCTCCTGGTGGATAAGGCAGCAGCAGTGCTAGAAGCCAGATCCGGTGAGAAAGGGGCTCCAGGCAAGAAGCCAGTGGTGGGGAAGAAAGGCAAGAGGCTGTTGGTGGTCAGAAGCAGAAGCCTTTGGTGAGAAAAATGGTTGCAGCTATCAAGAAACCAGCAGCTGAGGAGAAGCTTGCAGGAAAGAAGCCCACCACAGAAGAAAAGCCTAAACTTAAATTTGTTCATTCCATAAAAGTCAAATCGCTTTGGACAAGTGATTTTGAATGAAAACCTGATCAAATAGGCAAAAAAAAAAAAAAAGTTCAAAACTTAACCACTTCTTTAGGTCTTCATTTCCTTATAAAGGCTTCTGTGTCATATAAAAATTATATTAAATCCATTTGTATGTTTCTCTTTTGTTTATCTGTCTTTTGTCAGTCTAATTTATAGGGCCCCAGGCTGAGAACCTAAGATGGGTAGAAGAAAAGATTTTTTTCTCCCCTACATCTCAAATGGATAGCTAATAACCCCAAATTATTTATTGAATATTCTGCTTCAGTCCCCTGTCTCTGATAGAAAATGTCACATCTAATATTAACCAAATTCCAGAATGTCCCTGTGGAGTTGGGGTACACATTACCCTCCTGGTACATAGACGTGTTTGTTCACAAACATGGAACCTCTCCGAACACCGTATTTTGAGATTTTTATGGTGTCTTCCTTGTGTAGGCATGATCAATTACTAACTCTGTTTCCGGTTCCTCTCCCCTCTCTGGAGAATGGGGAGTAGGGCTGAAAATTTAAATCTTCTGATCATGGCTTGGTCTTTCTGGTGACCAGCCCCATCCAGGAGCCATCTAGGAGTCACCCAGAATCCTCTCATTAGAACAAAAAATGTTTCTAGAGCTCTTATCATTTAGAAAATTACAAGGGTTTCAGGAGACCTGTGTCAGGGACAGGGTCAAGGACCAAATATATATACATGTATATGTCTTAATGTAAATCACAATAACACAGGTGTATAATTAATATCATGATAGTTTTATGAATATTTAGTTTAGCATATCTTGTTAACTATCATTGACTTGGGTGCTACATTATTAGGCTTTTAGTTTTAATTTTGCTAATTTTTATATTCTATTATTTCAATTTAAGAATTCATAATGCAGTTATATTAGCTCAAAGAAAATATATATTCTCATTATTATTTATAGAAAATGAGGAGCTAGCATGTACCATAGTATTTCTTATATGCATTTCCCCAAATGATATTTAGTAACTATTTTAATGAAATTACTGTCTGACAGTCACTCCCATTTTAGGGCAGTTCTTATATAAAAATTACCTTGTATTTTTCAAATTGTGTAAACTTGTATATTATTATGGAAATAAAAGAAATAATCATTATGAAATAGCAACTTAGGATTTAAACTTAAATTCCTTGTTTGCCTCTCAAGATCACTACTTTCATCACGTTCTTTCCTACTTGAGAATCTATAAGCAGAGTAGAATTCAAAATTAGGTATAAATTTATACCAAGAAATCACAACAAAGTGCACATTTTAAAAGAGAGGATAAAAACAAATATTGCAAAATTAAATGGCTGACTCATTGCTATAGATTTTTTTCCTGTAAATTTTTCACTGCCTGTTCCAATGACAATTTTATAATTTTTTCTATAGCATGAACAGGAAGACAATTCAGTCTCTTCTTTGTCATGATTGATTCTAACATGTTGTGCTTGCTGATAATTTAGAAAAGTTTTTAGCTTCACAGCTTATTATTGTCATATCATGTGTATTTTTATAATTACTGACAAATATGGGAAGCCTCTATCAATTTTTATTTCTGTGAGCTGTCACAGGTGTGCTTGTTTTTTGTGTATAGCTTCATGCTCTGCACCATAAACCCAAAGATTCCATGCACTATTTTAAGAAAGCTGGATATGCATAAGCCCAGGGAACTGTTCAGAGCATGGGTATTGGTGCTGATGACAATATGTATGAATCCAGCACTACCATTTACTAGATATTCTCAGCTCTTGGTTTTTAAACTGTGTTCTGATAAAGATTAGACTACTGAATTGCTTCATGCTAGGTTTTTAAAAACTTTAAATAAACTTTTTATTTTAGAATAGTTTAATTTACAGTTTCAAGCCACTTTTCACATGTATTTTCTCATCTAGTCTTCTTAATATGCGAGATGAACATTTTGAGATTTAAAGAGAGATGCAGACCTTACTTAAAGTGACAGCACATGTTGGTTATGGGTTCTGTGCTGAAGAGACATCAGTGTTCACAGCTTTTATACAACAAACATTATTAGGAGGCAGTAGCAACAGCTATTAAGATAAGATCATTATGTAACTAACAAAAATCAATTACCTTAAAAAAATCTTCTTTCTTTTTGTCCATCCATTTTAGTTGGGCCAATTTCTCTTAATGAGTTTAGTGTTTTCTTGATAATTCACTTTTCTGTCTAGACCAGTGGTTCTCAATCTTCCTAATGCCGCGCGCGACCCTTTAATATAGTTCCTCATGTTGTGGTGACCCCCATAAAATTATTTTCATTGCTACTTCATAACTGTAATTTTGCTACTGCTATGAATCGTAATGTAAATATCTGATATGTGTTTTCCAATGGTCTTAGGTGACCCCTGTGAAAGGGTCATTCGATCCTCAAAGGGGTCGCAACCCACAGGTTGAGAACCACTGGTCTAGACTGTCAAGTGCTTAATAAAGTCCTCAGAGGACAACTAACTCCAATTCTCTTAGAATTATTGACTTTCTTTGGGCACAGCAGAACTCTGAGGGGCTAAGCTGCCCTTGTGAAGGGTTGGTTCCATTAAGTGACTACTGAGGATAAGAAGGTATCTTTGCCACTGACCATGGCGCAGCTGTCCTTTTTAGTGCAATAACTTTCTCTAGATGCACCTACTAAAACTAACTGGTGAAAGAAAATCAGTTTGAAAGGAGAAAAATATATGTTATTAGAGGAAATCATCACATACGGGGAATGGTGAATGTTCTCTTTTTGTTACCTAAAATGATATTAAAATTATAAAGAATGTGATGAAAGAAAAGAATGGAAAAGTTAGCAGAGCTATTTGTTTCAACTTTTAAACATTTTCTATCATTAAAAAAAACTAATCACTGTGCTAAAATGGCTTTGCCATTAGCAGTATAACAGTGAAATGAGCCAAGGCTTTGGAGTAAGACAGAGCTTAATTCAAATTCTGGTTGTGTTTGCAACTCATTATATGATATTGGGCAAAGTATTGCAACTATTAGAAGGCTTAGTTTTCTCTTCAGTAAAGTAGGGATAATTGGAAGCTTGCTGGATTGTTGTTATCATGGAAAATGTGTGCAAAGTGCCTAGTATAGTATCTGGTACATTGCACTGACATAACAATATTAGCTATGTTATTGTTTGCATTATGTTAGAAGCCTTCTTTGTTAAAGAAGAAATTTAAAAATGGACCTACCTGTCAGTGACTGATAGTAGTTGCAATGGACGGGCAGGACCAGGCAATGCACTGGCTTTTCTGGTAGGGACTGAGAAGACAAAGATATAAGAAAAATTGTATTGAGCTGGTATTTACCTGTAACATGGTAATGGTTAATTTTATGTATTAACTTGGCTAGGCCATAGTACCTGAATATTTTGGTGAAACACCAGTGAGGCTATTGCTATGAAAATATCTTCCAGATGTGATTAACATTCAAATCAATAGACTTTGAGTAAAGCAGATTAATGTGGGAAGTCCTTATCAGTTGAAGGCCTCAAGAGAAAAAGAAGGATCCCCAGAGAAAGAGGGAATTCTGCCTCCACACCATTTTTGATTTTTGGACTCAAGCTGCAATATCAACTTTTCCCTTGGTCTCCAGTCTGCCAGTCTCCTCTGCAGATTTTTGACTTGCAGCCTCCACAATCGTATGAAAGAAGTCCTTAAAATCAATCAATATCCCTTCCTCTTCCCCGCTCTCCTTCCTATTACTTCTGCTTCTCTGTAGAACCCTGACGAATACACATAGATTAAATATTGATTTGTGGGAACATTGTAAGTTTATGTAAGGGCAACAAATTTGGTTGAAGCTCTGCCTCTCTTTGGCTTTTTACCCTTATTTTAATTTTCAGGATTTTAGGGGACAGATACCTGCATACCTTTGCTTAGTATTTGTTCTCTATGTTGTGGATAATCAATAGAAGAACAAATGACAAATGTTAGATAATTTGTACAAAGTATGTTCCTACGCATTATTTATTACTTACACCAACCTTGTGGGATATTAAAACTATCCCTGTTTCAGAGATGAAAGAATAACATTAAAAACGAACTATTTGTTGAGCTCTTCTGGGCTAAACATGTCACAGAAATAATCTCATGTAAGTCTCACGGTGACCCATGACATGGGTGCTCTTATTACTCCTCATTTACAGGTGAGCAAACTGAGGAACAAATCCAGTTAGTGGCTGGGCTACAACTTGAATGAGACACAGCACCAAGCCCTTTTTTGGCATGGGTCTCTGTGCTAGTGTCATATTTCTGAAACTCGGCTAAAACTCTGGTATTCAATTAGGACAAAAATCAAGTGATTCCAGGCTGCAAAGCAGCGCCTTGCCCCTCCTGGGTCAAAGATTCTCATTTATAGCTATTAATATTGAAAGGGATGAGATATATCATTATATGAGTCATCAATTTTATCCTGCCTTCACGGTGGAACTGCAAGACAATTCTGGGCACAGTGAAGGCACCTGAGGAAGTAAAGAAAGGAAGCAAAAGATTAGAGTAGTTAGGAGTGCTAGGGCTCTTAGCTTTTGATACTTTTTCCTCATTTGATAGATGAGGAAACTGAGGCAGGGGAGTTAAGTCATCTGCTCCAGGAGCTTTATGACAGAGAGGATAGTAGAAGTGAAGGAGGGAACTAGGTTTTAATAAGTCCTGTAGTGGGTGGTAATGGGATAGGCTTGTCTCCACTGTTTATTAATACTCAAATGTTCTTTCAAAAACACAGATTTATAGGTGATGACATGATTTCAAATGCTGCTGTGGGGGTTAATAATTTTAACAGGCTAGAACAATAGATTGAATTATTAACATACTTAAAGTTAAACAGAATGAGTATGATCCAAAAAACTATTTGTACCAGTACAATTTAATAGCCACCTATGTGAAAAGACCAGGAGGTTTTACTTGCTTATAAATTTATTGTGTCAATAGCATCATATGGTTGCATTAACAGAAGTATATTGTGTGGGGAAAGAGAGGTGATAGCTTCCTTACACAAAACACAAATCATAGCATGTGTAAAGGATGTGTTCAGTTTAGTGTGTGGCACATTAAGGGATAATAGAAACCTGAAGATTGTGGGGTAGGGAGTCTTCCCTGATAATTATAAGGAGTCAATGAAATAATATATGAAAAAATATAGCCAAGTGTGGCAAAGAGTGCTGACTGTATCACTGTTTAAAACAACATGATAGAACTAGAATAGTCTAGCCATGAAATTCCCTGTCACTGGAGGTGGGTAAGCCAAGGACCTCTTGGGAATTTGGGATAAGAACTTTGCACAGAGGTTTGCTGTCAGACAGGAAGCTGATGTACAATGCCATGATTTATAGGGTCCCTTCCAATTTTAAGTCTATGCAGGCTGGCATCACTACTCTCTTCTCCTGGCTATTAAAAATGCAGATGGAAAAATTGCTTCATTCAATTGTAATAATATTCACCTCTCAACCCAATATAGGGAGGCAGAAATGAACTTTATTTTGAGCACTTCATTCCCTACTCCCAAATTGAATCATTTTCCTTTAAATTCTAAATTGTACCATTTCCATTCTATGAGGATATCAAGGGCATATATACTATACAGAGTAGCTTCCTATGTGGTATGATTTTTTTTAAAAAAGCATAGTGGTTAGACATTTATATAATTTATGAAGTGATCCCCATGATAAGTTTAGTACCCACCTGGCACCTACATAGTTATTCTAGTATTATTGACTATATTCCCTATGCTGTACTTCCTATGTAGTATGATTTGAGGAGGACAAAGAAAGATTCAGTTGTACCAAATTATATTTTCCATTTGTCCTTTTAAACATCTTAAAATTACTCTATTACTGTCATTTCTTTGTATAGAACTATCAAAATGTGAATGTTACCTAGAGTAACATGGCCTCAAGCATTATCAGTCATTAACATCTTGCCCAGAATTAGATTGGTCAGTTCTGCTGTAGGAGCATTGCTGACTGGCAGCCCCAGCTGCTGGTTCATGAGAACCTTCACCATATTGCACCAGATCACATTTCCTGTGGGCCACTCCCAGCCAGGGACTGACCATGGCAAGGACATTCCTTGGAGACATGGGTCTTCTCCAGTGGATGACTCTCATGTTAGGACTCCCCATCAGCCCAGCTGAATGCTTCTAGGAATTGTGCTGCAGTCCCAGGCTCTCCTTAGCCAATCTCCTCCCTTCACAGGTGTCAGACCTACCCTGTGGTCTGAAGGTCCTCCCTGCCTTCTTCTGCTCTCTTCCCGTTATCCTTCACAGGCATTTCCCTCAGCAAATCTCTTGAGGGATCCAAACTAACACAAGTGGTTCTAGGAGTGGTCTCAAAGAGCAAGTGGTAAGGTGGGATTGCAAAACAGTCTTACTCACAGCCTGGAAGGCAAAGAGGGCACCATCCTGAGTGTTGTGTAGGGAATGGGTAATTCTTGGCACAAGGTGGAGGCCAGAGAGCTAAACTTTTCACCAGTGGTGACCTAGGAAACCACCCCAGTGAGGATAACCCCATTGTGGGAGCAGTGAGCCAGCCTTTGAAAATGATGGGGCAGAGGGAGATGTCTAAAAAGACAGTGGTTTGGCCTGGTTACTACTTATAGAAATACTTCATTTTATTGCACTTCACTTTATTGCACTTTGCAGATGTTGCATTTTCATAAGTTGAGAAGCTCCACCAGCAAAAAAATCACCACTCACTGAAGTGATGGTTAGCATTTTTTAGCAATGAAGTATTTTTAAATTAAGATATGTACATTGTTTTTTACACATATAATGCCATTGCACACTTACTAAGCTACAGTATACAGTATAGAGTAAAACCAAAAATTTTGTATTGCAATATTCTCTCCACTGTGGTGGACTGGAACTGAATCTGCAATATCTCCTAAGATATGCCTATAGTTGTACTGATGTCCTGCTGAGAATGAGATGGGGGCCTTCTTATGAGAAACCCAGGACCTTTAACAAGCAGTTAAAGGCTAACCATGAGAGCCAAAGTCTCTGTGATAGCTCACAGAGACCCAGCTGAGCAATGTCTTTAGCAAGAATTGCAGAGCCCGGGGACATCAAATGCTCAGCTGAGGCAGGTCTGTCATACTAAGAAAACCTGGTACCCTGAAACATGGCAGGAAGACATCTGGATGAATGTCTCTGAAGATTCCTGAACCCTCCTAAGTTCCCTATTATGAACTAGCACTTCCCCTGTGCTGGGAGATGCTATAGAGGTCTCATCTCTAAAAGACAACAAGAGCTGCTCCCACTTCCTCACCTGGATGCCAGGTAGATAACAGTTAAATCTCAGCATAACCTGGCTGAGCAATGCTGGCCCTGATAAAGGAGGGAAGATATAATACACTGAAGGAACTTCAAGAATTAGCTAGAGTGTACCTGCTATCAGTGGAATACCCATGCAACTAGATTTTGAGGGTGTTTGATCAAGGGGGCTGGAATGTATGACTAAATTAATAAGAATTAATTTTCTTGTGGACACTTTCTTGGGACATGGGAAATTAACACCCAGGCAAGGATCTTAGGAGTAATGCTTGTGTCCTCTCTCCCCAAATTCATATGTTGAAACTCCAATCCCCAATGTGGTAGTTATTTGAAAGTGAGACCTTCTGGAAGTAATTAGGGTTAGATGAGGTCAAGAAGGTATGGCCCTTATGATGGGATTGATGCCCTTATAAGAAAAGGAAAGCAGTATGAGGACAAAGCTTTGAAGAAGGCCCTCACCAGGAACCTGACTATGCTTGTACCTTGATCTCAAACTTCCAGCCTCCAGAACTTTGCAAAATAAATGTTTTGATAAGATATTTCAAAGAAGTGAGGCAGGAAGAAATAATAGCAATTCCATATGATGAGGCTGGCTCTGAGGATTAGGCTCCACAGAAAGCTCTGGGTGCCTGGGAGCATGAAGATGCCAGGTGCTGCGGAAGGGAGGATGGTGACACAGAAGTGAAACCAAACCCAATCATTTTATTTTAAGGCCAGTCCTCATTCCATATAAATCTTAGTGTAAAATTTGTCAACCATGAGGAAGAGAAGTTGTCTTGACCATCTGAGCAGTGCTCACTATGCCTGACCCTCTCTGGGGGCACCTGCCTTCCACTTAGGGCCCTCCAGAGCCTCACACAAAGGGGCCACACATCAGATTCATGTTCAAATGAGAGCAGGTTTATGGAGCAGAGCAATGTGACTGTTGGCCACAGAACTTTTGGAAAAGTCCCGAACATTTGATTATCATGAACAATTTAGCCTATTTCAAATGAGGTTTTCACATGCCCCCCTCCGCCCATATATCAGCATTTGCTTGAGAAAATGAAGTAAAGTTTTCTATGACATTTGCAATCTGACTGGGCCCCCACTTATGCTGAACCCATGATAAGCACCATCTGGGCTTGTCGAAAGAAGATGCACTCTATGGATTTCCTCACTGAGGAGTGGCTGGGGACAAAGGATCACGGTGGCAGGAATAGAAATAGGGAGAAAGTGGACAGATCTTGAGTTATTCTCTAAGACAGGTGGCCTTTAAAGTTAAATCAAAATAGGACTTTGAGTCACTGCTCTCATTGGACTGATTTGAAGATTTGACTAAATGTGAAACACACATTTAAAGCACAGGGAAATTGCCTGGCATTTAAGTACTCAATAAATACCTATTGCTAATAAGAGCACGTTATCTTTTTTGTGTTGCCTCTTCTCCTCCCTGTAATACACTCTCTTCTTCTTCTACCTGCCTCATCTTACCTGTCGTCCTGCTTCCTCCTTGAAGTTTTCCCGATTTGGTTCAGATCACACTAATGCATTCTTTGTTCAGTGCTTTAGAACTTACATCTCTTCCAGGCACATAACTACAGGAGGAGGAAAGTAGCCAGTAGACGTGTTGGTTAGAGCACAGGATAAGGAGCCAGAATGACTTGGATTCCATGGTTTCTGAGCCATGTGAGCAAGTGACTTGGCTTTCCTAAGCCCCAGTTTGCTTATCTGTAATGAAGGTTTAGAGATGAATATGCAGAGGCCCTGGTAGATTAAAAATTATTTTATTATTTATTTATTGTTCTGCTTCTCTTTGTGTCTATCAGAGAATCTAGCAGGAAGCACACAATATTCACTTCATAAATACTTGAAATAAAATTGAATTGAGTTTTTGCAATTTTTTAAAAGATAAAGACTGTAATAAAATGTGCTTCCTATGCTTTCCTGGGCATGTGAATCCCTTGGTAACTGAGGAGTAGGGAATTTGAGCATGCATCTCAGGGCATTCTGATATCACGCCACTTAGGAAAACAGCTGTAAACTCAAAGAGCTTTAAGTCCTCAACTATTGTGTAAGGGTATCTGTTTCATAAAAAAAAAAAAAAAAGGACTTATTCCAGCCTTTTAATAAATGACTCACATTCTGCCCAACTGCTTTTGGCAAACTGACCACCAGGAAGAAGTAGGTGGGTATGTGTGGATAAGCAGCATTGCCATCTTGCTACCATTAGGTCAAAGCCATTAGCTGTTAGAGTGGATACTGTGTCTCTAAGTGGGAGCCAGATGTATTTTCTTAATTGAATATAATTCAAAATTTCAATTCATTTCAAGCTGCATAATGTGGTAATTAGAAGACTTGTTACATCTAATACCCTGAATGGAGATCCCAGGGTTGTTTCACAACAATCAAGAGGCCTGAGCAACTAATTATAAGCACTTCACTGTAATAATTGCCAACCTCCGAGAGCTCCAAGGAGAGAATGTTCACAGAACCAATGGGTTTGGAAAGGTAAGCACTGCTCCCATGTTAGGCATTGTTATCAATAGAGAGTTTGTCATTTATGAAGTTGGGGTTATTAGAAAGGAGGTTCTTTTACATGTCATTGGCTTCCTTTTCATTTACCAGTCCACAGTGAAATGGTTTTAATGAAGCATGGGCTAGGTGGGCTGAGACCAAGATGAAAGTAGAGCAACATCTAACATCTAACAGGGAAGAAAAAAGAACATTCAGCTCAGGAACATCTTCCATTGTGCAAGGACAATCTTAAAGGAAATTTTCTAGTGGAAACATTTGCAGCTTTAGTAGCAGATTCGAAATTTTAGCTCAATCTATTTCCAGGCAGCAAGTGAGTTCTCTTTAGTGACATTCAATGTATCTTAAAAGTCAGATTCAAAACCAATAGACAACAACTCCTGGAATATTTCACAGGGCATAACTCAAGCAAAGTAATTCCATAAAAGTGGGTAATACTCTATCTTCTCAAGCCTAAAAATCAATTCCAAAAATCCAAGAGGTTGGTTTTAGAATAGGAACTGAAAGACCAGCCCACTAAGTGAGGATATGTGTATGTGTGTGAGTTGTACATAGTACCTCACAGCAAAGCTAATTGACATCACTCCTCATAATTTTTTTTTTCATTTTAAGTCTTAAAGTGAATGGCATTATTTCCATTATATTATATATTGCCTGAGAAAAGTGAAATCTCTCCTAACCCATTGAACATATGTCGGAAAACAAAAAACCCCCAATCTGCTCACTGTCTTATTTTATAGAAAGTGTTTTTGAAATATTGATGATATTGATGGTTGTACAGGTGAGATTTGGTTGTTACTGAGGAGTCTTAGTTATGATGAGGAAGTCATACAAGGATATGGCAAGTTGAGATACAACATCATGGAACTCAAGTTGAAGCAAGTTCTATAACGTATCATATTTCCAGCCTGGTGTGTGAGATCAAGGCCCTTAGATAGTGAGTTCACCTAGCCCAGACCTCCACATCTCATAGTAGTGTTCATAAAATAAAAGAACTAGATTTTCTGTGTTTTTTAAAAAAAGATTTGAAAAGAAACATACCCTACTGTTGCTGATAGAAGTAAAAAGAAAGTTGAGGTCGAGGACACTTAAAGTTCTCAACTAGAAAACAGAAGTTTGGGGTGAAGCAAGCAGTGGAATATGAAATGCAGCAGTGACCCCATTCTATGAATATAAGCAATTCACCATATATTCTCCACAGAAAGAAAAAAAGTACTTTGTGAAGTAGTTTCAGCTGGTGTGTCAGCGAGTACAAAAATTGCTCATCAAGTGAGAGATAAAATTTTAGTGGAAATTGAAAAGACAATTTGTGGTATGATGATATGCACAAGAAGCCTATGTCTGTACAGAAAACTCATTTGGGTGAAATCTAGAAATATCCATAATTAAGATCTTGGGGATTTGTAAAAAAACTAGATACTTAAGTATCTGAAGAAATTTATATATGCATCTCATCTATCTATCTATCTATCTATCTATCTATCTACCTTCCAGGCAGTCAGCCAGCCCGCTAACTAGTCATTCTTTTTTAAAAACCAGGTGTGTGTGTGTGTGTGTGTGTGTGTGTGTGTGTGTCAAGCATTGTGTTAGAATGCAGGTTATAGACTATAAGGGATATATACCCCTAAAGAAGAGGTCTAAGGCATCACCATGGAAGAACATTTACTGTGGATTAAGGGCCAATCTGGTACAGGACTGGAAAGAACATAACCTTTATAGTTTACATTGTCTTAGTCATTTTCCACCCACTTTACTTTTCTGCATTAAAAAATTTGACAAGGCAAATCCACTCAGACTCATTAATTCCTTGATTGTTTTTCTTCCCAAATGTTTTTCAAATAATCCTTGATTAATTATCCCTAAAAATTATATGCCATAGGTCAGGCAGTTTATCAACAAGATATAAATAACTTATATGTAGGAATGAAAGAGGAGTTCTCCCTTTGGTTTTCTGTGACTTCCTATAGGTTTTTAGTGATTTGAGAACAAGTATTAAGTGTTCTTTCTTGTTGCTGAATGTGCTTTTCACATGGATAGGAGCTTTCCACCATTGGAGCTGATGGTTAAAGTGGTTTCCGAGGGAGGACCCAAAATCTGGGATTAGCTTTCTATCTTTCAAGGTCTGAATTGCCTCACCACTCTTTAGCTCCCTTTCCTACAAGAATACAATAATAGCAAGCACATTATGGCATAATTAAAGGGTCTTTCCTATATTAACTCATTGGTTGGTTACAACTATCCATGGAGGCAGATGGCTATTACTATCCTCATTTTACAGATGAGGAAAAGGTGTCCAGAAAGATTAATTGTTTAAAATTTTACAGCTGGTGAACTGCAGCATCAGAATTCTAACCCACTAGGTCTTGCCTAGAAGACTCCAACTTCACTGCCTCTTATACCAATGTTAACCCAGTGAGGGAAATATCCCGCATCCATCATATCCTCACTCACAGTTGCATGCAACAAAGAGACTCAAAGAGATCTCGGTGGATCTTCTATTGACTGTTTCTCTCCGTCTTATTTGATTAGCTCATATGGAGAAAGGACAAATGTCATTAAGGACTTTAGAGCATACCTTAGTGGGAACTGGGAGAACTCTAAAACCATTTCCAAGTATGCTCTAGTGTGGTCCTGTGTCCATTGGATACAATAAAGATAATTGAGGTAATAAAAGATCCTCAGAAGCGGACATTGTATGTTCTGTTAGATATATGTCTCCCTTACTCTACAACCAGTAGGTAATGAGTTGCTGCCTGGTGAACAGAGGCAACGAAAGCTGTTTGACTTTTAGGAGTTTTAGTCTCCCTCATTCCTCATAGACAACAGTGGGTACTGGGTGTGATGGAGGGTCTGCAGAAGTATGGCCTGGTGCCCAGACATTTCTTCCCTGACCAAACACCCCCAGATGCCTTTTACTCTCCCCCTTTTAAGCAGTAATAAAATATATCAGAAATAAAAACCGAAGTTCTCATCTTAGCTCATAAAATGGGTGAGCCAGCTCTGTCTAATCTTTACCTTTTCTCTTTTCTGTGAAACACTTTTTGAAACTATTTTAAGTTATTGAAGGAACATTCCATTTGAAGAAAAGGTTAAAGTAGTCATCACTGGGCTAAAGGAACCAAAATCCAGGGTGAGGTACACTCTATCAGCCCTCCAGGAGCTTCATGGATCTATTTCTGCCAGTTTTGGAAAAAGTGAAACACCTTTACCATTTGAGCGGTTGGATGACAGTCAGGGTGATCCATAACAGGCATCCTTCCAAAACTGTTTGTTTCTCTGCCCATCTGCCCAGGTGACCACACTGAGGAAGTGTGTTGACCAGGTTGTCCTGAGCAGTGGGAGTGCAGGAGAACACATTCTCCTACTAAAAATATTATCTCTGCCTTTTTCTCCCTTTTCTTTTCCTTTGGGACCTCAAAGGATACATTTTGATGTATCCAAAAGTAGACTCATCTAGATGTGGTCATGAATGTTTTGTCCCAGCTGAGCTGTATCTGATGGAATCAGATTCCATGGGGCCACTGAGAGTATATGGTGCATTGCTTAAATTCATAGGACTGGGTCACGGTTCAATTTCACATTCCACTTCTTGATTTACCCCAAACTTACATTTTCTAGTTAAGAACTGTAACTATGTTCGACATCAACTTTCTCTCTACTTCTATCTGTGAGGAAACCCCATTATTTCCTTTTTCTTGTTTGCATTATTTTCTTAATCACAACAGTTTTTTTTTTAAATAATTCAACCTTGGATAGAATGAAAAAGAAACATATCTATTTACATGTCTGAATCTTCCATTAGACAGTGCCTTCCTTAAGGGACACATTGGTGCAGAGCAGAACTCATAAATGTCCATGAAATAAGCAAATAAACATTCAGGCCACCGTCCTCCACTGGAAACTACCCGTATCTCATCTTCCGTCTAATGACTGTAGTAAACTTCTGGACTCTTGGTGCCATCTCCCTAAGTGTGAAGCCTGTGCTTTACTACATCTAACTGTGATTCTGGGCAGGTCTCTTAACCTCTTATTGCCTCAGTGTTCTCATTTATAAAAATGGCTCTAATAGTAAAACCTACTGTTGGAAGGATTAAATGAAATAATCCATGTGGAATTTACAGCATTGCCTTCTTACAGTACCTGTTACTGTAAGGCTCAATGTCTGTGCTTTCCACAGGACACACATTTGAGTTGAGGGACAGCCCTGATGCTCAGCACACTTTCAGAGTAGAGTTGACTAGTTGGTCTTTTGTGTAGTGTAGACTGAGGCACTTGGCACCATTTTATTATGCTCCCATTTTCTGTGTGGCAGGAATTCAGAGTGCAGTGGGGATGTTGTCTATTCTACAATGCCTGAGTCCTCAGCTGGGAAAACTTGATTGGCTAGGGACTGGCATTATGAAGGCTTTGTCATTCACATGGTTGGTATCTGGGCTGGTACATTCGTTCCCTGGGGCTGCTGTAACAAAATACTATATGAAGTGTGTGTTGTTTAAAACAACAGAAATGTATTCTCAGAGTTCTGGAGTCTAGAAATCTAAAACTAAGGTGTTGGCAGGACTGCCCTCCCTCCACACCTTCTAGAGAAGAATCCTTTGTATCATCCACCTTCTGGGAGCTCCCATGGGTTTCTTGGCTTGTGGCAGAGTAATTTCAATCTCTGCCTCTTCACATGGCCATCTTCTATGTGTGCCTGTTTCTTTATACATGGTATTTCTCTCCCTCTGATAAGAATATGTTAAGGGCTCACCCTACTCCAATATGACCTCATCTTAACTAAATACATCTGCAATGAGTGTTTCCAAATAAGGTGGCATTCTGAGGAATGGGGGTTAGAATTCAACGTATCTTTTGGGGAGATACAATTCAACCCCTTAACAGTTGGGATGACTCAAAGGCTGGGCTCAGCTAGCACTATTGAATAAAGCACCTATACGTGGCCTCTCCGTGTGGCTTGAGCGTCTCACAGCTTGGTGACTAGATTCTGAGAGGGAGCATCCTGAAAGTGAGCAGTCCAGGAGAACCAGATGGAAGCTGCATGACCATTTATGACCCAGCCCTGAAGTCACACAATGTCACTTCTGTCCTACTCAACTGTCAAACCAGTCATAATCCACCCAGAGTCTACCTCTTGATGAAAGAAACATCCAAGAATTTTGAGGCCGTGTTTTACTTCCCCTCCCAACCATACACACACAGCCTGGGAATAGTTTTTCTGAATTTGCTCATTTTGATTTCCATGTTATAATAAAGAACACAGACCTCTTCTGAGGACATAAAAAGGTTATTCTCTCTCATATTTCCATAAAACATTTTTTGATATCAGTTTGAAGATGGGGTACTAGACTGAATTAATGTATATTTATTTTTAATTTAAAAACTACCTAGAATT
This sequence comes from Lyroderma lyra, assembly GCA_004026885.1. Classification (NCBI taxonomy): domain Eukaryota; kingdom Metazoa; phylum Chordata; class Mammalia; order Chiroptera; family Megadermatidae; genus Lyroderma; species Lyroderma lyra. The sequence continues at coordinate 177,560 of PVJL010002706.1, forward strand.
TTAAAGAAGAAAAAGTTAGACTGGAAGGAAGTATTTTTGAAAAAAAATTTTTATATGAGCTGAAAATAGGTGACATGACGAGCTATTGCCAGAAGGTAGAAAGTCTGTCAGGTGAGAATGCCACAAGCCCACAGCGGTAAGAATCAAGGCTTTGGCATATGTGTACTTGTTGCTACTTGATTTTAGAAAACAAACTGCCAAAATATTGTAGAGAGAGATGTGAATGTCAGATCATCCTACTTTTTTCTAATAGATTCCTAAATTCATTCAGCACATCCTTTCCGATTGAGTTTTCTAAAATGGCGCCCAGAAAAGCAGACAGCTACATGACCATCTACTGTAAGGCTAGATATTTCTATAAAATATAAGTTACTACATATGTTTACCAAAAACAGGTATCAAGATATTCAAAGCAAAACTATTTGGAACAGCCCCCAACTGGAAGCTACCAAAATGCCCACCAACAGCAGAATGGACACAGTGTGGTTATTCACAATGGGATATTGTACTATATAGTGATGAGAAAAATCTATAGGTACACCCAGCAATATGGAAGAATCTCACACCGTGAGGCAAATAATACATATACTGTGTGATTTCAGTTTTATAAAGTATAAACCCAGCAAAACTAATCTATGCTGTTGTCCTTACCCTCGGGGGAAGAGGGGAAGGGGATGAGGAGAAGGGCTTCTGGTGATTTCCTGTTTCTCAGTCTTGGTGCTGGTTGCATGATTCGTTCAGTTTGTGAGGCTCTACACTTCTGATATGTGCTTCTGGATGTATATTTTGCTGCATTAAAAGTAACTTAAAAAGTACCTCTACCTAACCACTAGGCTATGACAGGAGGATCAGTATACATTATCAGAGAATGAACGTCGGAAGCCACATTGAGACTTACAGACTCATTCCAAATGGCTGGCTTTCCTAATATTTCTGGTATGTTTTAATTCAGCAAGATGTTTTATTTTTATTAGCGTAAAAGGAGTACTGTCACTTAAATCTCCAAAATGGCCATTTAACTCTGGTCCTTGCTTAAAGGGAGATTCAAGGAATATAGGACCTTGGGAGGCAGAAAACAGCTCACTTGTCACTTTAAGGGACCCAAGACTGCAGAACATGAGAACCATTGGCCACATCAGCTGCAAAGGAGAGGGAATGGAGAAAGGACAAAACTGCCCAGATAAAATACGAGCTTTGCTGGATTCCTCTTTCACCTCCCTTCCCTTCAGATCCAGGGCCCTCTCTGGCCAGAATCTTCCAGAATTCCAGTTTGCACTTCACCTTCCATCCCTCACTTCTATTACCCATGCCCTACTCCCCCAGGATACTCACATGGAATTCTATGAAAACCCTTTCTCATATGGGTGTCCTCCTAGTTTTACTTCCTCTACTGGGACTAATGACCACCTGTCTTGGGGGTCTTGATACTTTTTGACAAACTACCCACAGCAGAGTTTTTTGAGGCAAATTTGTTTAAGAGCCTTAGTCTTCAGGCTTGCAGACTAAGCTTCCAGACTTCCTGGTCACAGATGAGGATGCATATGGTACATGGCATATTTCCTATGCAATGGCAGGAAGAAATGGGGTTCATTGGTTATTTTGTCAAGTTGGCAGCAGCTTCATTGGAGAAGACTGTGTCACATGTGCTGATTCAAAAGAGTGCCTAATGAAAGGAAAAGCAGTTATGGGCCAAGGCTTGAATCAAGCAATTCCTTGACTGTAGCCATGGAGAACATTTTCCAGGCCACTGTGTGCACGTCACAGATCAGAAATTTCCCCTGTGGTTTGAGCAGCACTTTGCTTTCCTGGCTTGGTGAGGTGAGCAGCACATTTAACTTCAGCTCCCAAGTCTTTATGCAAACCACCTCAGCTCTACTCCATTCTCAGCTGTGTTTGCTGCTCTGTCCTCAGAGAGCAGCATCTTCACTTGGTATAAACTGTGAAGAACCGTCTGAGCAAACAGATTGGTTACTAATAAGGAAACTGGCACTGGCAGCTTTTCAGGCTCTGATGAGACAAAAGAGATGTCTTCATGTCAGAATAGTTTAACTCTCAATGTAGCATATCTGCTGTTTGAAATTTAGAGAGCGAGAGGGAGAGAAATTTAATTGTCAGGTTGTGGTGAGTAGTGTCACAATTACTTAGATTATGAGAAATATGTCTTTTCAACAGCTTAAAGGCCACAGCACTCATCTTTTTTTTCTGGTACGGGCAGTTGAGACAAGATCCAGAGGCCCCAGCCTATAATTCATAATTCCGTCAAAACACTCAGCAGAGAAAACAAGACATATTTGACTGTAGTATTAGCTATGGAATCTTCCCTATTAGTCATATGATTCTATTAGCTCAGCTCATCCTGTCAGATTGATAGATATATCAGAGGTGTTTAGAATTAGAAGACTCCAAAGAGATAATCCAATCCCACATTCTAATTTTTAAAAAATTACTTTTAGTTAAAAAACAACAAATAAACCTAGGTCTAGTGAGATTAAGTAACTTGCCTTAGGTATTCCATCAGCCACAGAGCTGGAACTGAAGTTCAATCTCACAGCCCCTAACCCACTGAGGACCCTATTTACTGAGGCTCTCTGATGACCCACTTCCTCAGAATGGCTTCTTGCTGAGAGATACGTGTCTCTAGGATGAAAATCATTTGGGAAATAATCAGGAAAGAAATAAAATGAGTCAAATTTTTCCCCCATGCCCTCTTCACCCTACAAATCTAGAGTGTCGAGCCATTTCAGCATCCATGATGGAGCTGGGACTGACACCAAGGACTTCTAAGGAGGCTTCTCCAACTGGTAGTGGCCCTGGAGGGGTTGGTCGTGCACTGAGCCATTCCTGGTATAAGGGTCCCTAGAGGGTGTTAGGAAGCATCTGTAGATGGGGGCTGTTCTGATTTAAGCCAAGGTATTCAGTTCTTTATGGAACCCCCCACAATACCATACCAATTCTGTGTCATGATTCCCAAATACACAATAGAGTAAAAATGTCTCCCTTTCTCCCTATGTCCTTCTGACATTGGGAGACCTAAGATGGAGGCAAACCTCTCAGAGACTTTCCACTGGGGTTTAAATTTGTGTCTAGCAGACTTTGGACATTAGCAGACTGTAGTGTTTACCTAGGTAAATGGCCTTTTCCATAGCATTATTTACTCTCAGAAGAAATCCACCAGTGAGTGAGTCCAAGAGAAGCTGTTGCTGTCTTCTGCTCTGCAGATGCTCAGAGTTTTTCCAGGCAGAGTTTACAGCTAATAGCAATGGAGGGGAAGGAAATCACAGCCAACACTGTGCCACACTCAACATTGCAGATCATGGCACAGTTAAGTGACCTGATCTTCTGAGTTTTTGAGCCCATCTCCCTGACTAGTGTAGCTGCCATAACTAGAGGGGCCATCTCTGGGAATCCTAGGGATGTTTTACAAAGATGGGAGATTTCAAACATGCAAGCTCTTCTATTTGCTTATACCCATTCTCAATGTATATCTCCCATTCCTTAATTTATTCAACAAGTATTTTTTCAACATTTGCTGGAGGTTGTTGAAACAAGCTGATAAATGAGCTTTTATCAAACTCCTATTCTGTGCTAAACGTTTGTACATACATTGTCTTAATTGCATTCAAAATCTGTTGTGTGTTAAGTTCTCTTTCATACAGATCTTGAAGTCGTAGTTCAGGAGGATTTAGGCGAATGATTTAAAATACAGAGACACAGAGCTATGTATAAACCCTGGGTCTTCTGATTTGGGGTTCTGGGTAGTTTCTACTATATCTGCCTATTCTAATAGTATACCCTCAACCACTGAAACTGTTGATAGGAAAAATGTGTGGCTACTCCCAAACAAACAAACAAACAAACAAACATCAAACTCAAAATCTATAGTCTGGTCAACATTCTAACTTAACTATTCTCAACATGTGAAGTTTGATTTGATATAATGGATGATAAATGCAATGCCATTTATAGTCTACCTAGAAATGTATTACACATCTTTTTGACAACAGATTTACCTTGAGTGGTCCAAACTAATTTTAAAATTATCATTATTAATTTTTGTTTTCTGGTCTCATATCAATTTTGAAAAGTAATCTGGATAGCAGATGCAAGTCAGCCTAGGACCACTGTGGGTCATAACCCTAGGGACCCTAATGTAGGCAACAATACATAAGCACCACAACATCGATGACTAAAACTACAAGTGGAAATGGGCGGAAAGCACATACCCGCTGCCCTGCAGAAACAAGTAAAGTTCTTTAAGAGTCAGTCTTAGATCAGGGGACCATCACGGCTAAGATGATAAGCTTTGAAATCTCAGAGTGCTGGTTCTAACCTAGCTCTGCTTGTCACGAACCAGGTAGAAGTAACTGGGAAGTGATTTAAACCTGAACTAAACCTCAGATTCCTTCCGTGGGTGGAAATGGTGTGTTGTTGTGGGGTGGGGGGACAAGGGCTGGGGGATGGGAGGACACTGAGGGGTATAATGCTTCCCTCACTGGATTATTGGGAGGCATAAATGACCCTTAGCACAGGGTAGGTCACAGGGCAAGTGTACCAGAAGGGATGTTATTATTAAATATAATGTGATGATAAGCAATAGCTCTATCCATTTTCACTCAATAAAATAAGTTTATATCAGGCAAGCTAAGGAGTTTCCTGGATTAAACATCTGATTAGAGCTTAGGCAGCTTGACATTTACAATTCATTTCAACTCTGAGGGTCTTGATTTTAGAAGCCCTTTCCCGGGTTGAGTGCTAATTCTAAGCACGTTATTTTTAATTAAGTGGAATGTTAATGAATAGATCAATGAAATACAACTTTGAAAGAAAATCACAGATCGAGCACTTGCGTTCATCTCCACTCCTGTGCAAAATCTTATAGTAAAGAGCTTAAAAACACATGAACCTCTAAGAATAAGAGAAGGGGAGAGGTGATGAGAGAAAAGAACAAAACCTGTAAGCCAGAAAGCGAATGGAAGGGTGGTAACACGCATAGTTGATTAGGGAGAGTTGAAAGCTGCATGACTGAGAAAGGGAGAAGCCAGCAAGAAGGAATGAGAAAAAAGCACGCCACTTTTGGTGTGGAAATGTAGAAAGGCTTAGACTAGGAAACACCCAGAACTGTTAAAGGCAAGGGTGCTCAGCAGGGCTGAGAACAAAAAACAGGAGGGTTGGCTGAGAGTTTGCAAGGGCAGTGGGACCCTGGCTCTCCTCCTCCTTGCCACTGAACTAGGTGGCTACCCAAGCCCCACCTCTCTCCCACCTACTCCAGGGTCACCTCTGGGCATCTCAGGAGAATTTTTCTGATCTTGCCACAGCCGTTATTGGTCCACTTTGGCTAAAGAAGCTCCTTTCCATTCTCCAATGCTTACTAATACAGCACGAGGTAATGATGTTCAACACACTTTATAGTGAAGAAAACGAAAACCTAAAACAAGATACCATAAATCACTATTTCTAGATTCTACTGTCATGTCCCTCGAACATGGTAGACAGTCCCCTACTGGTTCCTTCTCTCCTCTGGCCATGGTCTCCTACCACTGCGATAAGGGCCGGCCCTTCCCAATGCCTGGAAGTTTCCTTCCTCTTGTCATCCCAGACACGCAGTCAAAATAAGGGAAAACCTGTTGACAAGGTAATAGACAATATAATTGGTAATATAATTGATGCATCTTGCTCAAACTGAAGATAGAATTTGTCATTGTTGGAGTAATGAACATTTTCCATGTGAGGCATCTAGAACTGGAACATTCCTTGTGGTCATGGCTTCTGCAAGACTAACAAGTAGCTACTTCTCTATGCATGACTTAAAAAGATTCACCAAAATGAACCAAGTACAAGGGGGAGAGGACCTACCCTGAGAATGTATTCTAAATTATACCCCCAAAGCAGGTGCTTCTAACAACACTCTAGACACAGGGTTTTTGGTTTTGTTTTTTTTCAACCTCAGGTATATCAAGATTGAGAGACAATCTCTGAACAAAAAGAGATTTGAGGAGTCGATCTCTAAAACACTATTTGGTTTCCCATTATTTTTCCTTTCTGATTTCCCCAGACAGTGTTTCCCTTAGTGGTATTCTCATTCTTGTATGTTTATACAAACAACAATAAGATTTATAGCTCTGTCACAGATAACTAATGTTATTTGTTAGGAGGACTGTCTGTCCTGGTAAGCTGTGAGCTCTTTGAGGGCAAAAAGTTATTTTATTCATCTTTATATTCCTGGCACATAGTAGGCCCTCGGTAATGCTCTGCTGCATTGCATTGGCTGTAGTAAAAGAACAAAATGCTTCTCCTCAGTCAGCATTTGTTTTCTAGCATCCATTCCAATATATTTCCACCCCAAAAAATGTGATTTAAGAGACAGGCAGAAAGTGAATTGAACTGAATATTTTGCAAAAACACCTTGTCTTTAAAGGTGGAAAAAAAAATCAGCCACCTCCCCAAGATAGCTTATTCTGTCCCACATTTTGAAGCAATGAAATAATGAGTGCTGTGATCAGAGAGGACCCTCAGAAAATAAATTAAAACCCAACTCTAGTAATGTAGCCATAAGCTAGGAGGGAAATGACGAAGGATATCATTATCATTCTGGTATTTTTAGAAGTTCTTTGGTGACAGGTCAGATTTTTGAGAATTGGAAAATGATAAAAATAATCTTGTTATTCCACAAAGGAGGCTCTATATATATCAGGTCGATTTTGAAAAGTGCTTGAGAATGTTGAGAAAATACTTTTAAGTGTTAGTGAGATGATAGGCTTTGGGGGCGGAACCAGGCTTGCTTTATAAAAGATTTATTTATCTTGGTGCGAGGGAGATAGGGCTGGGGGGAAGAGATTTTAGTGATGTTGGCATCATAAAAAATCCGCAGTGGATGAAGGTTTTAATTTCCTAAAATTTCAGGAGAAAGGTCCACATGGAGAATTTTATGAGATATATAGAAATGTGCTTTTGAAGTTAATGGAGGTGCCTGGGGAGTTCCTCTGGCCCCCACCAGAGGACCATGCTACCCAGATCCTAAGACACCTTCAGTTTTTCTTACTTCCTGACTGCAGGGTTCTGTAGGGTTCCTTTTGTAGCTTTTATCTGTAGTTATTGCTGAGTAGCCTCATAGTCATGTATCTAGACAGGCGTAGGACTCTGGATTTTAAGTCGAAATGGCCCTCTCTTTATTTGGGATGGTCGCTTCTTTAAATACTCAACCATCTGACTCTCTAATTATTTACGATTAGTCACAAGTTAACTAGGACAGAGAAAATGTTATAAATAGTTTATTGCATATCCATTCAAGAAATTTAGGCTAAGTTCATTTACCCTAGCCACTAAAGGTGGGAGCCTAGGTGTTTATTTAAAACATTTGGTTCCTGTTTCATTTAGAATATATGAGTCTAATATGAACAGTGATTCTATAATCTTTCTATCAGTTGTTCTTCATGGGCTCTCTTTTTATTTCTTGTTTCTCTGAAGTATGAATTTGAGTCTTTGAATGTATTCCCTTTATGTCCTTTTGAATATTTTTTTTTAATTCATTTTTATTGTTAGACTTATTGGGGTGACATCTGTTAGCAAGGATTACATAGGTTTCAGGCATACAATTCTACAGTGCATTGTCAACTGGATGTATAGTAAGTTCACCACCTAATGTGACTTCTCTTTCCATCACCTTATATTTAGCTTCCCCCCTCCTGTCCCACCCCCTCCCCTTTCTCCCCTCCCTAACCCACTCGTCCCCAAATAAACATTAAACTATTGATTGTGTCCATGGGTTATTTGTTTGTTCATTTCTTTTTTTCTTTGCTTTCAGTTTTATATTCCGCATATGAGTGAAATCATGCAGTTCTTTGTTTTTTCTGTCTGGCTTATTTCACTTAGCATGATGATCTCCAG
>PVJL010002707.1:0-154177 GCA_004026885.1 Lyroderma lyra
AAAAAAAAAAAAAAAAGAAATCCTGGGGTGGCTATAAGGTATGTATGAGTTAAGTAAGACTTTAGGGCTCTGAGAAATTTACTAAAAATGCATGTCCCCCAGTTCCATCCCTGAAAATCTTGATTTAGAAATCTGTTATTTTCAAATATCCTTCCAGGAAATTTTGATGCATACAGGTCATGCTAGTAAAAGTTCTTCAAAGTGGTTTGCAAAGTTTAGTTACACAGGTCAGAATTCAAATGTACTTATTAAGATATATGATCACCTCTAATCTATTAAAAATGTTGATTTCTCTGAGATTCAATTATAAAATACATGTGTGATAATGTGCAGAAGCAGAATACTCAATTACACATTAATTGGCTTAATCTCAGAAACACATTTTAACTGCAAATTTTTTTTGAGTTTTCAAATATACACTTATGTTTATTGTATCATAAAGAGTCATTATGCTTAAAATTCCAGGATGCATTTTTCAAAAATAGAATGAAAAGGAAGGTAGGATACAGATAAAAGAACACCACCAAGAGTCTCAGAGATTACTTACACTTTCTCCTTAAAACACTATCTAAAATTATGGGCATATACACATGTCCACATGTACAAAAATGCTAGGATGATGGAAAAAGCAAAATTCAGACAATTTCTTGACTGTTTGTACCTTTTCCCACCATATTTTTTATGTTTTAATGCTCTGAGGAAAAATCATATACACAGATTCAATGGTACTACGGACTTTCCCTCTAAATCAGTTGCAAACTTGTATCTATCTTTTAGCTCACCGAAGTGTTGTTTCTGCACACTAGTAAAAACCCCATGGAAATTTCAGGCAAGATAAACTTATTAAGGGAAAACTCAATGGAGCAGTTTTCTCAAAAGGGTATATTAAGCCAAGAACTTGTTCTCTTGATTTATATTTTCATAATTCTATCCATAAAGAATTGACTGAAGCTTCTTCTGCATTTTCTGAAAGCAAAAATCCAAGTTTTCAGGGATTACAAAAGCAGTTCTATAGAAATAGTCCTGCCAGAGACCACAACTTTCCTAAACTCTGTTGAGGCTTTTACTCTTAACTTTGTAAATGTGATAAACAAATCTACCCTTGAAACCAAACAATGTTCACGCCCTTATCAGTCTGGCCAATGTCTCTGGTGGGATAAAAGAGAGTGCTAATGAGTCCAAGGTCACAGGCAGGATATCTGTTCCCCTATCCCACTGATACCCACGCAGTCACCAGCACCTCAAACACTCAACTAATTCTGTCCACAGTACACAGCAAGGTCATTTCTGCCTGAAAACTTATTAGTCCTGACTGCTTTTTAAATGTTTGGCAGTAGAGTACTTCTACGATGCACTGGATGGATTTCCATGATGTAGGAGTAGCAGGAAGTTCCTCAAGATAACAGGCAGGCTACTGTTGCTACTTCCTGTACACCAAAAAAGTGAAAAACACTGAAGAATTTCTGAACTGAAACAGTGATAAGATCTAAGAATCCAGTAGTAGGAAAGTACACCAGCTTTGAATATGGAGATCTGCTTGCTCAGCGCAGCTCATTAGCCTTTCGCCAGCCTTGTGACCTTGGATAACTCTGATGTTTGTTAAGGAGAGTCAAGTAAGATGATTTCTGAGGCCTCTCTGAAGATCTAAAAATCTATGATTATAAAACTCTTTCCATCAAAAATTTCCTATAACCCTAACTGAGAAGGGCACTCCCCAGGCCCACAGCAGGCCTGCCTGATCTGCTCCTGAGCACCATTTAGCCATCTCTGGTTGAGCACTCCAGAAACACCATGCAACAAGCACGTGGGCAGTACCACTGCAAACCTGACAGTGGTTTCACTATCAGAGATATGCCTGTGACAACTGAACAGAGTATAAAATGACAACCACAGTCTACCATCTCCATGAAAATAACATGTACAAGTATGTATATGAACACCTGGTAGCACAGCACATGAAGAGAAGCAAAAAAGTTATATTTTACATAAGAAAAACTTAGAATAAAGAGAAGCTTACCAATTCAATTTTTAAAGCTTTTTTTTTATTTTGCAAATCAAAAAAAGACTAAGATTATTCCATTTTTGTGGCAGAACAGATTCTGCAAGTGAAAATTACTGGGACACAGTATGCAAGTCAATCCTAGAGATTGGTGTGAAAACCTGAAGCCCAGAAAATTTACAAGACTTGCCCAAGGTCATGCAGCTAAAAACTGAGTGAATATTATACTTGATATCCCAATTTCTGGTTAGAAGGTCCTTCAATACAGAGCTGCCTTCCCAAATAAGCAGTTCTCATCTTTATTGTAATGACCCATAAGCAAGAAGACTCCACAGCTTCATCACTAATCAATTCCAGATTCTTTCCTTTCTTACTTTCAAGAGTTTCCTTAGCATGTGCATCTCAATCACTCTTCTGATAATCTTATTCATTTTCTCATGTTGATAAAAAAAATAACTAATGGCCTTCAGTCTAAGTATTAACCAAGAATATTAAACCAGCATCTATACTCCAAAGTTTTTTAAAGGGTAAGTGGAGAGTTGGGGGGAATATGTGTGTGACCCTTTTTTGTACCTCATTGCTCAGGCAAAATTAGCAGTCCCAAGAGGTTTTGTTAAAGAAATTCTTTACTTCTAGTAATTCCTTTTTTGGTTTAGGAAAATTACTTCTTCAAATTGCAGACCTGTGAAGATGTTCAAGGAAAAGATACATTTACACAGGTGTGCCCTGACAACCCTGCCCACCTCCAGATTACACTGCTACAGAGCAGAGAGTAGATGTGGTCTAACAATGTGACTTCTATTGAAGAGGCCAGCTCTGGAAAGCCAGCCTCTTTCAGAATCGCATTCCAGAGATGTCTAAACTGTCCCATGTTTTAAAGTGGTTATTTTACTCTATAATATCCATGAGAATTGAGCCCATGTTATTTTGCAAAAAATGATCTTTATTTATTAATATTATGAATAACTAATATTTATTGAGTGCTTACTTCATACCTCTTTATCTTTTTATTTCATTTTATCCCCCAAAGAATTTTATGAGGTAGCTATTTTTATTATCCCCATTTTATAAGAAAGGAAATTGAGGCTGAAGAAAGTTAATTAAGTACCAGGTCCAGGCTCAGCCAGACTGCAGACAGCCAGCTCTGGAACCCTGCCTTTCAATAACTTCAAGGGTAAGAACAGCCAATGACACTGGGAAATGCATCTGACTCCGGATAGGAATACTGACTTCCCTGCTTCTTTCCCCCTCTCCCTCCAATATATGCTACTAGTACCCAATAAAATCACCTAAAAACTCTAATTTAATAGGACCATTGCCCTGCTGAGAAACCTTCCTCACTAGCTAAGAATAAAGCTCAAATCCCCTTGTCTTCCACATAGCGTGTAAGTCCACTTCTCTGGTCTTCTCTCTTCACATCTACGTGAACCTTTACATCAGTCAGAACTAATCACTCTCTGAAATACATCAAATTCACCTGAAGGAATAATTTCTGAACACCTACTGCATGCTACTTATTCCATTACTAGTTGTTGAGCATCAGTGCCAGCACTGTGTTAAATGCTAGGGTCTGATGGTAAATGGGATGGACTTGGCCTCTGCCTCACAGAACTGAAAGGGGAGCCTTATTCATTGCATACCCCATGCCTAAAATGCTCATCCTCTCCTCTTCATCAAAATTCCACTGAGGCTCCAAGATTCAGCTCAAGCTCTCCCGCCCCTACTCATTCTACCCATGGTCTTCCTCCTCTAATGTGGGTCAGGTGGCCTGCACCACTCACATGGCATTGCCAATGGTACCTGACATTCTTCTACAGCTACATTAACTCACTAATAGACATAAACATGGCACAATTCCAGGCACTCAAAAGGTGCCCAATTAAACGTTAATCTATTTGCCTCTTCCACTTTCTTACATAGTTAACAAATATTTCTGATATTGTGACTTTTCATTTATATCTTATTTCCCACATAATTCTCTATTGTCTGATAAGCAAGTACTATGACTCCCATCTATATACAGCCCTATATATTGTACATGTTCAGTACCTGTAGAATGAAAAACCCTTTTCATCATCCATTCTGAAGTTTGGGGATTTCATCTCCTTGCTAGCAGTCACACACTACCAGATTAATGTTATAGTATAGGTGCATTCCTACAACAATTTAAAAATTACTACTTTAAGAAAATTCAGGCAAATAAGCACATGAAAAGATGCTCCACATCATATGCCATCAGGGAAACACAAATTAAAACCATGAGGTATCACCACATACCTATTAGAATGGCAAAAATCTGAACACTAACATCTGCAAATGCTGGTGAGGGCATGGAGCCTCAGGAACTCTCACTCACTGCTGAGAATGCAAAATGGCACAGCCACTTTGGAAGACAGTTTGGCAGTTTGTACAAAACTAACCATACTCTTACTACATGGCCCAGCAATCATTCTGCTTAGTATTTATTTACCCAAAGAAATTGAAAATTCACGTCCACACAAAAACCTGCACATAGATGTTTACAGCACTTTTATTCATAATTACTGAAACTTGGAAACAACCAAGATGTACTTCAGTAGGTCAATGGATAAATTATAGTATATTCTGACTATGGAATATTATTCAACACTAAAAAAATGAGCAATCAAAGCATGAAAAGACATGTAGAAACCTTAAATGCATATTACTAAGTGAAAGAAGCCAATCTGAAAAGGCTACATACTGTCTGATTCCAACAATATGACATCCTAGAAAAGGGAAAATTATGGAGACAGTAACAAGATGAGTAGTTGCCAGGAGTTGGCAGAAAGCGGGGAGGAATGAACAGGAGAAGCACTTAGGATTTTTAGGGCAGTGAAATTACTCTGTATGATACTATAATGATAGGTACATAGCAGTATTAATTTGTCCAAACCCATAGAATGTACAACACCAAGAGGGAACCCTAAGGTAAACTACGGACTTCGGGTTGTTATGATGTGTCAGGATAGGTTCATTAATCACAGCAAATGTATCACTGCTGGGAGATGTTGATAATGGGGAAGGCTATCTATGTGTCAGGGTCGGAGGTACATGAGAAATCTCTGTACTTCTCTCTCAATTTTACCATGAACCAAAAACTGCTCTAAAAAACAAAAAAAAAAAAAAAAAAAAAAAAAAACTTTTTAAATAATTAATTAAATAAATGCAAGCATTTTTTCAAGAAGCTTCTGAACTTTAGAACTTTCTCAAAAACCAGCATCTTAATGAAAGTGCAAAAGGAAAAAAAGGCCCCATTTTGCCCCAAATGTAAAATAATCATCTATTTTCAATGTCAAGACTGGAAGCACTGACCACAGACAGTTGGCTAAATCCAGTAGAAGACCCCTGGCCTTGCAAACAACACACCATTATGCTCAGATGAGGCCTTCGGTATCAGAGAGGCTGGCAGCACTGATGCCCAGAGCAAGAAGAACACAAGAGCCCCTGTTCCTCATCCCTTTAAGAGAGAGATGAAGGTCTGCTCCAGACTTGCAGTTCCAGGAACCGGGTTTCTCTATTAAGTGACAACAGGCAGCATGTACAGAACCACAGGCAGAGAGAATGTTAGAGAAAGCTCCCAAGAGACCTGCCAAAAGAGCCCCGACCCCACCCACTCCATAGGCACCTTGAAGCATCATCCCCAAAGTCAAATACAACATATTCAAGGTCACTTTATTTTTGCCCTGAACAGAGCAGAAAGAACAGACAAACAAAAGATTTATGAATGTGCAGATGCTACTACCTTAAAGATGCATTTCTGTAAACACATAACCTCTTAAGAAGGTTTCTCACTCTGATAAACCTTCCGCAAATGCCAATTTAAAAGGTAAATTGGTACGGGGTAGGGGGAAAGGCGGTAGGCAGCAGAGGGTACTTTAGCAGTATACATTAAACAAAATTCTAAATATAAACCTATCCTTTGACTTGTAAATGCTAATCCTAGAAATTTCCTAAAGAACAAAGCAAACATATACTATACCTCAAAAATGTACATACATAATTAAGTGTTCTAAAAATTGTACATTACATTAAAAAAGGATAAACAGGAGATTAAATAGATAATGATGGCAGAGCCATAAAACAGAATACTACAATAGTGATTAAAAATGAGATAGAGGTATGTTTACTGGCATGGAAAAGTTTATGTGAAAAAAATTATATTTTAAAATGGTACCCCTCAAGAATCAAGTATCATCATTGCCATACTGCTTTAATGGACACTTTACATTGAACAATGGACAATTCAATCACCCTATGAATGTCTGTGTCCATTCCCTTCTTTTACACTTAAATTAGCATCCAAGGTAGATCACTCAAAGAGCTAGCAATGGTAGCCCTCGATCTGTGCTGTGCAGTAATTGTAGCCACTAACCACACGTGGCTATCTAAATTTAAATTCTTTAAAATTAAATATAATTTAAAATTCAGTTCTTCAGTCTCAGTAATCATCTTTATTTTTAAGTGCTCGACAGCCACATGTAGCTGGTGATAACCATATTGGACAGCACAGATATGGAACATTTCCATCATCATAGAAAGCTCTATTGGAGGGCACTACCCAAAAACAAAAAGAAAAGGGTAGGCTCAAAGAGGATAAAATGGGGTTTAACTAATAAATACAAGTGCAGTCCAAGCTGTCAGGTTAGTGTCCACACTAAGCTACAGCATGGTCCATATAGCAGGTTCTTTTACCTCTGTGTTAATACAGATGTCACTAATGATTTATAATAAACAAATGAAATATGCATCTAAGTGAGAGCCTCTGAAGCTGAAATCTACAATGTTAAACTTCCTCTAATGATACGGTCACTGCATAAACAAACTTCTGTGCTATTCTTTAGAAATGAATTCAAAGCCAATTATTTCAAAAAGAAATATCACTTCTTAAATTTAGATCCAAATCAGTATTAAAGTATTTGATCATTCAATTTATGCATAAGCCCCAAATCACATGCGGCTTTTTACAAAATAAAAGAATCTGATTTATTCTCAAAAGGCAAATGATTGCCACCATCCTATCAGGAAAACAAATGTGTAACAAACTAAAATGAAATTCTGTGATATTTAGAAAGTCAGTGTCTTCACTTGAGATACACTTAGTGCATGTATATATGCAAATTGATACACATACATGTATCTACAGATATAGATTGATAACACAGAAAAAGAACAATTTTGTATTAACTCTCATTATCTTCAGTTTAATGAACATGAACAAGGACTTTAGCCATTCAAATAGAAGAGAATTTCTGCCCATTCACTATAACAGACAATTTTTATCTGCTTTTGTAATCTGCTAATAACTTTGTAGCTGATAAATTAGCCTACTCATTTTAATACACACACTCACAGAAGATTACAGAACTGTAAAAATACTTCTCAGGTACTTTTCACCTGGCTTTCCCTAATGTTGTACATTGTACAGCCAGATGCATACAATTTCCAAAACTAGGAAACTAACCTTGGCAAAATACTTTTAACTAAAGACTTTATTTACATTAATAATCATTTTCCTTTTACCTAATGTTATACTGAACTGGCAATTTCTAACCATAGAAAGAATAATAACAAGAGCAAAAGAGAATTGAGAACCTCAAAACCCAAAACCATCTCAACTTGCAGTAGGTAATCCAGTAGCAGGTAATCTTGATAATTACATACAAATGAGGGAGATTTTAGTTCTGATTACTTATTCTTCTGTGGCTTTTTACTTTTAAGTTCAACATTTTTTCAACTGATAGTAGGAAGCAAAGAAATGTCTCTTGATATTATTAAGCACAGAAGAAATGAATCTAGGTTTTGCTTTAGCTTAAATATATTAAGGCTGCAGTACAAAAGGCAATCTTTGCTACTCTGTTATAAAGTTAAACATAAATGTCTTTGTGTGTGTGTGTGTGTGTGTGTGTGTGTGTGTGTGTGTGTACATACATATTTTTTGTCTTTGCTTTCAATTTCAAATGTCCTCCAGGGAAGACAATCAATGTTCTCCAGGGAAGATAACCTATCTTATTTATACTCCATAAACCCTACCAGCTCAATAAACATTACCAGGTAAGCTTGACATAGAACTGGTAAGTATGACAGCCCAGTTATAAAAACCTTTCACCTGCATATGGAATTTTCCACCTTCCAAAGCACTGATGTCCAAAGTTCAACATGATGAAAGATATATTTAAGTTGACTGATTGTTAAACATATCCTAATTAACTAGTTTCAAAAGCATATACAGGGTGGTCATGGACTTAAAGGAGCACTAGAACTCGCAACAGAAAGTTTCCACGTTTTGACAATAAGGGCCCAATTATCACTTAGAACTATTCCTCTAATCAAATTTATACAGCCTTTGCTTTAAAATACCTCATTTGTAAAAGGTGATTTTTAAAACTGCAATAATTATAAGAAAGTGTTAATAGGTTGACCTAAGACCCAAATTTCTGGAAAAAACACTAAAACAATAACCAGAAAAAATAAAGTATAAAAACATACAATTCACAGATGTGAAATGCCTAGTAAGAATATGAATGCAGATAAAACTATTTAGAAGTATGTCATCTCTTGATATTTTAGACTACTATGCACACAAACTCAAACCTACTGGTATTTCTGACCTCTCCACTACAACAGATTTTTTAATTAGTTAAATGCATAACATTATTTTGAACCAATTTAAAAATATACAAGGGCTGTCCGGAAAAAATTCCAGCCATAAATGCCTCTATTTTTCATATTACATGGCTGAATACTTTCCACACAGCCCTGGTAGTCTGGTAGTCAGAAAGCAACCTTTTGATATATCTATTAATAATTACATGTGGGACAAACAGAATGTAAAATTCAGTCAACTTTCCATCATTGGTTCTGATATAGAATGCTAGCTTGAAGAACTTGAAGGAAAAATCAAAAAGAAACTCGTTAAGCCTGAGTAACTGAATTTCACCTCTGCTTGCCTCTTCTCTTATTCAGATGGGTGGTGAATTAAGGATGAAAAGGCTAAAAGACCAGAAGTCACAAAAGGAAGGAGATCAAAGGATCCCAAATCACCAAAAGTTGCTGTAAACACACATTCTCATCAAGAAAAATTACTATAAATCCAGATCCTTCCATCATCTCTGACACCAATCTGGGGATGAGAACATTCAGATCATGTCACATTACTTGAATTAGAAAATTACATTCTTAACAAGAATGTATTATCAAAATGAATTTTGGAAAAATTATTACTTAACATTGAGAAAGATTACATAAAACCTGTCTATACTCCAAAATTTTACCCTCTCCTCCTCAAAGCCAACTCTTCCTCCTCACTGCTCCAATTTCCATTCACCAACATTACATCCTTTGAGGCTCTAAAGACTGAGGGGTCAACTGGAATCCTCCCTCTTTCCTTCACCTTCAAGCACAAAATTGTGTTGCTACTTCACTCTTTCTGCAGTAATCTCATACCCACTCAGTTTCAGGAGGGTGGGGAATGCAAAGCCTTTTAAAAGCCTCTGACTGACAGTGTTAGCACATTTTCACAAAGTCTGAGTTGGGAAAAGGAGGTGAGAGGAAGCAGGATGGTTTCTGTAACTTTCTCTGCAACCCAACTCCCCACTCACTTCCCAACTGAACAAATGTAAGGGATTGCTTTGGCTCCAGCCTTTCCCTATTCCCATCTAGTTCCCGTATCTCCAACATATTAACCCTCCTGGGCTCAGCTGGATCAGACAATCCGACTACCTGCAAAACCTGACATTCTGTAACGTGGCATTCAGGGCCCTACAACACAAACCTCATTCAGCTGCAATAGGTCAAGACTTTTTCAGACTTTTCTAGCCCTTTTCTCTGAATAAACTGACTCCATTAATCATGACCCAAATAAATCCTCTACTTTCCCACCTCTAGGCCTTTCCTACTGTTATTCCCCATTTGCCTGAAATGTTCTCTATGTTCTTCTATTCACATCTCATCCATGAAGTTTTTCTAGATCATTCAAACCAAAAGTCATCTCTCTTCTACTTTGGACATCTGACAAGACATGCTCTTTTTGTTTTGATTTTAAGACCTACTTTTGTAACAACTAACAGTACTTACGACATGCTGCCTTAAATGATAGTGTGTATACTTCTCATCTTCACGATTAGAATTTAGTGACCTAGGCCATGTCTTTTATATCTGTGTAATACCTATGTAATACTTAATATAATGTGGTTATCAGCAGATGCTCAATAATTTTTTAGTGAATTAATGAAGATTTCAGTGAGCAGAATGATAATTCTCAAACCTACAAGTTACTCACATATACTGACATATAACATCCAGTATTTTTTTAATCCCTGCCTACTTATTATGTATCAAAAGTCTCATTCCCTTATCTCAAAAAATTTACTTTTAGGAATCTATCCTAAGGAAATGTCTCCAAAGACATCCAAGCGATTATTATATCATTATTTATGAGTTTAGAAAAAAAAGGAAAAACTTAAAGGACAAAATCTAAACCTAAGGAATCAATTAATACTACTATAATTAGTACTGTCATGATTATAGAATGGATATACCTTATAAGTATAACCTAGAGCAATGAACAATCATGTTATATTATTTAGAAGTATTAACTTTATAATAAGAGAATAAAGAAAATTACAATCATAGTTACATCCTAATTATAAGAAATAAACATTCACCTGAGACAACAAAATGGCAGCATGAGAGGGACCTCTGAAAAACTCCTCTGGAGATGACAACTAATAAAACACCTATACCTAAACCAAGGACCCTTTGCACAACACACAATCATAGCTAAGAAACCCACTGGTCACATTAAGGTACTTACAAGTGGGCAGAGGTTTAAATAAAGGGAAAAAATAAAAGGAAGAGCAGGGACAGGACCACAAGCACATGGATGCCCACCTGCAACTCTACCACTGGGGGAAGGAGGAGGAAGGAGGCAGGAGAGCGTCCAGGACCTCACCCAGTCCACAGGACAGAGGAAAGAAGGCCCTCAGGTGGTGCTTCAGATACCACATCCACCTCACTTTGGCCCCATGGGATGCAGAACAGTCCCCAAAGTGTAGCTGCCAGACTTTATTCTGGTTCCCAGAGCAGGAACAACTGGGCAGTGCAGAGCTGCAGCGGAAAGCTCCTGCCAGGAAGGAGAGAGGGGGCTGCAAGCACGTTTCTCAGCCCACAACCAAGACGACCTGAAAGACCAGCATATCGGACTGACCCCAACGCTTAGACCACAATCTAAGTGCACGGAGCAAACCAAGAACAGAAAGGCAAAATCAGGCCCAAATTCCATGCACGACCCCCAGAGCAGCAAAAAGAAAACAAACCACGAACACCCCTCCCCCACAGACCTCTGCCCGCCCGTATCAGCAGCGAACACCAAAGAAACTGCAGCAGCGAGGCTCCAGAGAGGTTGAGAAAATTAAAGAGATGGAGACAGATGGCCCATCAGAAACAGAGCACAAAGCAACAATTATAAAAATGCTTAAGGAACTGAATAATTTCAACAGAGAGATAGCAAGCATCAAAGAAGACTTACAAACCATTGTAAAGGATGAAAGAGAGATAATGACTACATTAACTGAATTGAAGAACAGAATGAAGTCACTAAAATGAATAAAACAGAAGCGCAAAGCAGTGATTTGCAGGAAAAGCCAGCAGAAAACACGCAGCCAGAGCAGTTAGATAATAATAATTTCCAAAACAATGAGGATGGATTGAGATTCCTCTGGTACAATTTTAAGTGGAAGAATATTAGAATCATAGGTGTGCCAGAAGGGACAGAGGAAAAGCAAGGGATCAAGAAATTATTTGAAGAAATAATGACTGAAAATTTTCCTAACCTGGTGAAGGAAATAGACACACAAGTCCAGGATGCACAAAGAATCCCAAACAAGATGATCCCAAATAAGAACACACCAAGACACATCATAATTAAAATAGGAAAAGTTAAAGTAAAAGAAAAAATTCTAAAACCAGCAAGAGAAATACAAGTAATAACTTAAAAAGGGACACCCATTCGACTCTCAGATGATTTCTTACCAGAAACTTCACAGGCCAGAGGGATTGGCAGGAAATATTCAATATGATGAAAATGAAAGACCTGCAACCAAGAGTAATGTACCCAGCAAGGCTAGCATTCAAAATCGAAGGACAGATAAAGAGCTTCTCAGACAAGAAAAAGCTAAAGAAATTTATCACCACCAAACCAGTTCTACAAAGAATGTTGCAGTGGTTCTCAACATTCCTAATGTTGCGACCCTTTAATACAGTTCCTCACATTGTGGTGACCCCCATACAATTATTTTCGTTGCTATTTCATAACTGTCATTTTGCTACTGTTATGAATCGTAATGTAAATATCTTATATGTGTTTTCCGATGGTCTTAGGTGACCCCTGTGAAAGGGTCGTTCAACCCCAAAAGGGGTCGCAACCCACAGGTTGAGAACCTCTGTGTTAGAGGGACTTCTTTAAGATGGGAAGAGGGATGAGAGAGTGGATAAAATAGGGGGAAGGGATGGAGAAATTTAGTTTGATTGTTAACAGAAAACTGAAAGTAACAAAAAAACAAAACTCATGGACAGTTAATAATTTAGTAGTTACCTGAGGGTAAGGGGGGGAGGTGGGTGGGGGAGAAGGGACAGGGACACAAATAAATGATGATAGAAGAGAACTGACTCTGGGTGATGAATATATAATACAACACAGAGAAGATGTAATGTAGAATTGTACACCTGGGACTATGTAATTTTTATAATCAATGTCACTTCAATAAATTTAATTTAAAAATTGAAAATAAAAAAGGAATTACACATTCACATGTATGTATATAAATACATATATCTGAAAATAAAATGAATGAATGAATAAGTACCTACAATTTGGTAATTTCCCACCACATAAACTTGCTTTCTGACTCACACACTTTTTTCTTAATTTTCTAAAGACATACATTATATATATCTAAAGATAGTATCAGGGTGCTCTTGAATATGTTCACATTCATATAAAAATACTAATTTTTTTATTAAATATTAAAAACAAGCATTGTTCTGCATAGTGGCATTCTAGGTGATTTTTTTCTATATGTTTTTGCTAAGAGGGAAACAAATACTGCCTTTTCAAAGTAAAATCATTAATTTTGGCCTCATAAAGTAAATATGATATGGCAATCCAGCACCTTGATTAGTTTTATTCATCTCACATTTAAAACTATGTGACAACACACATTCACCAAAAGTTAAGTTTCAAAATACAGCCATCCTTCCAGTAATCCCATTTCTGGATATATACCCAAAAGAATCGAAAGCAAGGACTCAAACACCCACATTCATAGCAGTCTAATTCATAATAGTGAAAAGGTGGAAGCAACCCAAATGTGCATCAGTGGGTGAATAGATAAAACAAAATGGAGTATATACATACAATGGAATATTAATCGGCTTTAAAAATGGAATGAAATTCTGATAGATGCTGTAACATGAATAAACTGAAGACGTTATGCTAAGTGAAATAAACCATTCACAAAAAGAGAAATACTGTATGATTCCACTTACATATTAAGTACCTAGAGTAGTCAAATCCATAGAGACAAAATGTAGAAAGGTGGTGGCTGGGGAGTAGGGAACGGAGAGCTACTAATTAATAAGACAGAATTTCCATTTGGGAAGATGAAAACACTCTGGAGATGGATAGTGGCGATAGCTGCACAACCACGTGGAATATGCCTAATGGCTCTGAACTGTACACTTAAAATGATCAATTTTATATTATCTATATTTATCACAATTCATAAAACACACACACACACACACACACACACACACACAACTGTCTAGAATAATACAATGTTTGCAGAAATCCAGTGTTCTGGATATCTCAAGGATAGTCTCACCTAGAATTCTCAAACAAATGCCATCTACAAGTTTCGGTTGGATATAAAGAGCAGGATAGACAGACAAAAAGACACCAAAACAAGTGATTCGCACAACAGCTAATTACAGAACAAATCTATAAGCAGGTGGGACAGAACAATGGGAAGTAGAACTGCTAGGTAAGTTAACAGTCAGAGTCAATGTGATTCTTTGTGTATGAAAGTATCAATCACACAACAAAGTGAAAGAGGTACAGGAAAATGGCTCTGCCATGGTGCCCAGCAACCCTGCATTTATCCAAATAAGCTGCATAGGCAAAGGCTAACCTGCTGCTGATTGTTGTGGAGGAATACCTTATGATTCTCATGGAAGATAAGACAAGAGGGGCCTGAGGAGCTGTCAAGAGGCTGTCTTGGTCTGTTTGGGCTGGGGAGCTTATAAACGACAGAAATTTACTTCTCACAGTCTGGAATCCAGAAATCCAAGATCAGGGTGCCAGCATGGTATGGTAAGGGCCTAGTTCTGGGCTGCATACTTCTCACTGTGTCCTCACATGGTGGAAGTGGCTAGGGATCTCTTTCGAGTCTTCATAAGGTACTAATCGCATTTGTGAGGGCTCCACCCTCATGACTTAAGAACCTCTCAAAGGCCCTACCTTCTAATATCATCCCATTGGGCCTTAGTATTTCAACACAGGAAGTAGGGCAGAGGGGGACACAAACATTAAAACCATAGCAGAGGCCTTTTTCCAGTCTCCTCCCTATCTCTCTGATGGCTGTCATAAGACAGATTCTCACTGCCTCCTCCTGGGTTATGGTAAAGTATGGGGCCTTCTGGGCACACCTCCACCCTGCCCAGAATAGAGTTCGAGAATATAAACCAGCTTCCCCAAGAATATATACTCAGCTTCCACCTAGATTTGGCTTCCCCAAAGCAGGATATCCTATGACTCACACAGTCATTGGCCTCTTTTAATTTCAGTGTCACCCTTTTTGGTGTGTTGGACAAGAATTAAGGGAAGTTGTCACCTTTGGCTTATTCTTTTTTTCTGTCAGTATAGGTAATCCACCACCTGAATCTAAATGTAGTTTGCTTTATCTTTATAGGTCAAATAGGTCAGGCCTTGGCCTGGCCTTGTTTTGTGTGAGTGAGCTCAACAAGTAGTAGTCGTGAGGCTGTTGACCATTACAAACCAAATGGTAATCTTTAGATGTGAGTAGGAAAAGAAGACTGTTCATTACCAAAATTTACCTTTTCGACTTGTTTTTATGTGCAATAAAGTCTTGTTTTCCTCCAATAAACCCAGAACAGAGATGAGATATGCTCTCTTCTTTCCTATATAATTTTTCCATATCCAGGAAGAATGCTTCATGCACTGGCATACTCAATAAATACTGTCAACCACCTCACACAATGTAATTTTGTCTCTGATCTACAAGCAGATAAGCCACTGCTCTTTGATTTCACAGAAAAAGGAACCACAATCACGTGAGTTAGTTGTTTTGGGGGGGTTTTTTGGAGACACTTGGTTAAGATCACATTTTCAGGCATTATGATAGGCCATTCTGATGTTCTGTAAAGGATATATTATACCCTTATTTCTTAAGGGGGAAGAAAGCACTTTTTCCAAACCAAGAGAAAAATTATTTCTATAAAGCAAATATCCTGCTAGAAATTAAGAAGTGCTCAACGAATGAGGAGGACATATCAGATGAACATAGCTTAAAAGGAACCAGTCTGCAATTTGAAAAGGCTCCCACCAACCAAATCTAGGACAATTTGAGCAACAACAAAAGAACATACTGCAACTCTTTGAATAAAATAAGAATTCATGACTCCATACTGATAAATCTATTGATGAGGAAAAGAAGAGACCTCTTATATCAAAGATATGCCTATCAAAAAATACAGAAGCAGATAAAAAAATCATGAATGGACAGTACAACTAATATGTGAAAAACTGGTACGAAATGGGATATTTATATAGTCTCAATCTCCCCATAAATTATTATTTTTAATTGAAGCTTATTATGCTAAAGAAACCTAAATGATACCATCCATTTCACAAATGCTAAAGTCAACATCACCAATGTTGGGATAAAAAGAAAACACTGCCTCTTGATATGATGCACCGCTTCAGCAGTATCCCTGCCAAAAATGCATTACCTGAATCTAATCAAGAGAAATATCAGACAAACCCAAACTGAGGGTTATTTACAAAATAAATGGCCTGTGCTCTTTAAAAATGCCAAGGTCAAAAAACACAAAGAACTGTTTATTACATGTTAAATGAATGCAGTATCTCTATTGGTTCAAATATTTACTGAACTCTGACTAGTGCCAAGTACTGTTCTAGGTACAAGGGAGATCTTGGTGGCAGGGCACACACAATGCCTATCTTCATAGAGTAGATATCCTGGTGGGGGTTAGGGGCAACATACAACAATCAGGCAAACAAGGTAAAGTGACAGAGTGCTGGGGGTAGCAGAAGATTTTCCCTCTCTGGATTGTGCTCCTAGGAAGACGCCCTGAGGAGGTAACACAGGATGCCCAGGAGCAACCAGGTAATCATTTTGGGGAAAGTGAAAGGCAGAAGAAATAACAAGACCCTGAGACAAGGACAAGCTTGAGAGTTTGAGGCCCTTGTGGCTAGTCGCAATATGAGAAAGGAGGTGGCTGTGGTAGGCAGGTTGGACAAGCACTGATAGTGAGTATGGGGAGGAGTCTGTGTTTTACTCTAAGCACAGGGTCATAAGCAGGGCAGTGACATGATAAACTCCACATTAATTAAGGGGAGAGAGACAGGATTTTAAGAACAGAGTGAAGAAAATAAATCATAAGAGGCAACTAATAATGAATAAGAAGCTAGAAAAATTTGTTACATCTGCTCAAAGATCTCTGAAGTTGCAACAGAGTCTATTTCCCTACCAGATTTTAACAGGAAATAGCAGCTTTATTACCAAATCAAAACCTATAATAATGGAGTACTATGTGAGTAATATATTAGGGTGAATACCGGGAGTAGATGTTTACAAAGGAGTACCCCCAGTAAACCTTGCTGACATCAGTCAGAAGTGCTCTTCCAGTCTCCACATCCATCCTGCCTCGATCCATTTGCCTGGCTTCCCCCAGCCACATATACTACCAATGTCCCCCACTCAGGGACTTATGAGGGCTGTTAACAGAAGTATCCACCACATTGCAATTCCCAGAGACCAACTTTTAACCAACAAGCAGTACTTTAAAATGTATAAGCTTAAGTATTTACCACATATTAATCTGCTTTAATTGCTGCTATTATTGGACTGCTCAAATCAAACTCCAAGAACAAAACTCGAAACAAATCCACTAACATCTACAGAGCAAAAACAAAAATATCTCCAGGAAAGGCTTTCAGTTTCTATCCTCATAACACAAAATTTCTTATAGCTAAGTCAAAGTGTGCATCATTTAAAAATGCTATGGAAGTAAACAAGCATGCAAAAAATGTTAATATAAACCTCTGCATCTTTTATAATCTATTGAAATCAAAGTCAAAAGCATAGTATCTATGAAGACATTAAATGGGAAGTTTTAGAACAGGACAAAAATG
Organism: Lyroderma lyra; assembly: GCA_004026885.1. Classification (NCBI taxonomy): domain Eukaryota; kingdom Metazoa; phylum Chordata; class Mammalia; order Chiroptera; family Megadermatidae; genus Lyroderma; species Lyroderma lyra. The sequence continues at coordinate 17,475 of PVJL010002707.1, forward strand.
CTCATTTCATTTCAAATTACACAGGCTACTAAAAAAAAAAATAATAACCTAAGACATGAAAGCTAACCGATGTTCACAGCATAAGAACAATTTTTAAAAGCAGAGAAACCTGGAACTTATCAGGGGCAAGTTCAGAGAGAAAGAGCAAGGAGAATCACTAATTTTACTAAACAGTAAGTTTTCCAGCTTTCAAGGTCCACTAAGGTTCCTCTTTTCAAATGTGTTTGCAACCTTATCCCCAACTTAAGGTTCACCCAATTTAATCCATTTTAGGTCTACTGTATTTGGGAATCCCTTAGGAAAACTGAAATATGGCTTTTAAAAATACATATCTGAGAAAATTAGTTCCAAGGCCCTGCTCTGAAATTTGCTTCCCCCAATCATTCACTACCTTCCTCCATCTCCCACAATAGAGTTACTGCTTCTACAGTCATGTCCAACTCCTAACCTTGATCTTCACCCTGCCACAGCTGACTGGATGGATATCTTTCACAGAGGAGCCATTCCAGTAATCAGGGTAAGTGAACTAAATCCTTTCTCCTGGAAAACTGGAACGCCAAAATCATAGCCAGTCTTCTGTGGTCCTAGACTTGAGGATACTGGGGTGACCATTTGCCATCAGGGAGGGAGGGAGGGAGGAAGAGGGAGAGAGAAGGAGGGATTTTATAGAGAATCAAGATTTACAGAAAAATAAATTTGTGAGAGAGAAGGATAAAACCAAGTAAGACAGACAAGAGAATTTAAAAGTGAAATACTGAAGGAGATAGCTGCCTCATTCCTATAGGCTATCCAATTCTCAACTCTCACTCCTGTGAGACTGAGCAATGCTCCTCATACCTTTGCTTTCCATTAAATATCCTCATTTACTTCCCTCCCCTACTCCCCACCCATTTTACTCAAGACTATTTTAGTGAACTTCTGTTTCATACAAGCAAAAGAATCTGTGGTAGGTAACTGCCAAGATAGCCCCAAATATTTCCAGGTATTCATACTCTTGTGTATACCATCTCCTTTGGCATGGGTTGAATTTTAGTCACCTGATTCTAACGAACAGTGATGGATGGTCACTTCCAAACTTGGGTTATAATAAGGCTGTGGCTTCCATCTTGAGGGTATCTCTTGCTCTCTCTCAGAGGTGCCGTGTTGTGAGTTGCCCTATATAAAGGCTGACATGGCAAGGAACTGATGTCTACAGCCAAAAACCAGCAAGCACCTGATGCTGACAATAGCCATGTGGGTGTGTAGGGAAGAGATTCTCTGCTAGTCGTGTCCTGAGAGAACCACAGTCCCAGCTGACAGCTCCACTGCAATCTCCTGACAGACCCTGAGCCAGAGGCTCTGAGGTAAACTGTGCCCAGAGTCCTGACCCACAGAAACTAAAAGACAGTAACATAGTCTTGTCCTAAGCTACTAAACGTTGGGACAGTTTGTTACACAGCTTGATAACTGATACACCATATTTTGCCAGGTATAATGCACTTCCAAGTATAATGCACACCCATGTTTTTGGCCCAAACTTTCAGGGGAAAAAATCTTTCATTTTAATTTTTCAATTCAAATTTTTATTTATTTACATTTAGGTACTTGTTTTTTGTATTATAAAAGAACTTCAGCATTTATTTTTTAACATATATGGTATAAGAAATTTTATGTAACAATTATAAAACATAAGAACAGATAGAGGTACAAGAAATTTTATGTATAAAAATTTTTTATATATAAAAACCAGTTATTGTATTCCAGGGTATTATTTTGCATACAGATATCATTATTGATTTCTAAAGTTACACTTTTAACTCATAAGCATAATTAAAAGAATTTAAAACATTTCTATAGATACAGAATTAGTACTACCCATGTATAATATGCATCCTTATTTTTCCCTTACAAATTTGAGCAAAAAAGTATGCATTGTACACAGCAAAATACAGTAATGCTCTAAGACATAATTCTCACTCAGATTAACATCACGTAAAAAAATAACATTAAGATGGGTCAAGATTAATGACTTCTTGAGAATCTTTAACCTTGTTATGTGCACTGGTGTGCAGTAGTAAAAATGTTCTGACTCTCACAGCAGAGACTTGCTCTCAGACCACGAACTGCCAAGAACTAGCTGTGGGATGCTAAGGAATAATTCCTCATAGAAGCTCAGCTGCTTAGCTCTATGAAGGCCATTTTCTCATACTCAACAAAAAGATCATATTGCTTTTACAATTCTGAAGACATCTATTCTGTCTTCCATGTTATAGCTCTGATTAATCATTTTCTGAAATCCAGAGTACATGCAAAAATACATAAGAAACTGCTCTGCAATGCACATCCATCCATTATGAAATCTTTCAGAACAAATGTCCTCCTAATGAGCATAATTAATTAAATAAGATGATTGGGGACTAAGCCACCAACAAGTTCAACATTACCTACTGACATCCAAAATGAACCTATGGGGAGTTCCCTGATGATGTAGTGGCTTAAGGCTTCGGCGCTGGCGCTGTCAACACTGCAGCCTGGGTTCACTTCCCAACCAGGGAACTACCCACATACCAAAAAAAAAAAAAAAAAAAAAGAACCTATGTCCCAATCCAAGAAGGATCTTTCAGAAGCATAGATAGTTTCCCTCTGCCTGCAGCACCCTTTCCAGCCTCATCCCCACTCCCGATCCTCTTGCCCTTGCCCTCCGACTGTCTTTGCAAAGCCTTCCTTAACCACATTCCCTCTCCACCCAGAGCAGAGGCAATCATTCTGGCCTTCCTTCTATCTCAGTATAGTATAAGGTATTATACTATAATCACTCATTTGTGTACCTGTCTCCTTTACTAGATTATTAGGTCCTTAAGGACAAGGTCCAAGTTATATTATCTTTGAATTCCCAGCATCCAGCAGGAAGCCTATTATTACTTAGTACCTGAATTGACCAATGTTTGTTGACCTAATGAAGAACTGAACTTTAAACGCCTAATGAGACAGCAAATTCCCCTACTTGTAGAAAATACGCTCCTGCTCAGAGCCATGGCTCTAAATCTGATCATCCCTGACACCGCTAATTTCCCTCACCCACTAAAGTGATAGAGAATAGACATCTCTTAGTGAACACTTGCCTACTGAACTCCATTTTCTCTCCAACTATTTCTCTATGGTCAAAGAGAACATTCTAGAAACACTTCCACATAAGGAATTTACCATTTGCTAGAAATTTTAGTTTGAAAGGAAAGGAATTTCTCAGCTTGTCTAGCTCCTTTACAGTATTAGCATTCTGCTCATATGGCCTCTTTATCTATAGCGACAATTACAGACTAAAAAACTGTCACCTCTTTTAAATTCTGAAAAAAAAATTATTATTATAAGCTTTGTGATCAGTCTTTCAGCCACAGCCACCCCACACACTCATCCCACCATCAACATTAACATTTTCAAATAAAAAATGGTAATAAGAAACATGTATTCTAGACTTCAATAGAACAAAACAAGTGAAATGAAGGCCAAAATATCAAGCATCTTATAATAATGCCTCAAAATTAGCTGAAGTATTTTACACATTCAGAAGCAAACAAAACAACATGACTAACTTAAACTTCAGTAATTTCTTCCATCACAGGTTGGTTGAATTGAACAACCAAATTATATAATGAGAAATGGCTCATTTGTTAGCCTGAAAACATTCAAAAGGGGCACTGCTCTCTATTAAGAGAATATGATTTCAAGTTCATTATAAAATACCCTTTACACCTGAATAATACCTGAATAACTAGCTAGATACCTGTTCACTAGAGCACCTAGTAAAAAGCACTTTTGTTCATCTTATTCCAATGGTTCTACATTCTTAAAATGAAAATACTTAAAATGTTCTATAATCATAATTTTCTGTTTAAGAATTACATTCCTGGTCCTCACAAACTGCTAAGCACCTCCTATGTAAGGAGTAAAAAACTATATTTTGCCATATTTTCACTTTGTGCAAACAAACTTTCTAGACTGTTTGCATTTCCAAAGCATCTGAAAGAATGAAAGAATACATTTGAGTTGGGTGACCTCTTATTTCATGGAACAGGTATATACTAGGTCTGTTTAAACTTTAGATTCACTCTAAAAACAAAACTTAAGGTCACTTTGGAGGACCTCGGAATACAAAAAGAATAGAGAGAAAATAACTGAGGTCTGACTGCTTCCGTGGGGTCTGCCTTGATCTGAAGAATTTATCTTCCACAACACTTCTAGATGTGCCACATGAACAGAGAGACTCATTCTCGTAACTCCAAATAATGCTACTAAATGGTTCTGCATGTGCAGACAGTCCCAGAAAGAGACACAGCACTTATGACTTGCTCTTCCCATCTTTCTACCAGGGGCCTTTTTAATCCAGTAGTAATGGCCCAGGCACCCGTTTCTCTTCATGCTCTATAATTAAGGTATTGAAAACCACCTCTGTAATAAATGAGTAGCTATACTCTGAAATGATAACATATCCTAACAAGTAGGTTCCACATGGGTATAGCAGGAGTTGACAACACTTTCAAAACTGGGGCTTTTGGAAAACAACTTCAAGAATCACTTCCATAATTGTATCTTTATAAAATACTTCTACATATAAGAGAAAGATATCTTCGGTTCAATATTCTTAGAGGCAATGTTTAATTGTCAGAAATACAACAACACATTTTTTGGAGCTTTCATCACCTAGGCAAGCTACAAATCAAGACATGAATTTCTAAACTTCTATTTCCAGAAACCCACAATGCCAGTTCCTTATTCTATCAGCAGTGGCTCAGGTAACGAAACTGACTCTTGAAATCAAATAATTTAAATGGGTCCATCCCACCTTGAGATCATCATGCGAAGAGAAATAAGACCAAAAAATAAATAAACAAATAAATAACCCAAGAACCACATGACTGCACTCATATGTGGAATATAACACTGAAAGCAACAAAGGAACAAAAACTCATGGACATAGTCAACAGTTGAGTGGTTATCTGAGGGTAGGTGGGAGAGGGTGGGAGAGGAGGGAGGGGGAGTCAAATATATGATATTGGAAAGAGAACTGACTGGGTGGTGAGCACATAATGCAACACATAGACAATGCACTGTACAATTGTACATCTGGAACCTATGTAATTTTTGCTAGCCAATGTCACCCTGAAAAGTAAACAAACAAACAAACAAATAAATAAATAAAAGTCTGTTCCTAAATATATTCTTTTTCTTAAGACTATAACAACGCAACACAGATGCAACACACTGTGGGTTTCTGTCCCTCCAAAGAGACAAAATACCAGACTCCTAAATCAAACATTCATTCTGTTCACTGCCTGCCTCAAGAGGCCAGGTTCTTAGGATGAAGTTGATGAGTTTTCAAAGTCCACAAAAATACAAAATTGTACTGAGCATGCAAATCAAGCTGAAGCTACATTTAAAAAACACAGATCAGAGCTTTACGAACTCTAAGAGACATTCCTTTATATTCCTCATTAAAACAGACTCTGAAATGGAAAGTCCACTCTGAGTACTAATAAAATATGAAAAACCCACACACAGAACTCGCTGATATTAAAATTGAAGTAAAAAATAAAACTGCTGATTAAAAGAAAAAAATTTTACCAATGCCTTTCAGTATATTACAACAAAAAAAGAAAACAAAAGAAAAAGGAGAAAGTGTAAGGGAAGAAAATTAAGTGATTTTTTTTTTAATTTGAGTGAAGAAATTAAACAACTTCCTGGTACAGATAGAACCTATACTACCATCCATTGTCAGAACTGAAGGTAATATCTTTTCTGACAGTAATACCATTAGAAGCACCATCTCAGAACATCTCAGATGCTAGTTCTAATGAGCAGCAACCATCTGCAAAACTGGTGGTAGAGGGGCATCACTCACATCAAATGGCATCCATCAGAGCTGTGCAGCCTAGAGTCTACGATGTTCTACCCTGAGGCCTTGAATGTGTGTGGCAAGTGCCAAGACAGCAGAACCATTGGGAACTCACACCTAATTTTTTTTTTCACCTTGAATCCCAGAGCCTGTAGCTCAATGGTTCACAAGAAAAACAGTTGCCTCCCTGAGGAAATTATATTTGGCAATGTCTGCAGACATTTCTAACTGTCATGACTAAAGTAGGGAGATGCTACTGCCACCTAAACATCCTACAATGGACAGGGCAGCCCCCACCACCATCAACAAAGAATTATCCAGCCCAAAACAGCAATAACGCTGAGGTTAAGAAACCTTCCTATATCTTCCTTAAGGACTCCTGTTTTATTTAAAGCAGGAATGTCCAACCTTTTGGCTTCCCTGGGCCACAATGGAAGAAGAATTGTCTTGGGTCACATACAAAATACACTAACGATAGCTGATAAGCTAAAAATAATGTCCATGCATAATTTTCATAATATTTTAACAAAGTTTACAAATTTGTGTTGGGCCGCAAAGTCACCTGGGCTGCATGTGGCCCATGGGCCGTAGGTTGCACAAGTTTGATTTAAAGTGTCCCTGAATGTCATACCACGTAGCTGGACTATGTAAACATACAAGTATTCTTTCACATGTGAATATCGCTAATGAAGACAACCCATTTATAAAAATTAATTTGGGGAATAGAAAATTAAAGTGTATAGTCAATTACAGACTGTCTTTCTCTACTAGACATCAATATAGTAGCTTTACACCATATTTCAAACCATGTAAATTAAAGTCAGATATAGATAGCAGGGGGAAAAATTCAATGCATTGACTGTCAATCTTCCATGTCCAAAATGAATATAGAGATCTAGTATGAGGTCACAGGATACTGGGTGGCAAGGATGAGGCTGCAATGAGTCATGTGTAAGCGGAGGTAGCTGGCTGTCACCTAGCAGGCTGCCATCCCAGCTAACCCATCTGCACAATCTCTTCTCTCTGATTTTTACTTCTGCCAAACATCTCTCCCATAATCCCCTTCATTCTTTCCTTCTATTTCTGTCGCAATGCCATCTTATAAATACCCCAGACACAAGAATAAATTTCACTTTCAAAAACCCAAATTTGGCTTCAACACGTTTCTCTCTGAATATTATTAGTTAAATGAGAGGAGAAAATTTTGTCCAGCTCTCCATCCAGTCTCCTGGTTTCATGTCAGAAGTCCACAGAGCCTCTCCCAGAAGATCATCCCCACTGACTGAAAAATCACCACCATACTTGTTGTACAGCTCAAATCACTGTCAAGGATACAAAGGTGCCCAAACATTACCAAAGATAATAGCAGCCAATTCACTTTTGAATGCCTACTTTTTATCTCTCGGGGCCTTGCCTGGTTTTCACAATGTGTGCTATCCTGCATCTGGGGCCCCCCTGATTCATCCCACTCTAGCAATGCTGCCACAGCTTCTCCTCACCCCCATTGTTCACATACTCCCCTTACAAAACCCAAAGGCTGCCAATAGCTCCATAACATGAGCTACCATGTAGTATTCCTTCTGCTGCAGAAGAGAACTCTGAAACAGCAAAGTGTGCTCCCACAGAAGCAAATGGTTTGCAAAGTAAGAACACATTCCCTACCCCTTAAATTTATCCCTGTGTGAATACCAGCTTTGCTAGGCTTCCTCCAGACTTCCTACAAAATATAAGAAATGAAAAAGATACTAGATTCATTTTATAGAAAAGTGTCAAATATGTGCTTAAATTAAAATGAATATGTGTAAACAACCAAATCTCTTCAGTATCAACTGTAGCTTTCAGAAGACAGAAGGTACTCTTTAATGCTACATAAACCCTATTTACCAATGTTTTTCAAGCAAAGGAATAATAAGAATGACACACTAAAGTTAACAGCCCATAACTTACACACAGCTTGAGGAAAAAAAGGCTGTGGAAAATAAGATGATCCATATAAACTGACAAAAGTAATACTGTAAATGAATGTAACCCTTGATGAATTTCTAAGTTTGAAATTTTTTTAAAAATGAATTGAACACAGTATCATGACTTCATTTCTCATCCTAGACTTTGACAGCATACACAAGGAACCCTAAAACGTGGACTCAAAAGTGACCACACAAAATCTAGATCTGCATCAAAAAAAATAGATTAAAGGATAAATTATGATTACACTTAATGGAATAGCTGTAAACAATACCCTTAAAGAGACAGGTTCATTAAGAGACAGAATCCTAAATTTGGAGTGAAATATTTTTTCTTGAAAACCAAGTAGAGGTTAGCCTTTGTAAAAGGACATTTCTATTTGTAAGGGAAATCTCCATCTGTAAGATTGTTTCCCTTACCGTACGAAGCCTGCCTTCAATATCAATGTGAAGGACAGACCTCTTAACCTTCACTCATACACCTATTCCTCTAATTAAGGTTCAATTTGCAGAGTGAGACAAGGAGTTGACCAAATATAATCAAAATTTCTTCAATAACTTCTTTTTCTCTTTTTGCCCACCAAGAACAGAAGCATCCATCCACAGAAAAGAATACACTTATGTTTTTAACCTGACATTTTTTACAACATATAGCTATAATATATATATGGACTCTGAGAAAAAAGATTCATTTGATGTGAACCCCCGAGAAGAAATTTATTTTCTGAAGTGAACTACCCCTGGTCAACCAAGGGTCCAAATTTTATACTTAAGGAGAGTCTAGCGGCCATTTGCTGACAAGGGTTCCTCACGTACCCTGTATAAACAAAGAATCTCAGACTGAACTCTCGGCTTCCTGCACTATACCCGGCTTGCTTGCGCCATCTGAGTCAACCACTACAGGGAAACCCTAGCTTCCTCTTTCTACCAAGGGACTGAGACCTGCTCCATCCAATCAGAACTGCACCGTCTGGATACCTAGTTTACGTAAAACAGACCTAATTGAGAATCTGGGCAAGAACTTTAGCTACAAAAAGACAGCCTCCCGTTTCTCTTGGTGGAATACAGTTTAAGTGGCTACTTGAATCTGCGTCTTCCAGGAGACAGCTCCTTTTGCTTGAATAAATGGTTACTATTCTTTTTTACAGTCTGAAATTAATTTGGGTTTATACATATAAACTCCCAATGCAGAGTATTTCCTATTTTTCCTCAGAGTCAGAAGGTCCATAATCAGAGATATCCAAAATAGAAGTGACTTGTGTTTAACCATCCAACTAAGGCTTCTGCAAGGCTCACAAAGCAAACTGGCAAGGATGTATGTAATTGCAGTTGCTAACAATTAACTTAAGCGCCCTCCAGCTGTATTTCTCTCAGTACCAGGAACCTACAGATGTTGGTTCATCTCCCCTGAGCTGAACATCTATCATACCAATAAAGCCTCACTATACATCCTGAATAAGAAAAAAGATCACAAAATAATGACCCAAAAATTAAAATTACAGATCCTAAGTAATGTGTCTATACAGTAATGAAACCAGGCTGACACAATTCCTTATAGGAGTATAATCAGGGGAGAGTAGATACTTAGCCCAGAGATGTTACTGAAAGGGAGAGCAGTTTGCCACCACAAAATATGCCTCTAGGATATTGATTATTTTAGGCTGGTTAATTTTACGAAATAAATCTGAGAGAAGGCCTGAAAACCAAGTAGAGGTTAGTAAACGGACATTAACACTTGTAAGGAAAATCTCCATCTGCAAGGTTGTTTCCCTTTCACTACCAGGGCTGCCTTCATTATCAGTGGAAAGGGCATGGGCTTAAATCTGCCTAACATTCTTACCCTTGTTTTCTGTGCTTTTCCTGGTAACTTTCCATAACTGACTCTCCACCCTTAACATCATTTTTTGTCTTTAGCTGAAGGTGGTATTTAAAGTAAGGTGGTACTTAAAGTGAGGGCTTACACCATTTTGTTGAGTTACTCAGTGTTCTTGAGTCTATCTCATATATACAGGCAGTATACATGGTATTACATCTTAATTTTTCTCCTGCTAATCTGTCTCATGTTAATTTGAAGATTGAAGGGTTGAGGACAATTCTTCCTTCCTGACATTACCACTGCCCAAACATTTTAGAACAATCTTCTTCATATAGCGTCTCAAGTCCCATTTTTGAGCCATGCCAGAAAAGAAAACAAAAGGAAAACTAAATTTTCTTTAAAAAACCAAAATCAATGCATAGAATATCAATATTCTAACAAAGGTAAAGAAAAAAATATTTCAAGGTTTTCCACTCAGTATTTAAAAACAATCTTCCTGGCGAGGCAAGGAATGCCCAGAGGGAAGCAGCTGGGAGCTGAACAACCCAAGATACTGCTGTTCTGAGAGTCACCCAGCGATGTTCTGGGCAAAATCTTGCTGATCTGAGGAATCTGCCAATTTGTGTGCTGTCACATTGACAACACTCAATTTCAGTTTTAGCACACCTCTTTTTTCCAAGCTAGCAGATAGCAAAAGAAACCCCAAAAAGCAATAAAGGAAGAGAGCCACAGGAAATAGCTACAAGCAGCTGAGAAAAGGAAAGACGTGGGTTAGTTATCTTCTGATAAAGAGTGACTATGACTTTAGATAAACATAAGCAGTCGGAAGGACCTACAGGAGGAGCTAGGGCTTATGGGAGGAGTTCTCCCACTCCATCCTTTTTGGTAAGGAAACACCTAGTTTATACTTTTTTCAGTGGACATTTATAAGCCCTCTGCAACTGTGGAGCTAGTCATACTTTCTGGAAAGAAATGGGACCCAATGACATGCTTAGGGATGCCTGAGTTCATTTTTCAACCCATCAGTTTCCCCTTTATTCAAAGCAGTATTTTTATATAATAAAGTACATTTATGCATGCCTCAAAACTTTATTCTTTGAAGAAATTTTTTTAAAACCCTGGTGTCAGCCTCCACCTAAGGGTACATGTTACATTCCTAGGAACATGGCTCCCCTGACATAGTCAGAAGACTGCCCTTGACAGTCCTTGGGTAGCCTCTGTTAACCCCAGGAGTCAGGGAAAGTTTCTTCAAATACTTACCCCACTACTCACTGCATGACACACAGTATGACTTTGGAGGATGCAACCAATAGCAACAAATGCTAGAAAAAGGACCAGTATTTCTATTCCAAATTCTACTGCCTGCTAGCTTTTCATTCTAAGGCCATACAGCTCTGGAGAATCTCATTCCATCCAGCTTTAGCTTTCTAATTATCCTTTGGTACTACCATGAATACTTGACGTCTTTGTTAAGATGAACCCCTCACGCTGCTGGCTGCTATGGACAGTTTTCACAGTTTGTTGTAGTAGATCTTAGAACCTACTTCACAGTTAAAAATGGGGGGTTAGGTTCCAAAAATTAAAAAAAAAAAACAAAAACATTCTATTATATTTTTATAAGAGAAATATCTTTATTAAAGCAATTTTCACCAAAAGTGTAACATATAGATAGATATGCATTAAATGTTTTCTTCATCATCACTACTAAGCACCATTAACTGAGGGTGCTTCTTTTTGACAAGATACCTTCCTCCTCTCAACTTTCTTCAGTATAATTTTGACTTCTATTCTGTACTTTTTGCAAAAAATCTATTATTTTAAATTGCCTGCTTTTAGCTGGGAGATCTTTATAAATTTCATTATATGGTCCGAAGCACTTGTGAAGTTCTCTCTTTGTGCTTCTTTCAGTGGCAGGAAACGCAGCTCCAACTGCTCAGCTAAGTCTAGGCCTTTCTTTACACTTTTTAGAGTAAAGTGTTTAACTTCGTTGTTTTCACCTGTGCTATCATCCCCTGAATTACCTTGGCATATTCCAGGTGTCACTTCCACCAAATTTGCTTCATCCGTTTCTTCTCCCACCTGTAGTTCTTAGATATCTTAAAAGTTATTATGCTCCATGTTGTTTGGGGATTTCTCTAATTCTCAAACCATGTTAGAGTGAACCCATGTTATAGAAGCACTGTGTTATATACAGGTGTTACGTGTATTTTCAAGATTTTTTTTAAGCAGAGAGGAAAGCGAGGCTCACAGGGGAGGTCCCACAGTAAAGTTAGGTCTGGAATGCAGATCTCCTGATTACAGGTATCTGACTCTTTGCCCTCCATTAACTTCAGAAAGCTAAAGGAACATTTTGTAAACCCCCTGGGAAGAGCCCTGCCTGAATTTATCACCCTTGAGCTCCTCCCTCATTCTTCAGGAAAGGTAGGATAGAGTACAGAGAGGAAATAGTCTCCTGACCAAGATTCCCAGCAACAAACCACTTAACATTTCAAGATGATGCAAACTGTTACACAGAAAGTGAATTTTCTCCTTCCTTTCCACTACAAACTGAAAAGGATACCTAAAGTGTGAGAGGGGCTGACACCAACTGTTAGTGCCATGGACTATATTACCCAGGTTGCCTAAATGTTGAATCATGAAAGGATTTGGACTTTTAAGTATGACAAGTATGATACTGTCAACAGCTCTCTTGTGAAAAATACCAAACACTGCTTCCTTAAAGTAAGCCCAGAATGACCCACATGGAGCTAAATCTTTGACCCTGTATGATTAAAACAAAATTTTAAAACTACTAACATGTCTTGCCTCTTATTTTTTTTTATTTTGGTTCTGCCCTTTTCCCAGGTACAAATGGATATGATCTTTGTGTTAGTTTCAACCTAGCCAGAAATGTGAAAGCAATTCATCTCCTTAAGATGATAGAGTCAATCGGCTTTGTAGAAAAGAATGAGACAATCTACCATTCCACAAAATCATTTAATCTTTACTCCTCTCAAGAAGCAGGCAGAAAAGTAAAAATTCTAATCACAGAGTCTTGCTAACCAAATGTATACAAGCAATGGAGTGATCTCTTAAAGCAGGCATGGGTTAGCCACCAGGAGGGTCAGATTCTAGATACAGATCTAATTAGCAGGGCAACTAGCGAGGCATGGTACAATGAAGCCCAACTCTGCCACTAACTACCTGTGGAAACTTGAGCAAATTTCTTAACCATTAAGGCTCAATTTCCTCTCCCGTAAAATGAGGAGATCGATGTAAAGATTTAAAAAGATAATACTGGTCAATAATTACCAGAGTTCTCGTCCCAAAGTTAACACACAGAAAATTCTATCCTTGTCCACAATTTGCATGACCTGTGCAAAAGACTGCACCTCTCCAAGATTCAATTTCCTTATCTGTAAAATGAACAAATGACTTCCTGATTCTAAATTAGAGAGAAAATAAGGTAAGTAAGTGGAGTAGAGGTCATGGAGGCATCACCACTTTTTGAAGAATGGCTCTCTCGCCAAACCCTCTCTACACTGCCAAAATGCAGTCAGTCCATTCCCGGTCAGTGTCTTCACAAATCTTGCAGGCAGCGTAGCTAATAAATCTTAGTCTGGAATTAAAAGTCCACAGATAGGGCTTTGCACATCAGGTTGGAAATATTAAAGTGGGAATGATACTAAAGAAAAAGAATGCCAAAGAGATGAGGATTAAATAGGTTGCAGATATCCCCCCAAAAAAAACAAAACAAACAAACAAACAAAAAAAAAACAGCAATTAAAGTTAATACCACAACAGGTACTCTAATTTAAAATTATGCCTTTGTCTCCTTACCATCATAACAGTGCACTTTTTCTGGTCACCCTTGCCACACCCGGATGAGTCCCTTAGGCTTCTAGCTTCTCTGGATATGAGAAGTTCAAACACTATTTGCTATATAAACACCATTCATGTTTAATACAAAAAAAATCAATATGAGTGGCTATATTCATAACTGCAGAGGGTTCTTCTAGTACTGTTTGGTTCATTAAGCATTTTAGCTGCATTTTGATCCTTAAGGATGTATGGCCACACCTAAAGCCATTCATCTGAAGAGACAAGGAAAAAGGACTAAACATAGCACATTGTTAAACAGATTTCTATTAGCCACAGTTTCCATTTAGTTTAGGTGGAGTTTTTTTTTAATTATGCTTTAAAATCTTTCCTCTCATTTCATTTTCAAGACTTCACTCTACCTGTTACCTCTCAGAATAAAATGCAAACAAAACCAAAAAGTGTCACATCTACTCTTCTTTCATTATTACAAGTCTTGTTCATTCTCTACTTCCACCTGCTTCCTCTCACCCAATACATATACATGATGATGCTCCAACTCTGACATTCTTAAGTGGCTGGCTTCACTCATTCATTCAACATCTATAGAGTGTCTTCAAGACAGCAGGCACAATTCTAGGAACATAGGTTACATCAATGAACAAAACAAAAATGTTCTACTGGAAATTCCATGCTAGTAAGTAGAAACAGTTATTATTATATATGTATGTACTAGTATATACTTATACAGTGTGTTACAGGTGATATGGAATAAAGAAACAGTAGTGTAGAGAATGTATACTAGGATTGCTGATGGGGCAGCAGGAATGATGTTAAGGGGGTGCTATCAGGAAGGCCTCAATGAAAAGTGAGACTTGAACCAAGAAAGAAGACAGTGAGAGTGTTAGCCAAAAGAACACACAGAGAAGAGCATTCCAGGCAGACAGACAGAACAAAGGCCCTTGGGCAAGAGCATGTCTGGTATGTTCAAGGAATGGCACTAAAGGAGGTCAATGTGGCTGGAATGAGAAAGCAAGCGACCAACTAGAGCTGGCAGGTGGGTCACACAGAGGACCTTGGATTCCCCTGTAAGTCTTTTTACTCCAAGTATGAAGTAAGGAGTCACTGCAGTTTTTGAGCAGAGGAGTGATGTGTTAAGTTTCAAAAAGGATCTCATCACATAGCTGCTGTGTTGAGAACAGAATGCAGTGGGCAAGGGTAGAAACTTAAATCAGAAGAGCAGCAGGAGACGTTTAAGAAGTAGTCAGATTCTGGATATAATTTGAAGGTAGAGAGTCATGCTTTCCTAGCAGGTTGTACATGGAATGAGGGAGATACTGGATTGTCAAGGATGACAGCTGATCTACAAAGGATGAAGTTACTATCAATCATTCTAAGGCCAAACTTGCCAAATGACACTATGGTACAAGATGTTAAAAGTATCCTGATTTATTTGGTTCTCATCAAATTTAAATTCTCTTTAATCCATCCCTCTTTTTTCTCCTCCCACAGAAATAATCTCCTCAGGGAAGTCCAGCCTCTTGTAGACAGATGAAGTTCCTTCTGAGAGAAATTATAGATATGACTGCAAAGATATAAACAGCCTACCCCAAACAGCAACCCAAGACTAATGTCCGACAGCTAGTTAAGCAATAATGGAAAGTTTCCACTGGTCACGTGCTGGCTATATGGCTTTGGACATGTCATTTCTACTCTCCCTGCCTCATTTCTTTGTCTTAAAGTAAGAATAATATTACCCATAGGGTTACAAGAAATACTAAATGAATGAACAGATGTCAAGCACTTAGAGTAGCATCTGACACAGTATGCAATATATAAGGGTTGCAATTATTAGTATCATAGTTGTAAATTATTTTTGCTATTTCTCAATCTCAGAACAATTTTATGAGAAATAATACCTGAGGAGCTGGTGAGTCTAACATAAATTCCAAAAACATGAATAACCTAACACTAGGTACACTGAATACAAAGACAGGGCAAGTTCCAGGGTAGGTCTCATGGAAGTCTAACTGCCCCAACTCAGTCACTGAAATGCTGGGGGACAAATATTACCTACCCATCATGTGTCTGGGCAGGGAAAAATGGGTACATACCTCATTTCTCTGTGGTCTAAAGAAACTATCACAAAAGCCCCATAAATTTCTCTGAACCTTTCCATTCTAGTTGTATGTGATGTCTTTCAGGATATAAGAAAGACAGTGCTTGAGCACTTCAGCTTTTGTTATATTCTGTACGAGAATCAAGAATTCAGATGTAGTTTTTAAATGTTTACTAATCACCTAACAATAATATAACTCAAAAGTTAAAATATAGATATATATCGAAATCCTATTTAACTCATCTGTTCTCTTTTCCAGCCCCCAACACTGAATGAATTTCTATGGAAAATGACCCTGAACAACAACAGCAATTCTCAACCCTGGCTGCATCTCAGAATTATCTGGAGAGCTTTAAACATACTAATGCCAAGGCCCAATCCTAGACTTCTGGATTAATTGAAACCAATGCTGAGAACTGGTGGATAGGTAAATCCTAGAGGTATCATTTAGTCAATTAGGGAAACAGAATACTGTTTAAATATTTCTGGGTTTAAACTAGCATCATCCTATGAACTGGGTTATTGGCTAGATTAGAAATACTCTTAACCTAACCTCATCTCTTAAACCATCCCAAACCTCCAAACAAGAGTTGGTGGTCTTCCAAATGTTTTCTCCGAAGTGAATAATGACCAAACTTAAATATCTTTCAAATGAAAAGAACACACAATATTATTCTATTTTTCACTGGCAAAATCTTCCTAAGTCTTACTGCTGAATAGCTAGTTATTACTTTTTTTTTCCTGTTTCCCTACTATTGTCAACAACAGTATGCCTGGCTCTAAGAAATGTGAATTTTCTTTCTATTTGTTATTTTTTAATCTATTATTTAAAACATAAAGTCTCTACCCAATATTAATGCACAACATAAAGGAAAAATTATTGCTAAATGTTTCTGCCTGTCAACACTGTACAGGACCAGGTAATGGCTTTCTACTCATTCACTCATTATTCCTTCAAAATAGAACACTTACTAAGCTTTATGATATGCTAGACACTTCTTTCAGGTAGGTGCTTCAGACCATAGCAGTAATCAAGACATCCTTGGCCTTAATATCCTCCTAGATGCCTTTAAATGCATAAATTTAAAAATAAAGTAATGGCTGTAGTTCAAAATCATCTGAAGAGTAAGTTAAGGGAAGTCTAAAATAGCAACACTAGAAATGTCCTATAGAACCCTAATTTACAAAACACCTACTATAAACCAGGTGTTGTATTAGTCTCTTTATACATTGTACTCATTTTATAAAGGTGCTGTTCTAAAGAGATGAAATTATTACTTAAATTAAAGGGTGGCCAAACAATAAAAAAATGTTTTCCTTTGATAAGAGTTTAAATTTGGCTCTCCACACTAGCAGGAATGCCCCAACCTAAAGTTGACCAGAATGAATTATGACAGAGTTGTATCAAGTCATTCAATACAAGAAAAATTTTCAGATTAGTTCAACCACATCAACTGTGAGAAGATTTCTAGATTAAGAAAAGAAAAATTGTCATAAAAATATATTTCAAATTTCTTACTTGAACATAAACTTTTGCAAACATTGTATTGGTAATACAATTATTAATAAAGATATTAATAAAGATATCAGTAAAATAAATAAACACTACTAGGTTACAGTGATCAATCTTTTAACTTCCTTTACAAACACTACTCCAAGCTAGAAGTCACTCAGATCAATCAGAAATTCATAAGACCGTAATTGAGCCCCAAGCAAAAAACAGGGCAACTTAATTCAAAGCTGTTTCCAAACCATTCTAATGATATTCTTTATTTAAGGAATCAGGTGGAGCTATTTGACTCCAATCCCTCCACCACCCCTCACTCCCAAATCCTTTTGGTTTTGGTTTTGGTTTTAGTTTTCAAAGGAAATGCTGGTGTAGGACTGCCAAGTGGGGTCAATTTGTTAAGTTCCCAGGGAGCTGACACAGGCCAACTCTGTCCTCCAACTCTAGGTAAAGACAGTGATTCCAAAACGGGAATTCACTCCTCAGTTATGCCGAAGATCGTCCATTCCTTCCCTTCGCCTTTTAAAAGACGAACGAGCTCTCCCTTCTCGTGCATAACGTGGTTGTCACTACTACCAGACGGTGCCTGGAACTCCGGGCTCTCGGCTGCCCCCGCCCAGCGCTGCCCCTTCATGTTTGGTGACAAGGAGTGACAAGGCCCAGCTCCTGTCACCCGGTCGCCTGCACCCCTCTGCCTGCGGTACCCGAGCCCCGCCCGGCAGAGTGCCCCCGCCGCTCCCTCGGGGGACAGTCAAGGGGAACCCGAGCTCCAGGTTCCCAGAGCCGGGCTGAGAGAGCCAAGCAGCCTGACTGGCAGATGCCAGTGTGCAGTCCGGACCCCGCGGACGCGGGCGGCGTGCGAGTCCCCATCACAACCAGCCCCGAGCCCGCCGCGCTCACCGTCTATGTTCTCCCGGTCGCTGATGTGCTGCAGGTTGCAGCCTGTGTCCTCGCGACTCAGGTCCGTGTCAGGCCGATAGGACTCCAGCCGGGAGTGGGCATTCCTCCGGAGCTTGGGGCTGGACGACACGCAGCACGAGGTAGTGTTCCCCATCTTCGGCGGCCCGACTCCCGCAGCGCTCGCCTGGCTCCCGGGGCCGGGCGCAGCGTGGAGCGGAGGCCCGCCCGCCGCCCGGGACAGACGGAAGCGTGGCCCGTACGGTCAGCAGCGGCGGCGGCGGCGGGGCCTCGCCATGGGCGGCAGGCGGGGCGGCGACGAGCGGGCGGCTCCCTCGGCCTCCGCGCCGCCCTGGTCCGGGGGGCCTGTCCGCGTCGGAGGAGCGCCCGGTCCGCGCGACTGCAGCCGCCGCGCCTACCTCACCCCGCCGCGGCCATGGCGGGCGCCGCGCAGGCCGCCTCCCCGCGCTTCCCGGTCGGCGCCCGGGTCCCGGCGGCGGCGACGGCGTCTGCAAGAGGTTCCGGTTCAAGCAGCGGAGACGAGTATCCGCGCCGGCGGGCGTAGGCGACGGGGTGGCGGGCGTGGGCGGACGCGACCCTCGGCCCGGCGCGGGGAAGCGCGGTACAGCAGGAGGTTGCTCGGCACCCGCCCCGCCCCGCCGCCGCCCCGCCCCGCTGCCCTGGAAGCAGATCGCGGCCGGGAGGAAGGTCTGGGCCGGCGCCGCGCGCGTGTATGAGGGGGTCGGAGCCGCGGGCTCGCCTCATGCGGGTTCTGGGAGCCGCGGCGACATCGTGGGCGCTCCGCGTCCCGATGCCCTTCTCCTCCGGTCTCTGTCCTCGCCTCCCCGGGCCCGACGCTGGGACGAGTCGTGTGTGCGGCGGCCCTCCCTAGGGTCGCGAGGCAGAGGAGGGAGGTACGCAGCCCGGCACGGCCCGAGGCTGCGCTGGCCACTCTCGGGGGACAGTAGGGAAGGACCGTTCTTCTTTTTTCAAGCTTTTAAAAGGAAGGTGGACCTTTATTTGGGAGTTCTGGTTTCTGTCTTGAGCTTTGCGGAGGCCTTGATGGTCACCTTGTTTTAAGCCCTGAAATAAATGTGTGTGTGTGTGTGTGGGGGGGGGGGGGGGGCCTGAGCTGTGTTCATGTTTTGAGTTCCTTGAAGGTTAATTTGAGGTAGAGACAGATAACTGAATGTCAGCTATCCTTGTTTACTTTAAAGCGTTGTCGGGTTGTGTCGTGCTTGGGACGCAGTCTGATCTGAGGCCACTGAAATAAGATACAGGTAAGTGAAAGTGCCTGGCCGTGGGAGACGGGCAGTGAGTGGTAGGCTCCGATTCCCTCCTGAGCCCTCCAGCGCCATCCTTCGCCAGCCCGTTCTGTGTCTTGTGAAGAGTATAGATGGCAGAAATAACCTTCCCACCCTTTTCTAAATATCAGTGAACGAGTCATGAGAAGAGACTGGGGAAAAAAATGTTTTTGAACAGGAAAAAACTTAGTACAAACCTTTTAATTATTTTTTTCTTTTTGGTATGTGGGTAGCTCCCTGGCTGAGAATCGAACCCAGGCCGCAGCGTTGACAGCACCAGCGCCGAAGCCTTAAGCCGCTACACCATCAGGGAACTCCCAACTCTTTTAATTTTTAATACATGAAGAAACTGAGGCTCAGAGAGTTGAAGTGCCTGCCCCAGGTATCAGTACTAGTCAGGTTCCAAAAGGGAGAAAAGAAGTACGGGAAGTAATAGTTATCTGGCATCAGTAATGTGTACATCTTGCCAGAGGCTTTGTAATCATTATTTTAATTTTTCCCGTCCAGCCTATTTTTATAACCTATGCTGACTTTCTGTCGATTGGTAATTTTTATAATTTATTAGGTCATATTAAAAAATAAAAAAGCACCACAGTCCGAACAATATTAATGTCTGTGGGTATAAGTAGAGAATGTCCTTGGGGAAAAAATGGCAGCAAAGTGCTAATGATGACAAGATGAGAAACGAAATGGAATTACAGCCGGGAAAGGTGGGGAGATAGCAACAGGACAAAATAATACTCTTTAAGGCAGTTCTGACCCTCTTGTCTCCCAGAAAACTGGGACTGGGTCACAACTACAGGTCAGAATGTATTATTCAGATTTTCAAGACTACAGTGTGTAGGTAAGATAGCTGAAAATTGGGAAAAGGGCTACTGTACTGTCAGTTCTGATTGATGTTTTGTAATTCAATTACTGAACCATATGTGTGTGGCATATTCACTTAGGCACATTAAATTTTCTTTAGTCACAAAATTTATAATTAATGATATGGTTTGAAGGGCTTAAGATGGGAGACTGAGTAGCACTGAAGAGACAGGATGGCTCTCAAGCTACCTGTTCTAGAGGGCCAATGGGCAGTGTTAACTGGGCATAGCATCTGGAGCAGGGGAAGATATGGCTGGGGCTCAGGGTAGCCACAGACTCTTGCCAGAGGATGGGAGAGCCACAGGTCTGCAGGGACTTTTCTCCCCACCCCCACCCCCACCCCCATCACCTCTACCCACTCTTTGACATTCCCACAGTATTTTCCTTAGGAATGTACCTGTTGGGCTTATTCAAAAGTATGACTTTTGGTCAGCAAGCCTGGGGAGAAAAGGTAAGTGCTAAAGACTCTCCAGTGCTTTACCTGGATGCCAGCCACCACAGCCTTCCACACCTCCCCTGCACACACACACTCTCTCTCTCTCTCTCTCTCTCTCTCTCTCTCTCTCTCTCACACACACACACACACACACACACACACTTCAGACTCCTCCAGGCAGAGATGCTTACTGCTTGACACTTTAGGAAAGGTTGCAGAAGCAATGAAAGGTGTCATGTACTGAATACCTGCTAGAAACCAGGCACTAGTCTAAGTGTTTTCTACCTCTAAGCCTATGCTGTTATCCTCCATTTTACAAATGAAGACACTTTAATTCTGATCATTAAACCTGTCAAAGGTAAGACTACTGAGAAATGGCCTAACTGGGGGTTTGTACCTTGGTCGTGATTTCAGAGTCCATAAGGCCCCCTCTCATTGCATCCAGTCAACCTATCCTCACTTCTAGCTGTTACTGAACAGGATGAGGAGGCAAGCAGATTGGAGTAATGAGAGAGGAAATCTGCAAAAGTTTTGAATACAAATGAGACTCTAGTGTTGCTTCTCTCTCTTTTCTCTTGTGAACGAGGTTGGGAGTAACTGCTTAGGACTAGTTTGAGACTTGAAGAAGAGAGAATAAAGGGGAGCCTTGTTATTTCAGGGGGGCCCAGCCCTTCTTATCAGAGTAAGTAGACAGTCAACCATGATGGGAACAAGCATGCAGAAATTTAGCCACACCATCTCTAACATTGTATTACTTGGGAATCTAAATGTGGGGACACTTCCTCAATAAGGTGGATCTGGCCCAGGATTGGGGCTGGAGGGGGAGAGAGAAGGAAGGTAACAATTACAACCCAATGCCCTGTCCTGAAAACATTCAACTTTCTTAAAAAACATCAACCTGGATATAATCAGAAACAACCCTGTTTAAGAATTTGGTCATTATAAAGAGTAAATAAGGGACTTGGGTGAGCTAGCCAAGCCAGTGCTCTTCACATTTCTTTGCAGTAGTAGGTTTTTTTGGTCACAATATTTTCCGTGGAACCATAATATTTAAACTATGCTGAGCCAGTTATCTTGGGGATACAAAAATGGATAAGGTATCATTCTCGCCCTAGAGAAACTCACAGTCCAGTAAACAGTCAAAAAAAACAGGTTTCAAACATGTCCAGTAATTTGAGTGATTGCAGTCACTTAGTGGTAAAATCTGAAGAATGCCAAGCCTGCTTCCAATAAATATAGGCCTTTGTCACTTGTGAATATATCTATGAGAGATTTATACCTATAAAGTAAAGAATTACACCCAGAGAATCTCATATTGAAAAATTCCAACACACAATTAAAGATGACTAGTAGATTTGAACACCAATGACGTGTATTTTGGACTAGAATAACTGCCAGGAACATTGTGCTGAGGAGGAGGTCATGTTCCAGCTTAACAGAGAAAAAAAAACACTGCCATGAGGAAAAAAGGTGGGACAGATAACACTTGTGCTACATTTTTCCCATCCGTGTGTAAAACCTTAGTTTGTACAATGAAGAATGAAACAGGAGACGGCCATAGTCTCTGGGTATCTGGGCGAGGGCCCACTTGGAAACTGATTTATCTACCTTACCACTGAGAATTCACCACCTATCCGAGCTACAGAGCATTAAGAAGCCCAATCTCTTTTGCCAGATTCGATCTTCTTTATCCCTCTTTGCTCACCATGAACAGAAATAGTAAATGTAGATATGATCTCTGAAAACGAGGATGTACTTTTGATAAGGCAAATTCCAACATTTCACAGGGTCGGTCGGGCATAGGTCAGACTGGAGAGGCTGCTGCTTCCCTACACAGTGTCAGTTCTTCCATGACCCTTAGTACAGGGCCTCCGTTTTGTAAGGAACTGCAATATGCCTGCCTCAAAGACAACCACTGGCCACATGGCTAAGTCAGGCCAATGAGATGAGAGTGGAATCTTCCAGGAAAACTCTCTGAAGAAAGGCTTTCTTTTCTATGCTTCCTGGAATGTGGACATGATGGCTGGAGTTCCAGCATGCACTTTTGAATACCATGTGACCTTGAAGATGGAAGCCATGAACTAGGATAATGTCCCTGTAGTCTTCCTTTGGATGAGAGAAATAATCAATGTTGTGTAAGTCACTGCTATTTTGAACTCCCAAGTTACATGCAGCCAAACTAATCCTGATCTGGCCAGGATGTGATACTATTCTTTGATAGAGCTTTATGTATTCATGTTGACAACTTTCACTGATTGACCCCTAGATAATAGGGACTCTGACCTACAGCTGTGGGTGTCATATATATACTTGGCTACCGAGAGGACAATCCAGGTTGGAATGGAAAGATGCAGTAGTCAGGCTCTGGGGCCAAGGTGGAATTTTGGTGGCAAGAAGAAGTTCTTCTAAAAGGCAGATTAGTCCCCATGGGTATTAAAAGAATTAAATGCTTGATACACTATTTTAATATAGCATTCCTTCAGATTTCCCAGCACTGGAACCAAAGGTTCCTGTGAGGAAGAAACTCCTGGTTTATATGCTCAAGATCCAGGAAATTGATTTTCAAAATGTTCAAAAAACATTTTTTTCTGGACCTCTTTTCATGACCCCACTATTTGGAAAAAAAGGTAAGAAGGTTGTTTCTGCCAACTTAGACTCTTTCCAACACATGCAACAAGTCCTCCTAGTTCAGGAGGACTGGTGTTAGTGGTGTTGGCAGGGTATTTATTGAATGTCTTCCATGAGCCAGGCACTTTCATTTACCTTTATCTTAGTTAATTGGCTTCAGTTCATACCTTGTTCCCAACATGACAAAATCCATCAGCCTTTTAAAAGTAAAATAAGGATAGCTAAAGAGCTGTGTTAACTTACTGCCTCTGCCTCACATTTGTAAGTCCCAAGAACTCAAAACACTGCAGCTATAATTCAACATTCAAATAGTCCTGGGCTTCCCTGCACATGGATGATATGCAAATTCATGAAGCGTTCCATATTTTTACAGATGTCCCACCAAAAATAAAAACTGTCAATAGTCTCATTGTTTATACAATGCCACTCTTCCAAGTCACTTTCTCTCCCACGAATCAGAACCGCTCACAACACTCACTTTGCTCATGTGACCCTAACACTCCTCCTCCCCTGCCCCAGCCAAGTTTTTAATCCCACTTAATCTTCAGGGCCCAGCATAAGCACTGCTTTTTCTCAATCCCTCATGCCAGAGATCATAAACTCATACATTTATCTAAAACTTCTTATCTCTTCCTACTTTTGATGTTTTTATACATTAATTTGTTTTCTTTCCTATTTAACTGT
Source organism: Lyroderma lyra (assembly GCA_004026885.1). NCBI lineage: Eukaryota > Metazoa > Chordata > Mammalia > Chiroptera > Megadermatidae > Lyroderma > Lyroderma lyra. Next base: position 41,364 of record PVJL010002707.1, read on the forward strand.
AGGCTTCTAAAGGGCACCCATGCCTCCCTCATTCCTCTTGTGCTCACCACAGTACCTGGCATCTAAGAGGCAGTCAAGGACTGTACTCCTATGTCACCTGGAAGAGGTGGGCAGGTAATGAACATGCTCCTTTTTCTACCCCCTCACTCTTTTGGTATTTTTCCCTTCTTCCTTTATATTCACCAAAAGAATAGGAAATGAATGGGGGGGTGGGAGGATGAGTTGCTAGTGATTACTGTAGAAAGCTAGAGTTTTCCATGATAATTCTCTTTTATTATATGTTGAAATGTTTGAGAAAATATTTTTCTCATTCTTTGTATTGTGAAGCTTTTGATATTCATAGAGATCTGTTAGCAATAAATAGTGTTTATTACCTTAATGCTTTCTCTAGAATTTAACTAGGAAAATGACCCTTTTGAAATGGAGTTGTGGTGCTCAGAGCCTAATTATGACTGTATTAGGAAGAAAAACATTAAAGTGAAGTATAATTCTTTAACGTATCTACTTCAGAGTCAGAAGTCAGAATTCCACCACTTAGGTTGCCATGCTTTATGTCTTTTTTTTTTTTTTTAACCTAAAAACACCCAATAAAATAAAATCCTCCAGAAGAAAAATATATGTGCTTTATGTGTGATTATGCATGTCTGTGCATGTGCATGCATAAAACACATACATAGAACACATACATATAATACTAATAGACCATTCCACTGAAAAATTTTGCCAGTTTGCACAAACCAGTAGTTCTGAATCCCAGGGTAGTTTGGTGACAACATTTTTTGTTGTCACCACTGGACAGGGGTTGTTAACTCCATCTAGTAGGTAGAAGCCAGAGAAGCTATGGGTAGAAGCCAGAGATGTTGCTAAACATCCTACCGTGGAGCCTCCACAATAATAACTATACAGCTCCAAATGGCTATAGTACCAGAGTTGAGAAACCCTGTCTGCCAGGCATTTACTTCAAATATTGTCAGTCATTCTTTTTATCAGAACATGCACATCCTTATAACTTTTCATAGCATCTGAAAGAAAATAACAGCAATTACAGTCCATCAAGTATTCATTATTTAGTTTAGCTTCCTGTTGAAAACTTTAAGAGGAAAAAGTAACACTTATTTTTAAAAGAAAAGAAAAATGGAGGACACAACAAAATGTTGGCATGAGAGGGACCTCTGGAAAACTCCTCTGGAGATGACAACTAATAAAACCCCTGTACTTCAAACAAGGACCTGCTACACAATGCACAATCACAGCTAAGAAACCCACTTGTGGCATTAAGGTACCTACAGGCGGGCAGTGGGTTAAAAAAAAGAGAAATAAAAAGAAGAGCAGGGATGGGGTCCTGCGTGCAAGTCCTGCTTAGAACTCTACTGCTGGGGGCGGGAGGAGGAAGGCGGCAGCGGGAGAGCTCTCCGAGCCTCACTCGATCCATGGGACAGAGGAAAGGGGGCCCAGAAACAGGGCGTGAGATACCACACCCACCTCACTTTGGCCCCAGGAGGTGCAGACCTGTCCGCAAAACACAGCGGCCAAACTTCATTCCAGTTCCCAGAGGAGGCGGAGCAGCTGGGCAGTGAGGAGCTGCAAGGCGAAGACTCCAGCCGGGAAGGAGAAGGAGAGAGGGGGCTGCGTGTGCATTTCTTGGCCCACAACCAACATGGTCTGAAAGACCAGCATATAGGACTGACCCCAGGGCTCAGGGAAGAATCCACACGTGGGGCAAACCCAGAACAGAAAGGTGCAATCATGCCCAAACTCCCTGCAGGACCCTCAGAGCCACAGGAAGCAAACAAAGCTGCAAACGACCCTCCCCCATAGGCCTCTGCCCCACCCCACCCCACCCCTCCTCCCAGTATCAGCAGAAAACACCAAAGATATTACAGCTAGGAGGGTTCAGAGAGGCTGTCAAAATGAGAAACCAGAGAATTAAAGAGATAGGGACAGGTGACCCATCAGAACCAAAGCAACTATTATAAAAAATGCTTAAGGAACTGAGTGATAATTTCAACAGAGAGATAGCAAGCATCAAAGAAGACTTACAAACCATTATCAAGGACCCGAGAAAGATGATGACTACATTAACTGAAATGAAGAATGGTGTAAAAGTCACCAAACTAGATATAATAGAAGTACAAAGTAGGGATTTGCAGGAAAAACCAGCAGAAAACATCCATTTAGAATGGACAGCAGATACGAGAATCCAGAAAAATGAAGATGGTTTGAGATTCCTCTGGGACAATTTTAAGTGGAAGAATATCAGAATAATAGGTGTGCTGGAAGGGACAGAAGAAAAGCAAGGGGTCAAGAAATTATTTGAAGAAATAATGACTGAAAATTTTCCTAACCTGGTGAAGGAAATAGACATACAAGTTCAGGATGCACAGAGAATCCCAAACAAGATGATCCCAAACAGGAACATACCAAGACACATCATAATTAAAAATGGCAAAAGTTAAAGAAAAAGAGAAAATTCTAAAAACAGCAAGAGAAATGCAACTAGTAATTTATAAAGGGACACCCCTTCAACTCAGCTGATTTCTCACCAGAAACATTACAGGCCAGAAGGGATTAGCAGAAAAGTATTCAATGTGATGAAAACCAAGGATCTACAACCAAGAATAATGTATCAGAAACATGAGCATTCAAAATTGAAGGGCATGTAGATACATCACCACCAAACCAATACTACAAAGAATGTTAGAGGGACTTGTTTAAAATGGGAGGAGGGATGGGAGAGTGGGTAATGTCAGGCAAAGAAATTGATTTTGATTGTTAACATAGAATCAAAAGCAACAAAGAAACAAATCTTATGAACACAGTCAGTAATTTAGTAGTTACCTGAGGGTAAGGGGGGGAGGGGGTGGGGGAACAGGGTCAGGGACACAAATATATGGTGATGGAAAGAGAGCTGACTCTGGGCGATGAACACATAGAAGATGTAGAATTGTACACCTGGGACCTCCGTAATTATGACTAATCAATGTCACCCCAATAAATTAAAAAAAAATGTTTATTTCAAAACACTCCTTAAGATTAATTTCCTATAGAAGGACTTTTTAAACAGTCATTCTGGCTTCAGTTTTTTCAAATCACTCTAGAAATGTATATAAGGGCTGTCTGGAAAGTATCCAACTAGGTAATATGAAAAATAGAGGCATTTATGGCTGGATTTGTTTTTTTGGGGGGGTGGGGGGGAAACAGCCCTCATATGTGAGCCCAGAAATCTGCACAATTACAGATAAGTAGGCCTATGACAGATTAAAGTGTTACCTGTTCTCTAATAGCATAGTACCAGTTAGGGTATCTATTCTAGCCCGAGGGATCACTACTCAAGGCCCTAAAGGAGTGGTAGAACACAGGGCAACATCTTCACTCAGAAAACTGAGGAGCTACAGCAAAAGGAGCAATGAGAGAACAAGACCTGCTCCTGGAGGCGGTCCAGCCAGGAGCCACCAGGAAGGGCCAGGGGCACTCGGGAAAACACAGGGCACCATGCACCGGGAATCCGGCAAAAAACAGTAAAATCAGTGTAGGGAAGACTCATTGTATCTGCTCCCAAAGTGTGTGTTCACAACTTTGCCTTGGGACATGTCTATGTATAAAGTGCTAAACGGAAAAGAGGGAGAGGATTTAGGTCACCTGCCTTCTGTACTCTAAAGGTGTGAATGGAGTAGAGAAAGAAAAGAATTCTCAGGAAATAAAAGCACTTCCACTCTCGTTAACATGTTTCTCCACTTACAAATCTGTATAACTGATTTAAAAATATTTGAAATGAATATTAATGTTTATATGTATTATTTGGGCAAAATATCTAAAAAGTGCCATTTAGTTTATAACAGTGAAAAATTGAATGCAAACTAAATGCCCATGAAGCTATGGGTAGTTAAGTAAATTTTGCTACATACAATGAAATACTCTGAAGTCATAAAAATAAACGTGTATACATCTGTATACAAAGCTATGAAATATAGTTGACAGAAAAAGCAAATTGATCCTATTGTAGGAATGTAAGTCTTGTCTTCCAAGTAAGGGCATAACCTCTCTACTTAAAAACCCACCTTAGGAATCTACCTCAGAGCAGGCCGCTGTCCTCTCCTCCAACTCATCCTGTTTACACAAAGCTCACATGGTCGGCCTTGGGATTTCTTTGTCGCCACAACTCCCTTATACCTTCTCCCTCATGAAATATCATGAAAATATAAAATAGCCAATCGGATAAGGTTGAATGTAAGGTCTGAAGCCCGAGGCAACAGGGTAAGAGTGTTAATTAAGCTTGCATTGGGGATAAAAAGCACACCACTCTCCACCTGAGGTGCCTGCAGCCTTTCCTGAACCACCGCTACACACCCTTGTGCACAAGTACAGGTTGCCTTGCCGAGATACTTGCATCTCCGAGCATTCATTTGCGGCTCCAGTTTTACTTCCAGCACTATTTATGAAAAACTGTATATCCCTATGAATATATATGCAAAGAGATGTCTTTAGGGATATTCACAAATAGACTGTTAACAATTATTATATCCAAAATGCAAAACTTAGTTGATTTTATTTCCTCTGTTCATTTTTTTCTTTAAATCTTTATCTTTTCCACGAGCAACAATGCGTTTCCTATTTCCTCTTGCCAGAAAAAAATAGCGTTAATCCGTTTACCTTAAATGCTTTGCTCTCTCCCCTAGACTTTGTCTAAAGTAAACCATTGTGATTTACAAAAACAAGCAAAGATTGTAAAGTAGAATTCATGCTCGTGATAGAAGAGAATCCAAATTGGGGGACACCTATTCCATCACTGTAAGGCCAGGACACAAATGGAAGCAGTGGTTCTAATGCAAAAAAGCGCATCCTGGAATTGCGTTAAGAATTCCACCTCTTAGACTAAAAGGCATTGCTGGTACAGTTTGTTGCCTTTGGGCACTGAACATATTACTCTCCATTTTACTTAACCTAGTATAAAATGGTATTAGCTGGGGAGTTCCCTGATGGCGTAGCTGCTTAAGGCTTCAGCACTGGCCTTGTCAGCGCTGTGGCCTGGGTTCGATTCCCAGCTGGGGAGCTGCCCACATACCAAAAAAAAAAAAAAAAAAAAAAAAAAAAAAACAAAAATAAAAAAAAAAAAAAAAATGGTATTAGCTATGCTGCTACGTAAGCTAAAATGCCTTCTGTCCAGGCACTTACTTTGTGTCTTTTTGAGGGTCATGCCACCTCTCCAGGGCTACACTCTGAGTAACTGAGTAGAGGAAACTATAAGCATTATTTGGAATCCACCTGTGCTTTTTAGTTACTAAAACAACTTAAGGTCAATCTCTAAAATTCAGACTATTGTCTTCTGCACTGAAAAGTATTTTCCAAAGGTCTAAACTTAAAGATGACAAAAATTAAATAGGTATATTGTGTACAAAGGAAGTGTGAAAAAAATATATCTCAAACCCAGGAAACAAGCTCAATTCCTTTAAGCAGCCACTACTTAGAAAAAGGAGCCCAGCATGTGAAGTTCAGAGCTTTGTCCTAAAAAAGGTGATGAGAGGCTCACAGTACCTTCTTCGTAAAACCAGATCCAGTCCTGTACCAGCCAACTTCAGAATCCAGGTCTCCTGTTCCTCTACTAATGCCTTCTCCTCCATCCACTTTCGAGAAAATTACAGCAGCTGAACTCTGTGAATTAAATAACGTGATCGATCAACACTAAGCTGAATATCTACATTTCTATGGAATTACTAAACATTGAGCTTATTTTGACTTGTAATGAAAACCCTGTACAACAAAGTAGTTGAATAAATCCCTTAACTCAGCAAAATTAAATCAACATACACTCGGATATCTACCGTGGGCTCGAGGATCTGAAGAACCAGTTGGAAAGATAGTTTGTAAATGTGGGAGCATTAAATTGCCAAATGAGCAGTACATCCAGTAGTTGGTCTAACAGTCAAGAGAGGGAACCATCACTTTAGGCTTTTAGGGGTCTAGGGAGGCTTAACAGGAAACAACTTATATTTATTCAGCCCCCAGATTCAAAGGACCAGTAAGGAATTTTTTTAATTATATTTTTATGACTAAACCATGTGAGGTGGGTCTGAATAAAAGAAACATTAAACTATAACAGTGGTCTTCATAAAGAATAGTTTGTTACAATTCTAATTCACTGAATAATAGCATTCTGAAGGCTATGATGAGAACACACTATCATCCCCAATGCACTCACAGAACAACAGGGAGAGATTTAAATTTTAAATGTCAACATACTATAAAAATGTAGAGAATTAACTAGCTCATAAATAATATAAATTATCTATAATAGTTTTATTTGGAGAGATAAAGTTGACATTTTTGGCTATACCCGTTCAGTCAAGCTGACCAGAACAATCTCAGAGAACCACCAGAATTTAATTTGAACTAAAAATAATTTAAACCTGATCATATAGGTAAGCCTCTTAGTGTCCTTCCATTTAAAAAAAAAAAATCAATTATAATGAGGTATAGTGTATATAAAACAAAATACCACCATTTTAATTATCAAAACATTTTGATGAGTTTAACAACTTAATATACCAGTGTAACCACCACCACCACAATCAAAATAAAGAACATTTTCTTTACCCCCAAAATTCCCTTGTGGTCATTCAGCACAAGGATTTGCTTTAGCAGGGCTCTGGTGCCTGCCCTGTGCCCTTTGGGTGTGTCGTCTTGGGAGGTGGCTGGTTGATGCTCTAGCTTCATAGCCAGGGCCTCCTGGAAGGGGTCCCACCCCACCACAGGCCAGGTTTAGCCCTAGCCTGCCTAGGGCCACCTGGCATGAGTCACAAAGCAATCCACAAATGACATCCACTTTGGGCTTGGAGGTGCCCCGAGAGGCCAAGCCACAAACCAGAGCTGGCTGCCACTTGTGCCAGGTTTGAGGCTGCTCAGCAAGAGGTACAGGACATCCCCATATGTCCTTGGCTCCTTTCAAGCTGCTTCCCCAGTGCTGGAGCTCAGCACCAGTGAGTCCGTCCATCAGCAAGTAAGCCCATGTGCAGGCCCTTTAAGAGGAAGGCCTGGGAGTCCAGCTGTTCTCTGTCTCACCCAGCCCCAATCTCTGCTGGTTGTCACAGCCAGAAGTTATGGGGACTTCTCTTCTCATCACTAGAACTCTGGACTGGGTAGCTTGGTGTGGTGCTTGGACCCCTCACTTCTCCAGTTTTTTAAGTCACATGTGCATATGGGACCATCTTGTGCCAAGTCTCAGCCCCTCCTCCCAGTCTCGTGGAGGCTATTGTATGTCCTTAGTTGCAGGACTTTGGTTCTGCTAGACTTTAGGTGATTCTCAATGATAGTTATTCTGTAGTTGAGTTGTAGTTTTGATGTGGTCATGAGAGGAGGTGAGCACAGCATTTACCTACTCTGCCATCTAGACCAGAAATCCTCATGCCACATTTCTGTTGGGTAGTGCTGCCCTAGAGCTTACCTTGTGCCCGTAAGCTATGAGTTCATCCATGGCCTGAAACTGCCACAGCCAGAGTATATACTTAAGGACTTACCTGTCATCTGGACTCCTCTCGGTGCTATGTGCCAGGACCAGACCGCCCAGCCCACCTCCACTGAATTCAGACCTGACAGTCCCAAGGCTAGTTTGTCATATCTTTGCATTCAGCACTTCAGAGCGCTCTTTTCAGAATGAACTTTTACCATTATTTAGTTTCTACCATCCTTTCTTATCCAGTTTCCTTTCTTCTTCACTTGGTCATCTCAGCACGCTCGCCTTAAGCCCACTCACAATCTCCTCCAGTTAGTTTACTTGCATGGAGCACCTCCATCCCCCTCGTGTCCTGTGTAATTGCTGCCTATGCTACCATCCTGGTCACCTCTTGCAAGAAGTTTTCCTCACTGCTCCAGTGCTTTACAGGCTTTCCCCCATATCCAAATTCCTAGTTATATTTATGTTCTACTTCATCACTTAGCAACTGGGCACTATTCTGTGTTAGTCCCCATTTCATTCATGTGAATATGTTCACCTAACAGGTTAGCTCTGGAGTGGAAGGATCATTTCTTAGGTTTCTTTCTGCTACCTTCCCTCTACACTGTCCCCTCAACCTAACAGGGTACAATACACAAAGCAGACAAGGATTTGGCAAACACCTACTGCAGTAATTGACTAACCAAAATATCCAATGATTTCAAAAACACACTTCCCAGTCTCTCTAGTTAAATGGGAATTTATTTACTACATTATCATTATTTTTCTACCACTTGCATCACTACACTGCCACTGTTGAATAATCAATATGTCAACAGATTCCTGCATCAAAACAAACAACAGATTCCTGAATAAAAACAAAAAAAGCTCATGTTTTTTCTTATTACCAGAGGAAAAGATACAGTCAGAACTGCGAGAAAATTGTTGTGATTCAGCTACTCTGACATTTTAGTTTACAATATAGTAACATAAAGTATCTACCCAACACTTGAAAGATAAGAGACTCATTTATCTTTCTATGTGAAGCATCTTAAATTCCATGTAATAAAAACAATGTCCAATATAGTGAAACTGATTTTTATCTCTCTTCAAAAGATATGAGTGTATTTGTATCTTCTTCATCACTAGACGTAGGACAATTTAAATCTGCTGCTCAGTTTTCAATTGGTGAGGCCAATAATTGCTCATAAAATGTGGGAATATAAAAAAGACAATACTATAATATGTCAGATACTCATTTGCCAGTGTTTACAGATTCTGAGTCACTAGACTTGTGGTGGTATCAAATACTTTTGGCAGCCATTACCAAGGTTGGTGGGGGCTCTGTCATACAGGGATTAAATCGTATACAAACATCAAGAAGCTATTTCTCTAAAACCTAGGAGTCATCTCATAACTATTACAAAAGAATTAGGTAATTCACGTGGTCTATCTTCAGGGATGTACTTAAATACAAAACTATAATTTTCTTTATTCATATTTAGTGAATTTCTTATTTTTAATGTTGATCCATGCACTTTGTAATCAAAAACATCCTCTAACCAGTACCTCGAGCATTGAATTCTTGCCTATCAAAATACTTTATTAACACATCCTTTAGTATTCAATTGCAATTGTAATACACTCTCTTGGTACATTCTTTCATTTGTTATTGCTGTGGTTATTGCCTTAAAAACAAACAGAACACTAAAATAATTTCATAACAATCCAAAAGTCTCAGAAACAGGGAACACTTTTTGACAAGGTATCCATATGACAACATAAATCAGCAAACATAAACAGTTAAAATTATTCCAGGTCAAAAATTTCTTTAAAAAAAGATTATAGCCAATGTTGGCAATAACACCAAGGGAATGAATACTCTTTTACTTTGCTCCAGGATATATAAATTGGTTCAACCTTTCTGAATGACAATTTTGCAATACTCATCAAAAACCTTGGAATATTATAAACTGATTAATCCCAAATTTTCATTTCTGTGAATTCATCCAAGAGAGATAACCATGGACACATTTAAAGATGGAGACATATGAGTTATACATTGCAATGGTGAACATGCAGCTTGTTCTATCATTGGGAGCAGAGTGAGAAAGAACAGAGGGCAAAGTTTTACCTTCTAGTATCTTCTTTGCAGCACGTGCTCAGGGGAAACATTTGCTCTGTGTCCCTTGGCCAGCTCTGCCAAGTGTTCAGTAATAGCAGATTGTTAAATAAGTTATGACCCACACAATGGAATATAATGCACTACTGCAAATCAGGTTGTAAGAGAATATTTAATAACAAAATATTCACTATTACATATTTTAAAATAATGTTACTAAACGGTGTGATCCTATTCCTATTAACAGAAGGGGGAAATGGGGACCATTTACACCAAAATGTTAAAAGGCATTGGGGTTACACATCATTTTTTTGTTTATTTTCTGTTTATCTCTGTTTTCTATTTTCTACCATGAACAATTTCATAATCAGGAAAAAATATTACATTCCAGCCATACAAAAATCCCACAAGTTTTTAATTTATTCTTGGAAATTTAAGCAAAGCCAGTTGTGTGGGTCTTTCTCCTCTGAGTTGTCTGGGGAGTGTGTAGATGGGGCCTTGGGTCACCTGGTAGAATCCACAGCAAAGTGAACCACCTGGAAGTACTTGCCCCAAGAACCAGCAGTAAATGCGACTTTGTTGACAGTAAAAATAGTGCTGATTGCAAGAGAGCCTGAAATAGAAGGGACCTCAGGGATGTGACAATTATATGGTCAAAGAGAACCAGAAAGGAATCTGTAAGTACTGCTAGCTAACTGGAAACACAGCTCTAGCTGTACATATAGTACCTTGGTGAGTTAATAAAAATAAATCCTTACTAATCAAAGGATTTGCTACATTGTAAAGAAATGTATAAAAATAGTGTAGCATGGGGAATCTGTATGTTTCTAGAGATAAAATTAGAAAGATGGTTATGAAACATGTATTTGGGGATTTCCAGTTTTTATAGCACTTTCACAGACTAGTCCATGTGAACCTTCTGCAACCATTTAAGAAAGATATGACAGGTATTTTTACACCTATGTGTGGATTAGGAAGCTAAGACACAGGACGATAAAGCAGCTTGCCCAGGGGGTAGTATGTAATTTGGAGACAAGGAGTTCCTGATTTTCAGTCCAAGGTACAAAAGCTACATCAATGGGGAAAGAAATACTGTGCTGGGATAATAAGTGTGATTCTTCTATTTCCTTAATATAGCTCTAACTAAAGTTGTGTTCTCCAGGGTGAGGGGCACATACCCCCGGGTAAGGTGATTTATTGGGAGCTGAAAATATTAGAACTTCTATAGATGTTCATTTTGTAATAAGGAAAGGAGGAAGGTAGAAAGGGGAGGAGGAAGGGGAGAATTAGGCTTTATGAGTATTTAATATATAGATGGAACCTGGTGCCCTCATGCAGTCCATCAGACAGCCATGGGTCAGGAATGGTATATGTGGTACCCTGAAAGAGGTGTAAGACCTATAGGCATTAGTTTGCAGTGATGGGAATCTGTAAGTACTTAGTTAATATGGACAATATTTTGGCTGACCAGACGTACCATTTGAAACAGGACAGAAAACAACAGTTCTGTCTCATTTCAAATGGTACGTCTGGTCAGCCTAGTCTCACTGGGCTAAATTCAACGTGTCAGTAGGCTGACCGTACGTCCTGTTTGAAACGGGCAGTACCATTGTTTTCTGTCCTGTTTAAAATGATACATCTGGTCAGCCTAATTACGGTGCATAGCTTTACTAAACAAACCCTCAGGCAAGTACAAGATAAAAACAATGACAATATAATCAACTGTAACAGGAAGTCACTCCAAAATAATTCTAAATGATCAAGAACACCATTTGATAAAATTATATCCATTATTTTTAATAGTGAACTCACCCTGGTGAATAATGTACCTTGATATATTAGGTTACTATAGTAGTACACACATTAAATATACACATACTGAGACTGAATGCTCAAAAAAAAATTGTACTACTAAAACTTAAGCAATAAAAAAAGCTTATAGCACTTTTTCACTACTATAAAGCCTATTAAAAATCTGCACTTCTGTTTGGGTGGAACAGGGTCTGAAGTGTCCCATTGCCAATCTAGTTTCATTTCCCAAAGCTCCTTTACTGTGTTGTTGCGTCTGTTTCATTCCTTAAAAGCTGTGGCCGTCTCCCTCTCTACAGCCTACCGTGCTGTGCCTTCAAACACAACCACATCATTTAATGCTACAAAGAAACAAAGACAACCTCCCTTTGGCCCTCCGGAAGGCCTATGGGGTCCCTCCTTGCCTGTCATTCCTAAGCCTGTGGATTCCCCTTCTCCTCTCTCATCTACCCCTCCCCTTCCCCAGGGGGCCTCCACTAAGTCTGGGAATTCCGTCCGCAAAGGGCCCACATGATCCCCTTCTGACCCATCTATTTCTTCTGTTTTCCTGACTTCCCCATAACCACCCAAACCAACCACTCTTTATCCCTTTGTGGCCACTTTCCCTTTATTTGGGCCCCTAACCATGTTTGTTACCCCTTTTTTTTCCCCAGGTGGTTGATTCTCAACCCTTTGTCCCCAGCCTTGACCTCTCACACATATTCCAAAATCCATGTGTTTAACTGTTTAAAAGTTCTATGTGTATAAACAAAAATGCATTTTTTCTCCACCCGTCTTACCCCTGCCTTATCAGCAACATCACTGTTTTCAGGACTGCTAGGGCCCACAAACCACATGACTCCCAGCCCTGTTCCCCACCCCCATTAACCGTCCTCATCCAGGCTGCCACCGAGGCCTGACAATGTTGCCTTTAAGGGGGCCCATCAATGTGATGTTTCCTCTTAGTTCTCTCTGGCATCCTCCACTCCTCCATCACCTCACACCTGCTTCTCTCCTGCTTCCTTTTGTCTGGCTGCCTTCTCAAGCCAAAATTTTCCCTTCTAATCTGCCTCTAGCACGTTAGCCTCCAGCCAGGCTAAACTCGATAATAGCTTGTTTGGCATGTCACTCACTCCTGGGCTCAGGGCTAGTGAGTTTCCCATTGTCACCAGACCAAATCCAAACGGCTTTGCTTGGCCTATAGGGTCCTTCTAAGCAGATCACCCTGCAGTGATCAGTTTGATTCCAGTAGATTCTCTGTTCCCATTAGAATATCATTGGTTCGCTGCCCTTCACACCCAATTCAGTCAGACTTGCACATTCTAAATACTCCTCTTTTCCATGCTGTGTCATAACAAAATCCGTGCTCTGGTCACAGCTCCATTAGGAACTTGATTTTAGAGAAACTATTTACAGCTCCGAACCTCAATTTCTTCATACATAAAATCGAGATATTACCACCTAATTCCAGGACTGTTGAAAGGATTACATGGTATAATGTATGGAAAGGTTATTGATATGATATGATTTTTATTTTTCATTTTGTTTATGGGATGTATCACATTAATTGATTTGTAGATATTGAACCAAAGTTCATTCCAAGAATAAATCCCACTTGATCATGTTGTCTGATCTTTTTAATGTATTGCTGAATTTGGATAGCTAATATTTTGTTGAGTTTTTTTGCCTCTATGTTCATCAGGGATATTGAACTATAATTTCCTCCTTTTTTGTAATATCTTTGTCTGGTTTTGATATTAGAGTAATGTGGCTTAGTAAAATAAATTTGAGAGCCTTCCCTTCAATTTTTGGGGGGACAGGTGTTAATTCTTCTTTGAATGTTTAACAACTTCACCCATGAAGCCATTTGGTCTAGGACTTTAGTTTGTTGGGAGTTTTTTTTTATTACTGAATCAATTTATTAGTAGTTATGGGTCTGGTGCAGACCAAGATCAGCTAATACCTCTTCCCTGCCTAATGCACCTGGTAGGAGCTGCAAAGTGATCTGCTGATGGTTGTCACCTGTGTTGTGCTTGCAGCCACTTAAGAGAGGTTACTCTTCAAATGAGGCCAGTTGCCTCTAATGCCATGCTTGGGGTCAATGAGCAAGGAGTACAGGTTACACTGAGGCTAGATGATGCTTGTTTGGGGGTTGTGGACCTTTGACGAGAGATTTTAAGAAAGTCCAGAGTGCCAGCTTTTTTTGTGTGAAAAAGCAGCTGGAAGAGGTTTGGGCAAGGCACTTGAGTTGGGTGGGGTAGGATCTCAGAGAATTACCAGGGCAGAGAAAATGGTATGAGCCAGGTTCATGAAGCATTCAGATTTGGGATCCACCTATGCCTGCACTCTGGGTGGAGGGGGTGCTCAACAAAGGAACAATGGCATCTGTCAACATTTCTGTCCCCAGAGTGGGCTGCTCTGACCCCTACCACTCCAGCCCTTGCCCTGAAGCCAGTCAATGCAGCCCCTCCCAGTATATCCCTGGCACTTGTCGAGCTGCTGTCCCAGAGCTGGAGCTCAGAGCAAGTGAATCTATGAGTAAGTTCATGTGTGGGCTCTATACGAGGAACACCTGGGACTCTAGCAGCCCTCCTTCTCACTGGACACAATCCTTGCTGATTTTCACAGCCAGAAGTTATGGGAACTTCTCTTCCCAGCTCTGGACACTGGGCTGGGGAACCCAGCGTGAGGCTGGGGGCCCTCATACCTCAGGGGGACCGCTGCAGCTGAGATATCTCTCCTGTTTTTTAAATGCCTTTATGTGGGTGTGGGGCCTGCCCATTTTGCATCTCCGTCCTTCCTACCAGTCCCTACATGGCTTCTGTATATCCTCAGCTAATCTGCAGGCAATTCTCAATGGTGGTTGTTCTGTAATTCAGTTCAAATTTTGATGTGGTCATAGGAGGAAACAAACACAGCATTTACTTTCTCCTCCATCATGGCATTCTTAAGGCAAATTATTAAATAATTCCTTCCTTCTCTCTTTGGTTTCAAATGCTCACTTTAACATATGCTAAAATCCCATATATAAAAGAGTCTATTTCTGGACTCTACTCTCTTCCATTAATCTATCTATCTATTCCTGCCTTGGTACCATACTATTTTAATTATACTGGTTTTATAATATATTTTGATATTTGTTATAGTAATCCCTTAGTGCTTCTTAGCAAAATGGTAGTTATTTCTAGTTTCGCAGATAATGGCATTTACTGAGGCAGGAAAAATAAAGGCCTCAGTAAGAGTCAAGTGCTGAGAGAGAATTGGGAAAACTGACCTTTACCTATAAGAATAGGATCTTATCGTGGCCAGCAATACATGAGGAAAGTGTTTTGTTTTGTTTTTTTTTACTTTAATATTAAGGCCCCAAATAAGTATTTGTTGCTCTCCACTGCTATGTGAAAAATACCATAGCTTTACTAAGAATTTGAAACTTGGGCAGATAAAGTCTACCTAATCTTATTTTCCAATAAGGATAGAAAAGCAGAAGATAAACTTACACAATAAGGTAACAAATTTAGGCTACATCCATATTGGAATTCCTAGTTATGAAGAGAACATATATTAAACATGCTATTGTTTTTTTATTGGAAATTCTTAGAAAAGACTTTTCTCACTGTTAGCTCACTAGTGCCACATGATGACATGAATCTAGTTCTTTCCCACAACAGAAAACAGGCCATAAAACTTCTCTCCAAAACCTAAGTCACTCTGAGATTGATTTTCCTATTCTTTTAAGCCATGTTTGATTCTATTTAAGAGCTGACAAAAAAAAATCGTATATACTAAATGCTAATTAATAATAAAAATTCAAGATAGACGATTTGAGCTATAAAACAAACTTTAACAAACTTGAAAGAATTGAAATCATATAAAGTGTATGTTCTTTAAACATAATCAATGTCAACTAGAACTCAGTAAAAGAAAGATAGGAAAATCCCCAATTTTTGGAACTTAACTCACTTCTAAGTTGTTCATAGGTCAAAAAGGAAGTCTCAAGGGAAATTGCAAATGAAAATATATCATAATATGTGGGATGCACCTACAGCACTGATTAGACGGAAATTGATAACATTGGGTACTTATATTAGAAAAGGGAAAAGGTCTCAGAGCATAGTCTAAGATTCCACGTCAAGAAACTAGAAAAAGAGCAAAACAAACCTAACACAAGTAGAAGGAAACAAACAAAGATCAAAGCAAAAATCACCAAAATTGAAAACAGAAAAACAATAAGGAAAATCAATGTTGGTCCTTTGAGAAGATAAATACAATTGATAAACCTCTAGAAAGACTGACAAAAAAGAGAAAACACTAATTACCAATATCAGGAATGAAAAGGGGGTATCACTGCAGACCATACATTACAAGGGTAATAAGCAAGGACTGTGAACAACTCTGAAAATATAAATAGGAAACTGCGGAGATGGTGGGTATGTTTGTTTACAGATGTATGAGTACACATACATGAAAACATCAAATTATACACTTTAAATATGTACAGTTTATTGTATGCAAAACATACCTCAATAAAACTATTTTTTAAAGAAAAGGTGGTTGGAGCCTTCACTGCATCCATTACCTAATGTCACGGCTGCCCCCACCCCTGTACATGGAGCTTCTATTGTTCCTCCACTACTGACTTTCTCAAGTCACATAACTGTCTCTAATACTTCTAGTATGTACAGTGAGTTATTATATGTCCTACCCACTTCTATCTCATCCTCTACGCACTGAATTCTAAAATTGAAAGGTGTTGGTGTCTACTGTTGCTTGATTCACTAAAGTAGAAAATCGTTTTTGTCATCTAGTATCATCAATTACAGTAGACTGAAATTATTCAGAAGTATGTCACCGGGAGAGTTCCTAAAAGTACATGAATCAAAAAGCCAGTTTGGGTGTCAGGGAGCATCCACTGCCTTTATTAAGGCTACAGACTTAAGGCTAGAGAACTTAAACTAAATGGTCCCAGTGGGATGGTGAAACCCAGGTGAGGTTTACTCGATGTACAGCATACCTTGACACTAAAGAAATACAAGCTTGGGACACATCGTAGCATGTAATTACAGGATAGAACTCTCTTGAGCTTTCTGTGCTTGAGGTTTATCTTTCACTGTCATTTTTTTTGTTAAGCAGCACTATGCAATTTTTGTGTCCTGACAGCCAGCAGTAGCTTCTTCTTCACTGAGTCCAGAACAAAATACACTGTCACACACTACCACATCCCGCATTTTCAAGGTGCAGCAACTCTGGAGACTAGAGGATAGAAAGCATGCGCAGAGCAAGCCTGCTCCTAGGTGGGGCCTTTGATTCCCTCATTTCTGTGTTGGTGCCATCTACTCTGCAGCATATCCTCCTGCCATCCCCATCCTAACTGATTATTTTCTCTCCCATCTTTTCCTCTCTGTCATTGAATAGTTTCTAACATGCTGTCCTATCTCTTTGTCCTTTTAAAATGGGAGGCATAACACCTACTGTTGTGCAGTAGGTGGCTGTTGGGAAGATTTATTAAAAAACCACACACACATGCAAACACTGGCACAAAGTCCTGGCATCTAATAGGGGCTCAAAAAATGTGAATTCACTTCATTTTCACCCTCATCTCTCTAAGGCCAATGTATCAGGAGGAGAAAATGTACAGGAACAAGAATGGTGAAACAGGGAGAAATCATACCAAATATCTATTTTCTCTTCTCAGAACACGGATTTTGCTCAAAATTATTGCTCTCTAGCATGACTGACTGTTCTATGGAAATTCGACTGTTCAGAGAGGGGGTCACCCAGGTGGCCCAGCTTCTAACATACACACTCATGCTTCCTTTTCCCTTTGCTTCAAGCCACCACTCAGTAATTGGTCACTTATTCAGAGTATCCTGGACATTCAGCCTTCCCCTTTCCTGGCTACTATCCAGCATTTCTTAAACACACTTCCTTTTGAAAGCACTCCTCTCTCCAGCCCTGATCCCTCTCACCTGAAAATGCCTGATCGCTGGCCTCCTCTTCATAATCAAAATCTGCAAAAATGTTTTTCTACTTCTCACTTCACATTTACTTCTCAATTTACTACAGCCTGGTTTTGGCCCACATCATCCAATCATTTATTCTACAACTATTTAAGGACCGCTGTCTGTTAGACACTTTTCTAAGTGCCAGGAGGCCAATGGGATTGGATGGAAAGAGTGAAAGAGGAAGTAGCAGGAGTTAAGGTAAGAGAGTAATGAGAAGCCAGAGCCTGGGACTGGGAACCGTGATAAGGATTTGGATTTTCCTTGGAGTCAGATGGGGGGGTTTGAAAGATATGACAGGGTCTAACTATATATTTTGAAAGGCTCACTCTGGTTGCTGGGCAGAGAATTGACAGAAGGTGTCAGGGGGGCAAGAGTCAAAACGGAGACCAGTGATGTGATTATTGGAATTATCCAGGTGAGAGATGACAGTGTCTTGGACCAGATGGAACTAGTAAGAATCAGTCTGATTCTTATTATATTTATTTTATTTTATTTTATTTTTTAATAGGTGAAACAGAGTTTATTGAGAGAAAGTACACTCCAAAGAGGTAGGAGCGGGCTCGAGCAGGAAAATGGCTCAAGAGCTCTTACTATATTTTTGAAGATGAGGTTGAGAGAATTCTTAGAAGAGGATGGAGAGACAAAGGAAAGTCAAGAATAGCTCCAAGTTTTTTACCTAAACAACTGGAAAAATGAAGTTACCCTTCCTGAGAAGGGAGGCCTGAGGGAATATTTGGGGAGAGAGAGGGGATAGAAAATCAAAAGTGTAGTCTTGTATATTTGAAATTGGATTGAGTTCTGAATTTCCTAGTACACAGCTAATTTGAGGTGTTAAGGAAATGGTTAATTCTGTCAGTCTGGTGTTCAAGGGACAGATCTTCAGTATTTTGCATGTGGCTATTCAGTTGTCCCAGCACCATTTGTTGAAAAGACTATTCTTTCCCCATTGAACGATCTTGGTACCCATGTCAAAAATCAATTGACCATGGCTATACGGATGAAACATAGAGATTTTGGTGCCAGGACCAAAGCAGTTCTAATGAAATGATTGGGACAAAAAGCATAATGGGGATGGATTCATGGCAGAATGGGAGGAGTTGTAAAGAATGGGCAGGAAAAAGGTTGTGGAAGAGTTTTGCTAGTGGGAGGAGCAGAGAAATGGAGCCATAGTAAGAGGGTGAGGAGTCCAGCTCCTGTCTAAAAGCCTGTGAGTGATCTTTCAAAACCGACCACAGGCAGTTGCAAAGGCCTGTTCTGACAGGCCTCACGGGGGAAAGCTGACCTCCCGGCAGCAGACCCGGCCCACAGCCAGCGCACTGCTACCTCTGAGGGGAGTTGCAGTCAAGGTAGGCTGACCAGACATCTGGTTTTAAACAGGACAGAAGAAAAACAGGACTGTCCCATTTCAAATGGTACATACGGTCAGCCTAGTCTCACTGGGCTAAATTCAAGGCATCAGTAGGCTGAGCGTACGTACTGTTGTTATCTGTCCTGTTTAACATGGGACGTCTGGTCAACCTAGGTGGAAGCCTCACACTTCACTAGCAGGCCATGCCCTTACAGACCCGCAGTCCTAATCCAGGTGCCCCCCTTAGCAGCATCTTCTTTATCTGGGGCCTTCGGCTGAGGGCCTCCTCAGATGCCCCGAATTTTGGAGATTCTTTCTCCACTCTGACTCAGTACTCAGTATTTGTCCACTCCCAGGCGTTCCACCCCGCCCTCTCCCCAGCCCAGCCCCAGGGCTGAGGAAACTCCTGCAGCCTTTCGGTCAGGGGCTCCTTCAGCAGTGAGACAGAGGTGGTCCCCCTCCGTGAACCATCTGATCCTCATGGTATGCTGCTCCCCGAAGGAGAGTAGAATGGAGGTGAGGGCAGGGGTGGGGGTGGCTTTTCTCCAGTTGAAGTCCGTTCTTACACTATTGTATCAAGTGAGTAAAGGCTTGACTTTTCCTTTCCTTCTAGCTTAGTTTTAGTTGACTTCACCAATACCTGGCAGCCCAGGTCTTTCAGCCTCAGTTAAACACAGACAGCCTTCTTTTTCAAGGAAGGCTTTACCAGCCTAATCGTATGCAGATGAGAATGAGGCAATAGAGAGGGTAGGACTGATGAAACAGAAAGAAAAAGTGGGCTGCTGGGGCCTACTGGCTATTGTGCTCTGCCCAGATCCCCACCCTCAGCTGCTGGCTATCTACAAGAGCAGGCTGATAAATTCTGCCTCCACTGTAATATTTTTTGTTACATTAGACATACCTGGATATAACCTGTTCTTCTCCCCTCCACCATTCCTGACCTTGCACACACAGATGCTTACATTTTTCACCCAGTGCACATAGAAATGGAAGAGTGTTTAGATGTTTGATTCAAACAGCATGCTGTTACTGAATTCTTAAAAATGGGAAAAGTTCCTCCAGTTTTTTTTAAATATTTGAAAAAGATGAGAACTTTTTAAAGAAGATCATTACAGGTAATAAAACCTGGATCCGTCATTATGACCCCAAGATACCACCATGAGGGTTCACCTTCCCAGCTGAGGTCTGAGTTTTTAATTTTTTTCAGCTGAAAAATGTCTCAAGTGATTAATATTCTCAATTAAAATCATATGCTTATGATATGAGTATTTGGCAGTATGTGTTTGGGTGACAAAACATTTTCTTATTATATAAGTAGCTACATAATATCCTCAGCTTTGCCTCTTAGCCTACAAAGCCTCAAGATTTAATATCTATCTCTTTACAAAAAACAGAAAGCTCCTGATCTAGAGCACAGTAAGTGTTTCAAATTTGCAAGGAAACTTCATTAAAAGTGACATTGAAGGATTGCTCGCTAGAGAAAGTTCGGTTAAGTATGAAGTCTAATTATAGTGATTTAGCAAACACAGCCTTGTCTGCGATCATGTTATTTGATGAAAAGTAGAATGGAACGTGAAGCTACATCTTGCTGCTATGAACTTAACTAGCACAATTTAGTTTCAGCAAACACCACCATCTAACTCATATCAATGCTGCCAATTTGAACTTTGATTAGTTTTATAGTTTGTATGTTATTTGTACATACTTCTTGCTTTGATTTCAGACATCAGTAAGATTTATCTCCATAAGTAGTTTATAGCTAACATTATATTTACTCATATATATAACATTGTATAAAAAATCTTGTCACAATTCTGAGGTCTACTCTTTTTTTTTTCTTTAAAATGATCCAGTTAAATACTCTAGTTTGAAAAACACTGCCTTAAGTCAAACTTCCCCAACATTAGAGCAATTGTCTCAGTCAGATGTTAGATTCGAACATAGATGAGAACCCCTCAATCCTCTCAGGTGTATTTTAATTTATTGAAAAGGAACACTATGAATGTAAATCTGTTTCTTCAGGAAGTGTTAAAAAATTAAGTGAAATATTTTTCATCAAGTGGTCATGGAAATGATGAAGAGTCCAGAAGAGGCGATATTAGGCAGAATTGGTCTTGACAAAAGTCTGGTCTTACTTCTTCAAATGAGTTGTTCTCAAAGGTAATGAGCACAGAATCACCTGGAGCCCTTGTTTTTGTTTTTGGTTTTGGTTTTTGAGCCCTTTGTTGAACATGCAAATTCTCTCACTTTTCTCCCAGATTTTCACTCTAGAATGAGGTCCAGGAATATTCACAAATGTCTCAGAACATTCTGATCTGATCTGATAACACAATGACCACCATATTTAGAGAAATATATCTTACTGGCTCCTGATTTTCATAGCTTTATTCTGCCCTTTGCTTCAGAACCAGATCTTTCTGGATTATTTTTTCTATGAGAACTCTCTACAATAAGAGGTAATGTAGGAAAAAGGTGCAACCCATTCCACCTTGGTATTTTATTCACTGTTATAAATTTTAAACTACATTTGTTTGCAGAACATCCTAGAATATAGGAGTTTCTTAAACTTTTGTTTAAAAGTTAAAGATTCAGCTACCAAGTAAAGGAATTTTTAGTTGAAAAATAAAATTTTTTATTTATTTTATTTTTTTTAATTTATTGGTTTATTTTTATAAGGTACCTGTTCATTTCTGTTTTCAAATGTTTTATTTTGACCAAGACTCATTCTCTCCCAATCTACCTGCAGTTATTTTTTAAAAACCTTAAAAACATCCCAACCAGGGAACTATGCCCCCCACAAAAAAAAAAAACAAAAAAACCTTAAAAATATAAACAATCTCAATAGTCTTACATTGTAATGATTTTCTGAAAACTCCACTGAAGATTCATACATGAAAAAGCCTTTTTAATTGCCTGCAAAACAGATGAATGCTTTCATTTTAGATAAAAATCATTCCTCTAGTACATTAGTCTTAATGGTTAATGTAAAATCTGTACTACTAAACAGAAGTCTCAGTGCAAGGCACCAAAATCCCAGTTTCTGTAAATAAGATTTTAAATAACCAAGTCACCTAAAATTCAGGTCACTTCCTAAGCTAACATTGCTGAAGAAACCAAGGTATTAACTTGTGATTTTTAATGGGTTTGTTTGTACAAATTACACTCCAGTCCCCCACAACCCATTGAAACATAATACCTTATTCGAAACAAAAGCTTTTTCTAGGGAGGAAAATCTTTTTAGCCCTGGAAAATTACAGGTCAAGGCTCACCTGATATCAAAAAGCTTCAGGTTAGTAAATTCCAGTCCCCGCTCAGCCCTGATGTGCCTGAATGGGGCTTGGGTTCGCTGCCCAGTTTCCTCACACGTGAACCTGGAATAACAACACCTACTTTACAAAGGAACCATGAGGTGTAGCAAACCAGTGACAGCATTTTTCCAACTCGAGATAGGCATGAAATTAGAGCCTCGTTTTTATGGTAGTTCCCACACACCCTCCAATGACTCTCTGCTATTTTAACTATGAATTGCTTGTTTATTCTCATTTTCAATAACTATGAATTGCTTATTGATTCTCCTAAGTCTTTCAGTGCTTTGGGTTCCCTAACCTTGAGGTCTCTCTGACTTCAGTTGCTGCTGGTGAACCCCAACCAAGCTTTCTGATGACCCTTACTCCTGACACACAGATCACCCTCCTTCTTAGGGACCTCTGGCTCCTGGTGTAGTGCTCACCACCATGCCCCTGCCCACGCTGCCTCTGGACAAGCCTGCCAGCCAGCCAGCTGTCAATAGGGTGGCCACAGTGGCTCCTGCTGGGGATGGAGCGCACCTCTCTGTCCCTGACTCCCACCCAGCCTTCAATGTGCAGCCCTCCACACGCTGTAATAATGCCCCTTGTGTGTCATAACTATGTCATGACCCTCCTCAGGGCATGTCAGCTCCTAACTTCTTTCAGATTCCCAGTGCACTGTACATAAGGTAGTTCAATATAAACAGTAAATAATTAGACTTGTCACTCTTCAAGGGTTTGGTTTGTAAATTTGGGTTGAATATGAGATGAGAGGGAAAAGGAGGCAAATTCAAGAGTCCTATAGAGTCCTGAAAACTGATATTTATCTCCACTGTCAAGTATCCTATTTCATAGACATCTTAATAGTCAACTCGATGAGTTTTCCTAGCTAAATGGAGTCCTTCTTTCTAATTTAATAATAAACACGTGACACCATTAACAGAAAGTACTTTTTTTGCTTATTTGTCCTTATTACATCATGATTTATATTTGGAAAGACATCTATACAATCCATCATTATATATGGAAATAGTAATGTTCTACTAATGTGGCATTACAGGAATGGGATGAATTCCATATAAATGACATTTCTGAATAAATGAAAATTATTTCCTTAAAGACCAGGCCTCTGAAAAAGTTTGCTGTTTTTAATGGAACTCATAGTTTTTAAAATAAAAATAAAATTAAACACTTCAATACTTATATAATTGATTATCAATGAATGTTTTTTGAAAATAATATAGATGCTTGCCTCCTTATACAATGGGAATCAATTTAACTTTTACATTATATCTCCAGAGCATCATTAAGCATATTCATTATTGAGTATTATAATAATCCAGTACTAATTTTGCTGCTTAGAATTCTTGTCACTCAGGATTTCTAGATGAATCTTCATGCTATTACAGGCACTCCTCACTTAACAACTAAGTTATCTGTTTCTACGACTGGGTCATTAAGGGAGGAGCTTAAAGGCGGATGTCTTGTGGTATGTTGTGGTGTCATAGGGTATGTATTTTTCAAAAGCTATTATATGATACCACACTTATAAATGAAATATGTCATCTTGCATGACTGTGAACACTTCATGTAGTGAATACTAACCAACTGCAGGAAGGAGACAAAGACTGAGAAATGGGATTCTGTGTGCTGGAGATCTGGTCATAAGTCCAAGCGGTCGTTAAACAGGTAGGTCATTAAGTGAGGAGTGGCTATATTTTACCTGCTGACCCCTTCTAATTTACGCTTTTAATCAACTCAAGACCAGCAAAATAGGTAACCCAACTGATGAGTTAGGAACATGCTTGTGCACTGTTGGTGAGAATACAAAGTAATTCAGTTGCTATGGAAAATTCTATGGTGGTTCCCCAAAAGATTAATAAAGAATTATAATACGATTCAGTAATTTTACTTCTCAATATATACCCAAAACAATTGAAAGTAGTTTCTCAAAGAGATATTTGTATACCCACGTTCCTAGCAGCATTATTCACGAGCACCAATACGTGGAAGCAACTTAAGTGTCCATGGACAGATGAATGGATAAAGAAAATGTGGTATATTCATATAATGGAATATTATTCAGCCTTAGAAAGGAAGAAAATTCTGACACAATCTACAACATGGATGAACCTTGAGGATGTTATGCAAATGAAATAAGCTAATCACAAGTACCATATGATTTCATTTACATGAGGTAACTAGGGTAGTCAGATTTATAAGGACGGGAGAAAATAGAGAGTTTTTTAATGAGTACAGAGTTTCAGCTTTGCAATATGAAGAGTTCAGGAATTAGCTGCATAACAATGTGAATGTACTGAACACAACTTAACTAATGTTTTAAAAACGGTTAAATGGTAATTTTTATGTGTATTTTACCAAAATTAAAAATAAATTTTAAAAAGAGTTAAAAACATGCATTACTTTATTCAATAAATATTTCAGACCCTGTTTTTGGTGCCAGGGATAAGTTACTGAACCAAATGAAGTTTTGACAGTCATGGAGCTTACATTCTAGTGTATAGTATATCATAGCATCTATACCTTTACAGTCTACCTAATAAAGTGCCTATTTTTTTGACTGTTTACTTTTCATTTATTCATGATCAAATCTGAAATAATTTAGAATATCCTGGCAACTTGGTTGAGCTTGATCATTGTCATAGCTTCGAAAAGAAAAAGAAAATCGTTTATGTAATTAACAATAAAATGCTCATAGATAAAGTATATAGCTGGGTGAAAATTTTCTGCACTTTATGTCACAGATGTAAAAAGACATGATTGCTTCTGTATTTTTTAAATAAATTACCTTCCCATTACTTGGCCCATTCCCCACTGGATAATAGAAAATGAATAGTATTCCAACCCATGTTTAAATGGATAATTTATTGATAATAAGTGTTCTGGAATAAATACTAAGTATCTTCAATTTCCTATTTATTCTCCTTAGTCCTGCCAAATCTTCTTGCTTCCTGGGGCCTGCTTGTGAGCATGGTCATATGAATTAATGGGATTGTCAAACTCCTGATGCTTATAGTACTTGCTTGTCACAGAGTTCACAGTAAAACTTGGCCTTCAGATCTTCTAGAGCTTTGGCTATAGTGTTCTCCTTCTCGGCATCATCCTAGCTCCCAGATATGTGTTCCTATATCAAGCACCAAGCCATATTGGATAATGGCTGATTCAAGAGCTGTGAAGGGAGAGTCCACATTTATAAGGTAGTGTCCCAACTGTCCTGTAAAATGCCTTCTGAAAGTGCCTAATTTTAGGACATTGGTTTTCATAAAGTAAATAATTTACCCAGAATATCTGCAATCTGACATATATAACTGAAGAATATATCTAATATTTAAAAATCTTAATTCAAAAAGAGCATGATAATTAAAATTTTAAAAATTGTTCTAGCTCCAACATCTTTTGGGTGTGTTTGCTTAGATTTTCTTTCCAGTTTATAAAGAATGGAATGTGAGAGATTGAATATACAAATGGACAATGGCCAGACCATATATAAAAATAAAACTTTGACCCACAGCCTGTAGTAATTTCCCCAGGAAACCAATCTCTGATCTATAATAAACCACCCAGGAAACCAGCCTGCTGTAAGTCAGACTTACAAGAAGTAAGGTTGTTATCTCTAGTGACAATCCAGGAAGCTAACCAAGTACTTCTGTAACAATCTGCCCACAATGGGCAGGTACTGATTAGTAACTGACAACTTCCTTAATTTTTGTCCCTGCTTCCAACTCAGGACCAACCAGAGAAAGCCACATCACAAATCACTCATAACCCCTCATACAGCATGCCTAGCTTCTACTGGGGGATCCCAGTTAGGCCCCCTCTAGCTTCCCCAGGACAACAGCCTCCAATCAGGGTGCCCCTGAAGCCCCCCGCCCCCCGCCCCCGTGAAGACTAGAAAGGCTTTCCCACTTCCTCTTCCTGCCAAAACACAAGAAACGATGGCTGACTCCCACACTGTGGTAAACTAAGAATAAATAGCTTTTGTTTTTCCCATTTCATTGATTTTCACTTATTTCCACAGATATTTACTATACAATTGAAAGTTGCTATTCGATCTTTTAAAACAGTTAATAACTACCAACACATAAAAACTGCCAGGAACTGTTAACAACTAGCGGGTTAATAGCAAGATCACTATCCTCCGCCATTACCATCTCTTCCTCTCACAGTTGGCATGATCACCATGTGATCAGATAGTTCTGGACCAACTAGTTCCTTCATTATTACAATGGTATAATTTTTAACAACGGATGATCATTTGAGAATTTCTTTTAGAACAATTATTTTGCCATTTAGACTCCTAGCTAAATTATCTCCTACAGTAGTTACTTCAGGCACTGAGGAATATTTTACATTTTTGTTTGTTCTGATGTTTGTGAAGGGTTGGAGTGACCCCAAAAGATGACCTCTAAATAATAAGGACATTTGCTAGGGAGTTCCCTGGTGGTGTAGCAGCTAGGTTTCGGCACTCTCAATGCTGCGGCCTGGGTTTGATTCCCAGCCAGGGAACCACCCAAAATAAAAAAATAATAATAAGGACATTTGTACATTTTACTTAAGAATGTACATGCAAGAGGTTAGGAACTATTTCTGTTTGCTTAGATCTGAATTCAAGTGGCTAAACATCAACTATAAAAATGTACTTGATAGAGCTGGGTCTACTATGGTGCTGAATAATCATTGTAATGGATATTATTTTTTAAATGCATGATGTGCTTTTCTCCCTATACCTCCATCTATATCACCTGTCCCTAATCCATTGGCAGCATCTATTTGCCTCAGGCAGGATTATGATTCTTCTGGCATGAAGACAAAGAGGTTATGTTTTCAGACTGGTCTGCTTTTGAGAGTTTTGCAGATCACAGCCTTGTAAAACAGAATTTCAAAGAGAAATACTCCCTCTTTGTATTTCCAGAGGCAAATCTGGCTACCTCATAGATTATTACCAGGGCATATTTTTAACAATGGATGATCATTTGAAAAATTTTAAAGTAAAATAGAATTTTACCTTAAACCAAAAGTAAGGAAGTCCCTTGAAATAAGAAGGGAAAATAGAAAAATCCCTTCTCTTCTAGGTCTGGGAAGAAAGGGCTAGTGTCCTCACTTTGCCCCTCTAGGCAGAGAACTATTGTGTAGGATGACATCTGATGGGTCAAGAAGAGAGATATTGGAGATTTCCTACACGACATCTGGTCTTTTTCTTAGACTCACTAAATCATCAAATTACTTTAAGTTCAATGCATTAGACAATTAATATTAGTACTCATTATACAGGTATTTCCTGTGAATCTGCATCCCACTCCTGACTCGAGTTCCATCTTCATCCGATGGGGAAAAGGAAACTGTTTAATGCAAAGGATCCTTTTACCTTTTCTAGACATTGACTATGTTAATTATGCTATGTTAAGGAAATAATAAACATACCTTTTAGAAAAGTGATTTGCTCTCATACAAGGCTTGTTTTCAATCTGTGCATTAAGACTAATCAGCCTAGAATATAGGATGTACAAATAAGTGCAGTTTCTTTATCAATTTGGCTCCCTCTAGCTGTGAGTTTGCAAATTTCAGTAGGTTCTATTGTAATTATACAAGGGCTGTCTGAAAAAAATCCACACATAACTACTTCTATTTTTCATATTATATGGCTGGGTACTTTCCAGATAGCCCTTATACATTTTTGGCCTTCTTTTAAAACACAAAGCAGAGTAATAATTCATAGAAAGGATTTGGGGAAAATAATTGAAAGAAATTGGTTATAAAATGTATTTTTAAGAAAAGATTATATTTAGTTATTTTTTGACAAATTCTAAGGTTTATGTATGGGGTTGACAGATTTAGCAAATGAAAATACAAGATCCTCAATAAAATTTAAATTTTAGATAGAAAACAAATAAATTTTTTGGTATAAGTATGTTCCAAATATATTAATCTGGCAACTCTATTTTACATCTCATTTAACAAATGAAGGATCTGAGGACCAAAACTTCCAACTCCAAACTCTGTTTTTCCCATTTTATCATGGCTTGTATTTTCATTCAAAGTTTTCCCATAAGTTCCTGTGATGAAGGAGAAAATTTCCCCTTTTCCCTCTTTGTTCTGGCTGATCAAATAATTAAAATATTAATAACACAAGAAAGATTAACAGAGAGATACAACAAAATGGCAGTGTGAGAGTGACCTCCAAAAACTCCTCTGGAGATTACAACTAAGAAAACACCTATATCTCAACCAAGGACCCTCTACACAATGCACAATCACAGCTAAGAAACCCACTCATCTCATTAAGGTACCTGCAGGGGATCAGAGGGTTAAACAAAGGAGAAATAAAGGGAAGAATGGGGATGCAGCTGCACAGTCCCCATTTGGAACTCTACTGCTGGGGGGAGGGAGGAGGAAGAAGGTGGCGGGAGAGTACTCCAGATCTCACTTGGTCCATGGGACAGAGGAAAGGGGGACCAGAGGCGGAAGTGTGCAGACCGGTCTGCAAAACACAGTGGCCAGACTTCACTCTGGTTCCCAGGAGAGGGGAGCGACAGGGCAGTGAGGAGCTGCAGTGCAAATACTCCAGCCAGGAAAGAGAAGGAGAGAGGGGGCTTTTTGCATGTTTCTCAGCCCACAACCAGGATGATATGAAAGAACAACTTACAGGACAGCTGACCCCAAGGCTCAGGGCAGAATCTGTGCGCGGGACAAACTGTGAACAGAAAGGCACAATCATGCCCATACTCCCTGCATGACACCCAGAGCCACAGGAAGAAAACAATGCCACAAACACTCCTCCCCCACAGACCTCTGCCCACCCAGTATCAGCAGCGAACCCCAAAGAAACTGCAGCAGTGAGGCTCCAGAGAAGCTGCAAATATGAGAAACCAGAGAATTAAAGAAATGGGGACAGGTGACGCATCAGAAACAGAGCTCGAAGCAATGATTATAAAAATGCTTAAGGAACTGAATGATAATTTCAACAGAGAGATAGCAAGTATCAAAGAAGACTTACAAACCATTATAAAAAACCAGAGAGAGATAATGACTACATCAACTGAAATGAACAACAACAACAACAAAAAATCACCAAACTAGATAAAATAGAAGTGCAAAGCAGTGATTTGCAAGAAAAGCAAGCAGAAAACACCCATTTAGAACAGATAGATATGAGATTCCAGAAAAATGAAGATGGTTTAAGATTCCTCTGGGACAATTTTAAGCAGAAGAATATCAGAATCATGGGTGTCCAGAAGGGACAGAGGAAAAGTAATGATTCAAGAAATTATTTGAAGAAATAATGAATGAAAATGTTCCTAACCTGGTGAAAGAAAGACATACAAGTCCAGGATGCACAGAGAATCCCAAACACACCAAGACACATCATAATTAAAACGGCAAAAGTTAAAGAAAAAGAGAAAATTCTAAAAGCAGCAAGAGAAATGCAAGTAGTAACTTGTAAAAGGACACCCATTCAACTTAGCCAATTTCTCACCAGAAACTTTACAGGCCAGAAGGGATTGGCAAAAAATATTCAATGTGATGAAAACCAAGGATCTACAACCAAGAATAATGTATCCAACAAGGCTAGCATTCAAAATTGAAGGACAGATGAAGCAATTCTCAGACAAGAAAAAGCTAAAGAAGTACATCACCACCAACCCAGTACTGCAAAGAATGTTAGAGGGACTTCTTTCAGATGCAAGGAGGGAGGGGAGAGTGGGTAAAATAAGGGGAAGGGATGGAGAAATTGAATTTGATTGTTAACATAGAATTGAAAGCAACAAAGAAACAAAACTGATGGACAAAGTCAATAATTTAGTAGTTACCTGAGGGGAATCGGGGAGGGGATGGGGGAGAAGGGACAGGAACACAAATATATGGTGATAGAAAGAGAGCTGATACTGGGTGATGAACACATAATACAACACATAGAAGATGTAATGTAGAATTGTACACCTAGGACCTATGTAATTTTTACTAATCAATGTTACCCCAAAATTTTTTTTTAAAAAAAGAAAGATTAACAGGAGACATTAACCACATTTAATTGCATATATACATGCAAGAATATGGGGCCTAAAGACAAATCTGGCAATTAAGACTTACGAGTA
Source organism: Lyroderma lyra (assembly GCA_004026885.1). Classification (NCBI taxonomy): domain Eukaryota; kingdom Metazoa; phylum Chordata; class Mammalia; order Chiroptera; family Megadermatidae; genus Lyroderma; species Lyroderma lyra. The sequence continues at coordinate 71,451 of PVJL010002707.1, forward strand.
TGGGACACCTTGAGCTGAGGAGAAGGGGTGGGGGTTGTTTGGGACAGCAAAGGACAGGAAGGCAGTTTATGTAGAGATGCAAAAGCAAATGTTTGGTAAATAAATGTTTGTTGGGCCATCTTTAGCAATGGGACACAGAGAGGGTTTTGACAAAATGGGTCTTGCTAGGTTCCTCTCTGCCTGTCACACTTAGTTCATCTTAAACTATAGTTATCTATCACAATAGCTCTTTTCCTGGAGCAGGTCTTCTAAGTTCTTTTAGGCAGTTAGGGGCAAGGCTAAAGTTCCTTCTTCAGTCTTCTGTATCTTAAAATAATCAATATCCCAAAGAGTCATATTTTGGGGTGGTAAATTCTGTTCCCCTTTATTCCCTAAAGAAATCAGATCAGATGTCTGATCAGATAACGCTTGATTTTGCGTTCCAAAGATCCTGAGATACATGTCGTTGTTTTTGTTGTTGTTGTTTATGTGGGTAGTTTCCTGGCTGGGAATCAAACCCAGGCCGCAGTGTTGACAGCACCGAAGCCTAGCCACTACACCACCAGGGAACTCCGACACATGTTTATTTGAACATGACGAGGTGAAGTGATCTAACATGCATTGAGCCATGTGCAAGGCCCCAGGGGAAGTCCTTTACATTTCACTGAATTCTCCTCACATGGACCTTACTGTTGACCTGTGTGCCTACGGATGAGGAATTAAGGCTTAGAGTCAGTCACCTGGCTAAGATTACACATCTACGAAGTGAAGGACTGGGATTTAAGTCCCATAACTGGCCCCAGGTTCTCAGCTCTGCTGCAGACGAGAATCACACGGGTGCTCCTAAGATACACCAATACCCACCTTTCCTCTCATAGGACATTTCCATTCATTCTTTATAGTAGATTATTAATTCAGATGACAGATGCAATTTATGATATCCAGTGTTCTACCTTTCCATGGTGCTTTTAGGACTTTAAGTACAGTAGTCCCCACTTACCATGGTTTGTTTGGCTTTTTGCAGTTTTGCCTTCTGAGGTTTTAATACTCACTGTCAATCCCAGTCTGAAAATATTAAGTAGAACATTCCAGAAATAAGCAATTCCTACATTTTAAATTGTGCATCATTCTGAGTATCTCATTTCATCCCATCCTATAGGCATTGTATCATCTCATATCATCACAAGGATGTTGAGTACAGTACAAGAAGATATTTTGACAGACCACATACACATAACTTTTATTACAATGTATTGTTATAATTGTTCTATTTTATTCTTAGTTATTATTGTTAATCTCTTACTGTGTGTGCTTCATTTATAAATTAAACTTTATCATAGATATACATGTTTAGGAAAAAAGCAGTATATATAGAGGTTGGTACTATCTGCAGTTTCAGGCAACCACTCGGTAGGTTGACCAGATGTCCCATTTTAAATAGTTCATATAGTCAGTCTTCTGATACCTTGAATTCAGCCCAGTGACATTAGACTGACCATACTGTTGTTTTCTGTCTTACTTAAGGCACATCCATCTGGTCAGCCTACCTCTGGGGGTCTGGAAGCATCCCCTGCAGATAAGGGGGGGCTACTGTAATTGGCTTACATTCTTCTTTTTCAAAATAAATTGGTATCATTATATTACATCAATGAATTAGCATTAAATTAATGTATTATTTTAACAAAGTTGTTCTTTAACCAGATTGTCCATTAAGCATTTTCCTCTTTACTGGAAATTCATCTAGGCAGAATAACTATAAAAATAAATCCACTTAACCTACTATGACAATACATCAGGAACACACACTTGAAGTTTTCTTTGGAATTGCATCTGTGTTCATCCTTTGTGAAGGAAAATATAACTCTGATAAGCATTTAAATCCTGGTGGAAGGGGTACCCCGGTGGTGTAGTGACTAGGCTTCGGTGTTCTTAATGCCAGGACCTGGGTTTGATTCCCAGCCAGGGAACTATCAAAAAATAAACAGGTATATTGAAATCGCTAAAAATTAAATTTTAAATTATTTTTATGTCTTCTTAGCTTTAAAAAAAATGGATGAATCATACTCACTTATGGGAAATGATATTACGTATTACAGAGTGGCGGAATGTGCCACCCCAAATTATGCCACTTTGGCATGAGGATTATTTTAAGCTGAAGGCAAGTGAAAAGAAGCAGCTACAAGAAAAGCTCTCTGCCCTTCCCCGGTTTGTCTAAAAGCAGGACATAAATTTATAAAATTGATCCCCACCCCCACCCCCACCCCACTCCACCAGTAAGGATACCAGTAAATCACCAAACACAACTTTAGACCCTAATCACCCTGAAGACAGTGGCAGAGGAATCTACATAACGACCTTTCCTAACTAGCCTTTGTCTACCATTCATTTCCTGTATGTTTGCCTTCTCACAATTTATGCTTGAGAAGGTGCTCAAGGTGTGCTTTTCTCTATGAATTTCATGTCCCTTTGCTAAAATGCCATGTAAGCCCAGTTCTAACCACCCCTTTGTGTTACTCATCTCTGAGTACAGGTGATACAGAGCTGATGACTCCGTGATTGCTTTCCTTTTGTTGATCAGTCTTCTGCCAGTCAGTCTAGCTTACAAGCCCCAGCCAGAGAACCTAGGAGGGTAGTAGGAAAGGAGTTTTTGCTCGCCTGCAGAATCTGGAAATTATGTTCTCCACCTCACACAGGGGATTGTGTTTCTGGATCGGCATACATCCATCCCCCGACACATCCCCTCAGCCTGAGTTCCTGGCAGGTGCAGAAGAGAAGAGCCACTATGGAAGCACTTGTCAACCCTACCTGGTATCAGAAGTGTCTGCAATTTCCCTGGGGTTTCAGATTCAGTGGGCCTGGGCTGGGATGGTTAAGAACACCTCCTCTTGTAGAGCTGAGGAGGGGCCTGTATGCATTCTCTATGGCTACTGGTATGAGTTACTGAAAACTCAGTAGCTGAAAACATAATAAATTTATTACCTTCAATTCTGGAGGTCAGAAGAAGGCCTGCATTCTCTCTGGAGGCTCTAGAAGAGAATCTCTCTCCTGGCTTCTAGAGGCTGCTGCGGTCCTTGGCTTGTGGCCTCTTCCTCCATCTTCAAAGCCAGTGCAATAACATCTCCAGTCTGTCTCTCTGGCTCTGACCCTCCTGCCTCCTTCTTATGAGGACCCTTGTGATTACTCTGGGCCCATCTGGATAATCCAGAATATTTTCCCCACCTCAAAATCCTTAATCACAACTGCGAAGGTCCTTTTACCATGTAAAGTGATAAAGTCACAGGGGTTAGAGTGTGAACATCTGTGGGGGGCCTTTATTCTGACTACCCCAGACTCTAATATGAGGTATTCATATAATTCTTTATATGACTCCACCCCCATATCCCATCCCCCATTCTGAAGACATCAGTGATTGCTCCACCATTCAGCCACTGTGTCCAAGGTTTTTGCTTCTGTAAACAGAGTCAGGGGCAAAAAATGAAAGGGAGGGTGAGAGAGAGAGAGATAGAGAGAGAGACAGAGAGAGAGACAGAGAGAGAGACAGAGAGAATTGGAGGGCCTGAGAGCCCTTTTTTGCTCAACCACCTCTTTCACCCTTGATAACTGGACTAAAGTACGGATTTTACCATGAGGACAGTGTCTATAAAAGGCCCATTCTTTCTGTAGCCAAGACGACAGACATGCATTTCGAACTCCATTGTTCCCTGGAAGCCCTGAACTTAAATCTTTTCCTAACAACCACGTCCCACCAGTGGCTGTCACTCACCACAATCCTGTGACCTAAGGCCCTGAATTGGAGGGAAAGGGGCACGGTCGTGACCATGGCCTTCGCTCTGCTCCAAGGACACTTCTGCCGAGCAGTGGGGACCTGCTCATCTCCACTGCCCTGGAATTTTGTGACCAAGACTTTATCTTCCAGGGTCATGTCTGCATCCACCCACTGCTCGTGTGTGACCACCCTAGTGTCAGGTCTGTTCCCAGAAGACTGCCGGTGCTGTCTCCTCTCCTTCCTCCTCTTGAACTTAGCTTCCCAAACAGCTAGAATTGGGGCCTCTGTTTCCTCAGTAATGCTCTTCTCCCCTGGTAACATGGCCCCAGCAGAGCTCGATTCCAGAAACTTCCCAGCAGCTTCCCATCTGTGCTGTGCTGGCAGCACAGGCCTCTCCGGCTGAGCACAGACGCAGAGGTCTTCCCTCCTCCTGTCAGTGTGTGTGTAGAAGTCTGACATATGATTCCTGACAACACTCCAACACCGAGGCCCCGTCTGAACATTTTCAGGCATTCTGCCGCAGGAACGAGCTTGACAGCTCTAAATTTGTTCAGTTGTGAAAGTGTGACTCCACGAATCCTTTCCTAAATCTCTTTTGCTTCTCTGCCTCTGAGGCTTCCATGACTACAACATTTTGTGCCAAGTTCCCAAGATGGCCAGAAAGGCCCTGTCCTGCAGTCCCCACCAAGGTACCTGTTTTCTGGTATTTTCTAACCTCAAATAGGAGCTTCCACTCTTGCCTATAGCAGGCTCATAGGCTCCAAATGTCCCCATTTCATAGAAGAAACAGGTCAATCCAAATATGAGTGTCACAGATCCTTCACGCACCCCCTCCCCCACCTCAGGAACGTTGCCAATTTGTTTTTTAAAATTCGTGTCTATTCTAGATCTCAGAGTTATGTGGAGAAAGAATCCAGAAGAGATCTTCTCTCCCCAAAATTAACGGCAACAAAAAAGGGAGAATTAAAAAGCTGCAAAATAATGCCATATCCATAAAAAAAAGAAGGGTGCGTGTGCGTGTGCGCGCGTGCGTGCGTGTGCGTGTGCGTGTGTGCGTGTGCGCGTGTGTGTGCGCGCGTGTGTGTGTGCACGCGTGTGTGTGTGCGTGTGCGTGCGTGTGTGTGTGTGCGCGCACGTGTGTGTGTGTGTGCGTGTGTGTGTGGGGGGGTTTGTCTCACTCACATCATAAACTTTGTAAAAAGGGCGTTCCCTGGTGGTGTAGTGGCTAGGCTCAGCAATGTCAACTTTGTGGCCTGGGTTCGATTCCCAGCCAGGGAACCAGGCCCCTCCAAAATAATAATTATAATCTTTGAAAATTCCCATCAAGGAAAGAGAAAGGCAGAAGACTCCCACTATCTTCTCACCTGAGCCGCATTCCAGATGTTTCTATAATCACTCACCCCAGTTTCCATTCCCAGAAGCAGCATAAGAGGAAGAGAGGGAGTGAGGAAAAACCTCTTTAAAATCTCCCTAACATGTCCAGCAAGAAAGAGGTAGGCCTGTCGCCGGACGTGGGCCACGACTGCTTGGGCAGAGCCGAACGTGCCTGCCGCAGCCTACTCTTAAGCTGCTCAGATTCACATGCATTGGGAGCAGCTTCTTCTGAGATTTCAAAGGACCTCATCCTGGGGGAAGTTTAGAGGAGGAAAGGTAGAGGGACAAACCATAGCCCCTACCACAGCGGCTGGGGTTAGGGCTGCAGTCAGTACTCCCTCCTCCAGTATCCATTCTAGATTCCTCCATCCTTCAGCCAGTGCACCTACTCACCTCAGTGGCCACCTGGTGGCGTCTGAGCCACTGATCACTAAACCTTTCTCAGGCTGGGATTGCTGCACTTGTCCATTTACCTTTAAGAGGTGCCCAGTTGGATCACCTGGGTGCCAAACATACGTTTCCCTGTCTTTAGTGTGGAATGGAAGCCCTTCCTGCTTCTGGTGATCATGTCAATTCGTGCTGCCAGGAGGGTGACTCTTCCTGCTGTAGGGACCTGAGAATCAGGTGGCTCTTCTCCTGGTGGAATTGTCTCCTGGGAGCCAGGACCGTCAGCCCTGTAGAGCCCAGACTTGCAGAGCTGGACAACATCCACTCCTTCCTCAGTGAGCTCCTGGGAATGACGAGGCAGGGCCCCTACGTCCCCAGGCCTGTGTGGTCTTCCTACTCACACAGCGCTGTGTAAACGTCTTTATATTTAAACTGAGGAATGTGTCCTGGAGGATGGCACCTCATCCTCCTAGCCCTTTCACTGCGTTAATTGATTTCAAGTTCTTCTTTTTCAAAATGTGTCAAAAAGCAACAAAAAAGAAAAAGTTAATATTTTGACTATTGTATGTACTCAATAATAACATTTTGAGCCGCTTTATATATAAATGACATTATTTTCATTTTAAATTTTTGTTATATGGTAATAAATTTACTATTATATTGAATTTTAGCAAAAAATACAACATACTTAGTGGCATCGATTAGATTTAAGTATAGATAAATTAGAATCTAATGGCATTGATGACAAAGAAATTAATTACACAATATGGCACAAAACATGTGTTGTTGATAATGCAAGCCACAAAAAAACGTATTAAAAAACTCTTGTAAATGGAGAAAAGTCCTTGAAACAGTTTCACACTGAATAACAATTTTATAATAATTATTTATATTTATAATAAGTATTATATTATAATAAATATTTATATTTTTAAGTAAATATAGTTAAGATGGCATATTTTATTAAAATAAATGATTACATTAAAATATAAAAATTTCCTATTATTCATTCTTGAAAAACACAAAAACATAGAAAGAAAAACTTTTCTAGAGGAAAAAGTTTTTTGAGCTGGTTGAGTAAACTCCAACGCCACAGTCAGCGGATGGAAATACTCATTGGGATGTATCTGAAAGTCACAACAAAAGGGTTAAAGGATCGTCTTGGAGCAAGTTGTCCCGCTGTGCCTGTAACAGCCTGTTCTGACATCTTACATCAGCTGCATCTGGGTTCTGTGATCCAACCAGGGGATCTTAAGGTCATGGACCCAATTGCACACCTGTCTTGTAGAGTGTGTCCCAGGCCTGATGTAATGATACAAAGAATCCTGGGCCAGTGGATGATATATTCTAGAAGGCCTGGGATAGTGGTGCTGAGTCTCTCCAGACAGGAAAGGGAAACTCATACCTGGATATGGGCCTCTTCCTATCAGAATGCATCTCTGGATGGAAGGGCATCCTATGTAGTAGACCTGTGTCTTCAGGGGATAGTGCCAATTAGGGGACACAGTACCGATCTCTGTTGTTGGCAGATTGGATATTCAGTTGCATAGACTGTTGTCAGCCCTGACAAGTGGGTGTATTCATTATCTACTGCTATATAACAAATAACCCCAAAACTCTGTGGCTTATAACATCATCTATTATCTCACAGTTCCTGTGGATCAGGAATCCAGCCCTGGCTTAGCTGCTCAGTCTCTCACAAGGGTGCAGTCGGATATTGACCAGGCTGCAGCCAGCTGACTGGGTAGGGACTTGCTTCCGGGCTCACTCACACAGGCAGGCCTTCTCTGAGACCCGTGTGCTGTCCCATGAGTTACGAGTGTTTTCATGTTGCTTGTTGGAAACACAAACCATTCCTGGCTCTGTGTGAGCCGAGAACTCTCCCGCCTGCCGCTTTCCCTGGTTCTTCCCACAGGCCGGGGAAGAGCGTGAGCCTGCTTGTCAGTGTGCATTGACTTGAGAAGCCTCTGCAGGCTGGGGCTGCTCTCTGTGCAGCGCCCTCCTCTCTGTGAATACTGGCTGCCTGGGCATCATAAACCCTCAAATAAGGAGACCCCCGGGCCCTTTGGTTCCCTCCCTGCACAGTAGCCTTGGAAGTGCTTTCCAAACAATGTGCTGGGCAATTGCAGAGCTCACCTCAGTTGTGTCCTTTCTCTCAGGGATCCCTGTCCTGGGTCTGAAAACCAGTGCTTCACTATACTCATATGCATAAGGGGGGATGCCCCAAACAGGAATATTTTTTAATGTGGGTAGTTCCCTGGCTGGGAATCAAACCCAGGCTGCAGCGTTGACAGCGCCAAAGCCTAAGCCACTACACCACCAGGGAACTCCCAGGAATTTATTTATAAAAAATTGTGTATTTATTTTTACATCTTTAAACTTCAGTCACCTTCAAAGTACTTTTCATTTGGGTGCAATACACCTATTGGCATGCTTCTTCCACTGCTCAAAGCAGTTTTTGAACTTGTTTTTGATGCCTTTTACTGCTTCTGCCATTTTTTTCACCTCTTTTACTTTGGCAAAATGTTTCCCTTTGAGGACTTTTTTCATCTGGGGAAACAAAAAATGTCACTCAGGGCAAGATCAGGTGAATAGGGAGGGTGGGGCACAAGGGTCATGCCAGTTTTAGTCAAAAACTGCTGAATACTCAGCACAGTGTGGGCAGGAGCACTGCATATTGTTCGTGTAAATCACCCGTCATGAAATGGGCAGACGCGTTGAAAGAGTCTCCAAAAACATTCACTGAAGCTGAATGCAGCCTCTCCCAACGCCATCTGGTCCACTGATGCAGATGGGTTCCTAGAGCACTCCCGCGTGGGGCAAGCCTGTACTACAAGGGGCCTGCCCTCCAGAAGATAATTCTGGGTTTCTTTTGGGTCCCCCTTATATTGTTGTAGTTGACTTGCTAATACTGTATTTAGGACTTTTGCATTTATTGTCATCAGAGATATTGGTCTGTAATGCTGTGTGTGGACGTGTGTTGTCCTTGCCACGTTTTTGTATCAGGGTAATGCTGGCCTTCTAAAATGAGTTAGGGTATATTTCCTCTTCTTCAGTATTTTGAGAAGAGTTTGAGGATAGGGATGAAATCTTCTTTGAATGTTTGGTAGAATTCACCAGTGAAGCTATCTAGTCCTAGAGACCACGGTTTTTGGGGAGATTTTTGATGACTGTTTCCATTTCCTTACTGTTGATTGGTCTAATTATGTCCATACTTTTTGGAGCCTTTCCCTGGGATCTGCTACCACAGTCAAATGTAGAGGTAGGATAAACCCATGTCAGGTCATAATGTCCAATAGGAATTTTCTCTTTGTGTTCTGCTAGTTGCTTGACCAACAAATACAGTTCCATTCCAAGTTTTACAAATCTAGGAAATTTGTTAAGTGGCAGCCTCATGAAAGAGGTGCCAGCACAGCTGTTTCTGCACTGAGCACCTCCTGCTTGGGCTGGAGTCGGGAGGATGACTTGGGATCATCCCACTCTTCATTCCAGTCTGCACTGTCACCAGTTGCTGATCCTTGGTAGGCGTGGGGATGATCAAAGGTAGGGTCCCAGTTATTGGAAGTGTTTCTTTGGGCTGCAGCCCCTTCTGGCTTGGTGGCCCAGTCACCCAGCTATCCCAGTTTTCAGATTTGGAAGCACTGCAGGCTGACCAGGGATCATTGCCACTGCTGACCTGGTTGTTACTGTTGGCAGCTGATGAGCTGGCTTGAACAGTATTTGCTGAGAGGGAATCGAGGAAGGCTTAGTCAGCCACTGAATTTCCACAAAAAATGGATCTTTTCCATGATTGGGCAAAATTTCAATGTAGTCTGTGCAAACAAGATCACATTCCCTGCTTCCTTTCCGCCATCCTCCACCGACATCTGGATTTGTAATTGTGATGATTTCTCCTTCATTAACGATACGTTAATTATTTCTAAGTTCAGCAAAAGCATGTAGCATAACTGAAAACTTGGTGGCCATGGGGGTGGATCCCTCGCCCAGGACAGCCGCAGCTGTTGGCCTGAGGCGGGCAGCTACAGCTGGGTCCTGGCGTAGCTAGGGGGAGCAGCTCCTCCTCAGCCTGAGTCTGGGTGGTCAGCAACTCCAGCCGCCACCCACTCCTCCCTCAGCATTTCCTGTAATGCAGGTCTTGTGGTGGCAAATTCCCTCAGCTTCTGGATATCCGGAAAGTCTTTTCTCCTTCATATCTTTGATATCAAAGTTATCAAAGGATAACTTTGCTGGACATATTATTCTTGGCTGGTGATTTTTCTTTCAGTATTTTGAATATTGGATTTCACTCTCTCTTAGCTGAAAAATCTGATCATAATCTAATAGGGTTCCCCTTATTGGCTACATTCCTTTTTTGTTTTTTCTGGTTGCCTTGAAAATTCTTTGTCATTAACGTTTGACAGTGTTAACACAATGTGTGTTGGAGAAAATATTTTTGCATTAAGATAATTAGGTTAATTAGGTGTTCTGTTAGGTTTGGGAAAGTCTTGATTGTTTGAATAGGCTCTCTGTTCCCTCCTCTCTTCTCCTTCTGGTGTACCCATTATTTTTATATTGCTCTTTCTAATGGCGACATATAGTTCTCGGATGGTTCTTTCATTTTCTTTCAAACTCTCAGGTCTCTTTTTTCTTCCATCTGAGTCATTTCTATCTTCAATCACTGATTCTCTCTTCCATCTGGTCTGCTCTGTTTTCCATGCCCTCTCATTTATTCATCTCATCTGAGTTCTTCAGCTCCTGGATTTCTATTTGGTTCTTTTTTATAGTTTCAATGTCTTTGGTATTCTTTTTGTTCATTGATTTTTACTCTTGAGCTCATTGAACTACTTTTCTGAATTTTCTTGGACACCATTAAGTTTTTTCAAAACTGTAATCTTTAACTCTGTCATTTAAATCATTCTACTATGTGTTTGACTTTGGTTTCTGGACGTTCTTGATTTTCTGAGGTACCTTGTTACCTTGGTTTATTGGTGGTACTTGATGGATCGTTTCTCTACCTGGGCTTTCGAGGTATATTGAACTCCTTTTCCAGGTACTGTTTTGCTTTTAGTAATTCAACAGGTTGGTAAGTAGAGGTCTTTCTCTTCTTTCCAGTAGATGGTGCTATAGTGCAAGTTTTTGCTTTCTCTTATCGGAACTACTGGGACTTCTGGGAACTTAATGTGGTGCTGTCGCCTGACCCTGGAAAAATGCCGTGTGACCAGGTCATCTTCCTCTAGGTACCACCCGTGTTGGGATGTGGCAGATGATGGGGCTCCAGGCCTGAGAGCTCTCAGAGCAGCCTCCTTGTACCCAGAGGGTGTCGGCCACAAGATGTTCCCGCTAACTCTACCGGGTTCCTCCGATTCCACCAGGATGGGTGGGGGAAGGGAGAGGCGGCTTCCTGCGCCTGGGCTTTGTTGGTCGGCGGCTGCTAGGCCTAGGCTGCCGCACCTCGGTTGCCGCGTCTCTACTGCTCACTGGGTTTAGCTGCAATGGGCACGGGCCACTCCGGCAGAATGCTGCTTCTGCCCCCCCAGGCCTCCGGGCTGCTGAGTGGGAGCTGCAACCCAACACCTCCGCTGCTGCTGTCAGCTGGGAACACTGGTCTGTGGCTCCAGCCTCTGTCCTCCCCAACCCCCACCCTGTCCTGCCTCCCCTGCTGCTTCAGACGTCTCGGTGCGTGGATCTGTCAGATGGGCTTTGTGTGATGAATTATAATTATCCAATTTGTAACTTTAAGGGAGAAACCAAAAGGTCTTCTCACTCTGCCACGATGCTGATGTCACTCCTCTTAATTTTTTTAACTTAACAATGTGATAAGGTACTTTAGAGTCCATTGCGGGTGAGGGGACCAGAGGGGGAAGGTGGTTGCTGAATTTTTAGTTTAATGTGCTATTTTATTGATAGAAACCATGCTCCTCAGGACCAGATCAACAGAAGAGACAAATGGCTTAGACAAAGACTAAGGATTCTTTAATTTAGATGGGTCTTACTTATGGCCAAATCTTTTTGAGTGGTGTGTATGATATGAACAGAAGCATAATGCTTTTTAAAAATGCATGTTTGATCCCCAAATAGGCTTAGTAACAATGGCGCTTTTAATTTCTGCAGATAGTCTTTATTCCCAAGCACCTGATTGTGTGTCAAATGTACTCAAAGATTAAATAGATTTTATTTTTTTTCTCTTAAGTATGGCTCACTAAACCTAGATACCTAAAGAAAATCAACAACAAAAAACAAACAAATGTCCCCCAAAACTTCAAGAATAATTATTCCTAGTTATTATGAAATTCCCAGGCACTTCAAGTTACAAAAGATAGACTTCACCATTCTTTACATCACAGCAAGTAAAATAAATTAGTTGACCATAAAAGGGCATGAACAATCTCATTAGGGTGGTGGAAATGTTCTAAATCTGGATTGTGGTGATAATTGCACAATTTGGTAAATTAGCTAAAGCTCACTGAATTGCATACAAGTAGGTGAATTTTGTGGTATGTAAATTATATCTCAGTATAGTTACACGCACCAAATTATTTGCAATCCTTCATATGACCGGAGTGTTAGCAAAGACAGCCTTGAAGGAATTTTCCATAAATCTAATTTTTCAAGGAGAATCCCACCAACCACTAGATGTAGCTTCCTTTCACAGCAGAAATTGCTTATTTCTGGGTCTCAGGTGCTTAAAGTGATCTAACATTAGAGTCAGGTATCAGAAATAAAATATTTTCATATATTGGCTTATGCAAATTCACAATGATGGAACGTATCAGATAATTTTATCCATGGCATATACAGTAATTTTAAAATCTCACATTACAATAATTTTCAATAAGCAAGCTAGAAATTCATTCCTATCAGAAATATTAAAATGATTTAAAACTAGTTTTACAGTAGTTATACATTCTAGTAAACATTATATAAATTTGATTATGACTATTATATTTTACATTTTAAAAAATGTACATTTTAAGGTATAATTTTAAAATTCCCAATCTAATTCCATTTCGGTTTGAAAAAAGGAATCAATAAAACTTCAAATAACTAGTTAAAATAGAGGAATCTTCTAAAAGGAGTATAATCTCTCTCATAACTTCTTTCGTTCTTTCAAGAACATTAAAAATAATAAATTGGGTTATGGGAGGTAAGCCTTCTAATACACATTGAAAACTACAGCTATTTCTGGGCTGGCGATATGTCCTCTTAGTGTAGCTGCCACTAAAAAGGGCAGAGGACACTTGTGAGCCGGAAAGTTTTCAGTCAGTCACATTTTGAGCATATTTGAAAATAACTAAAGTGAAATAAAGTTTGTCCAAATAAAATCTTCATATGTAAAAATCTTGACCAAGTTACCCAAATCAAAGTAGACACCCCTGACTTCGTCACGAGGCCAGTTTCAGTCTAAGGCCTTTTTGTTTTTGAATTCTGGTTTAATGCCAAAGGCAATCTGAATGGACTCTTGGATTCATGATTTAAGTACCAAGAATCTAGAAACTGCTCACAGACATTAAAAAAATGGGGTCTGGTGAACTGTTATTTATATTAACTTGTCTCAGAAATTTGAGGGTTAACTGTTTCTTCAAGTATCACCAAATGTCAAGGTCAAAGGACAGGAAACAGAGGTTCAGGCAGGTTCAGTTACATGCCAAAAGTAACATGGGGAGTTAATGGAAGAGCCAGGACTAGAACCCATGTCTCATGATTCTCAGCCTTGAAACATGTGTCCATTATTCATTCTATACTTTGTTATCGATAACATAGGTCTTTGTTTAGTTTCTGTAGTCCTTTTTATCCAGGATGATTTTTTAAAAATAGGTAACCATTGCCTGACTCAAAAGCTTTAAAATCAAAATCATGAGACAGTGATGTTTGGAGCGAAATGCTCTGGAAGAGCATTCAAGTAATTAGTTATGGTGAAAATATCTTATGACTAAAAAAGCAAACAGTGAATGTGATGTGCTTTGATGAATGAAGTCTCTGCTGGTTGTGGAAATGTGCCCCTCGCTGTCCTGCAAAGCCTCCACAGAAACCCAGCCTTCTTTATTCTGTGTCATCACACAAGACACTCTGGTTACTAAGCACTGTTGGCCAACTTCTACGCCCCTCACCCAAACTGCCCCGATCCTGCAAGTATTTCTGAACCAGAACCAATTAGGCATTTTATGACATAAGTCAGGTTTCTTGACTAGTAGTGAAACATGTGATATAACATATACCATTGACAAAGTAGATTTGTTTCTATCCTTCAAGGTCTAAACTCCAACAAATTCCAGCTGGGTTAGACAATTCAGACATTTCAGTAAAAGGATAAATGAAACCATGTAAATAATACAGATCTATACATGCCTGAAAAAATTCATACTGCCTAAAAGCTGTGACCTTCTTGACATCAAATATATTTTAACATTGGCTGGTTAGGTGAGGAAAAAAAATAGTAAAAACCCTGTCTGACTAAAGTAGTATGTGTGTCTTTACTTTTTAAACAAATTAACATGAAAATGGATTAATGTTCTAAAGTTTGGAATTTCTAACTTTATTCATAATTTCCTGTATCACAAAAAGTCCCCGAATTTAAATTGTTCAAAGGTATATTATCTAATTATAATTACTCTAAACCATCACCAAATACCAGTAGTGCCTTAATCTTCTATTACAGTGTCTTGATCTTTCATGCTAAAATAACAAAACAAATGCTGGCCTCAGTATCTACGATACAGTATATATATTTTTTAAAACTATGAAAATACCACTGCTCTCTCACAACGAACAAAACACTTATTTTCCCAGTGTTGTCCACAACTTCTGGTGATGGGATCATGTTCATCCAATTCTCATGAGACCAATGGTCTGATCACAGGTTTAGATAAAAACTAAAATGGGAAAGCAACAAAATGGTGGCCTGAGAGGGATCCCTGAAAAACTCCGGAGATTGCAACGAATAAAAGATCTATCACTCAACTAAGGACTCCCTACTCAATGCACAATCACAGCTAAGAAACCCGCTCATTGCACTGAAGTACCTGCAGGTGGGCAGAGGGGCAAACAAAGGAGAAATAAAAGAGAAAAGTGCAGAGATGCAGGTTGAGCTTGGGTCCCTGCTTGGAACTCTACTGCTGGGGGAGGGAGGAGGAAGGCGGCAGCGGCGGAGGGTTCTGGACCTCACTCCGTCTGTGGGACAGAGAAAAGGAGCCCAATGGTGGGGCATGAAACACCACAACCAGGCCTCACTTTGGCCCCCAGGAGGTGCAGATTGGGTATGCAAGATGCAGTGGCCCAACTTCACTCCTATTCCAAGAGGAGGGGGAGCGAGGGAAGTGGTGAGGAGCACAACCTCACTCAAGCCAGGCAGGAGAAAGATCAGGTTGTATGCCTGTTTCTCAGCCCACAACCAGCACAGTCTGAGGGGCTAGCGTACAGGACGGACCCCAAAGGCTCAAAGCAGAGTCCTTGGGGCAAACTGAGAGCAGAAAGATATAATTACGCCCATACTACCTGTACAGCCCTGTGACCCCAGGAAGAAAACAAAGACACAAATACTGGCCACCTTTCCCCCATACACCTCTGCCCACCCAGTATCAGCAGCGAACATTAAAAAAGCTGCAGTAGTTATGTGTCAGGTTAAGAAGAATATCTACAAGTAGACAGGCTGCCAGAATGAGATACCAGACAAAGGGAGCTCAAAATAAATATGAACAAGACAATCAAAGTAAAAGAAATGGGGACAAACTACTCATCAGAGACAACAAATTATAAAAATTCTCAGGGAACTTGATAATTTCATTGGAGAGATAGCAAGCAAAAGGGAAGACATACAAGCCATTATAAAGGACCAGGCAGAGATGAAGATTACCAGAACTTAAATGAAGAATGGAATAAAAGAAATCACCAAACTACATGAAGTAGAAGTGCAAAGCAGTGGTTTGCAAGAAACGTCAGCAGAAAACACCAAATCACAACAACAAATAGAAAAAAAAGAATCCAAAAAAATGAGAATGGTTTGAGACTCCTCTGAGACAACACCAAGTGTAACAATATTTGCATCACAGGATTACCAGAAGGTGCAGAAGAAAAGCAGGGAATCAAGAACTTGTTTGAAATAACTGAAAAACTTCCTAACCTGGTGAAGGAAATAGGCATACAAGCCCAGGAAAAACAGAGAATCCCAAACAAGTTGATCCCAAATAGGAACACATCAAGACACATCATAATTAAAATGGCAAAAGTTAAAGAAAAAGAGAAAATTCTAAAAGCAGCAAGAGAAATGCAAGTAGCAACTTATAAAGGGACACCCATTTGACTCTCAGCTGATTTCTCACCAGAAACTTTACAGGCCGGAAGGGATTGGCAGAAAATATTCAACATGATGAAATCCAAGGATCTATCACCAAGATTAATGTATCCAGTAGGGCTAGCATTCAGCATTGAAGGACAAAAAAAAAAAAAAAAACATAGCTAAAGGAGTTCATCATCAAACCAGTACTACCAAGAGGGTTAGAGATACTTCTTTAAGATGGGAGGAGGGATGGGAGAGTGGGTAAAATAAGGGAAAAGGATGGAGAAGTTTAGTTTGGCTGTTACAAGGCAATAACCATGGAGATATAGAGTATAACATGGGCATATAGTCAGTAAGGTTGCAGTTAACTTTGTGTGGTGTCAGTTGGGTACTAGATTTGTTGGAGTGAAGGGAGGGAGACCTGAAGGGGTGGGTAAAAAAGAGAAAATATCAAGCAGTACATAGTCACACAGTGGTCACAGGGATGCCAAGTGCAGCACAGGGCATACAATCAACAACACTGTAATAACTCTGTGTGGTGTCAGAGGGGAACCAGATGTATCAGAATGAGGATTTAGTAAGTTATATAAGTGACTAATCACTGCGCTATACACCTGAAAGCATTATAATATTGTATGTAAAATGTAATTGAAAAATAAAAAGTCTCAAAAAAAAAAAAAAAAGGGTAAGAACTAAAATGCCAGCCATGGCTAAGACGGAGTGACACCCACACGTATTATGGTAAGCAGAACTCCTTGAATTGACCTCTTCTTCCATTGATCTCACCACCTACTGAGAAATGATTGATTCATTTTAAAGTCAGTTATTTGCTAAAAATATATGACCTGCAAGTAATTTATAAGGTTCCTATAGAAAATAACCCAATCTACTGGCAAGTAACTAACGAGGTACCTATATATTCTTGGGAGCAAATAGTCAGAGGGTTTCTAAATCTTGTCAAATCATCACCCTTCCCTCTCGTAATAGCTTAGCAGACTTTCCGGAGTTACTATGAATATACTTCACTAAACTAGACTGGAGAAAACTGCTTTTACCCCTTTTCTCATGGGGCTTTGACTTAACTTGAAGAGTCCGCAGCAGAACATACCACCTATCAATTTTGAAGTCTTCAAAGATTAATAATGTTTTAAGGAAAATAAGAATTTATAGAAATAGCACATATGCTATATCGGGCTGTGGCTGTGACATTAAATGTTCTTACGTGTTAAATAAACATGGGATGTGTGCAGCCACTCAAGAGTATGCCTGACTTAGGGGAAAACTGGGTAAGACCTGAGCCCACATCATAGTTCAGTGTTCTGCAATATCAGTGTGCTTCAAAACAGGCATGGGACTACCCAGACTTACTGAATCAAAATTCTAGATCTATGGAATGTCAACTAGAATAAACATAAGGGCACATTCATGTTCTCTAAAAAGCCCACTTTCATTAAGAACCTCCTTATTTGGGTTACCTACTTCCTCAAAAGGCTACTAAGAGTTACTGCTTTAGAAGAATTAAAAAACCCATTTCTAAGTCAAGCCTGACTGGTCTGCCCTAAGTCAGTGTTTCTCAGAGCTCACCAAACACTAAAAGCCAGACCGATCCTAAGTGTGGTTAAGAGTCATTTGTTCTGTATGTCAAATATCCTTCATAAAATAGTAGTAGGCTGTGATGGATCTGGCAGGGTTCTGTGTCCTCCCATTGTTTCAGAGACCAGATGGGAGTTTTGTACAGTGAGGAACAGGGTTTTTCTTCCAGGGTTTCCATCTATTCAAACCACAAGGCAAATCCATGCTGTATCAGAAAGCTATCCTTTCACCAAAAGCTGGCTGAGATCCAGTGTATAGAAAAATAGAACCATCATGGTAGTGTAAGGATCACTCTTTCTACTTTCTGCATTGCCAGTAATTATCAGTATTGAAGTAAATCAACCTGAAATTTGGTTTCCTTGTCTATAAAATTAAAGGAGTAAGTTATACCTTTATAGCCTCTTTTAGCTCAAAGATTCCATTTCAATGTGTACAACTATAGCTTTGATATTCCAGTAGTCAGTCCTGCAACTGTAGTCATTTTTTCCCCATCAGCATCAGAGATTTTAAAAACCAGACAGAAACAAGCACATGCTTTTGTTCATTAGAACAGGAAAGGGTTGGGGAATTCCTGAATCTAACCACTTGGAACCACAAAACTGTCAGCAGCCACACCGACTTGGGCTATTGCCAGCATGCACTTAGCAGGTCCCACTCCTGCCTGTGGGTCTGCCTGGGTGACAGCCACTGGGGCAGAAGTACTGCACTCCCTGCCCAGGTTGTACTCTTGGTCCTGAGGTCTAAGAGCTCTTTGACCTTGGGCAAGTTACTTAACTTCTCCAAGCCTGTTTCCTCATCTGCAAAATAGGGATGTGTGAAGAGGATGGTTCTGAAATACCTTAAATCTCATTATATGTAAGCATTTATTACACAGTAGACCATGGCAAGATGGGTTTTCGAACAACACTGTTAAAAATACATTTGGAATCTGAAAATATATAAATATGAAACATGAGAAAAATGATATATAGAAAAAAGCTAAAAGAAAGCATAAAGATAAAAATATGCTTAAGTAGTTCAAAATCAGGCCTGTGTCTTTAGGACAACCTTAGCAAAGGTGAGGCACACAAGTTTCTAAGAACCTTGGTCTCCCAAAACAGTGGTTATGACGTCATGGCTAGTGAACTGGTAACAGCTTGTCTCAAACATGTCCAAATTGCTTAATTATTTTTTATTGTAGTATAGAAAAACACTGTGTTGTTTTCACAAGTCCTCATTATATATTTTAAAGGTATACGTTTAGCAGACAGGAAATGGCTTGTACTGCACACATAAGAGTGTATAAAGAAAACTGAGAAGTGTGGTTGCTGATGCACAAAGTCCTCAGTTTCAGGCATGCACAGCTCAAACACATTTAAATACATAGCAGGAGTTCATTGCCTTTATTTTCCCATTTTGAAAGATTTAACATCATGAACTAGCTACCGTATTTTGCTGTGTATAATGGGCACTTTTTTGCCCAAATTTGTGAAGGAAAGATAAGGATGTGCATTATACATGGGCCGTACTAATTCTGTATCTAAATAAATGCTTTTAATTCTTTTGATTTATGCTTATGAATTAAAAGTGTTACATAAAATTTCTTGTACCACATGTTAAAAAATAAATGCTGGGGGGGAGGAGTTACCTGGTGGTCTAGCGGCTAGGTTTCAGGGCTCTCACTTTCGTGACCCGGGTTCAATCCCTGCTCAGGGAACCAACCCAAAATAAATAAATAAAAAAATAAAAATTTGAATTAAAAATTAAAACTAAAGATTTTTCCCCCTGTAAATTTAGGCCAAAAACGTGGGTGTGCATTATACATGGCAAAATACAATAGTTTACTATGAAAAGGTGGTGTAATCCCATAATCTAGGATTCATAATTTCTATACCCAAAAGTCTTGATTCTGAAACTTTTAAGATAAAAAACCTCTCACAAATGCAGTGATAGCTTTAGATTCTACACAATACTGTCACTCAAGACATATGACATTCATACAGCTTGCAACTTACTGCTCGCTGTGTTCAGCAAGACTTTGTAGGCACAGTATCTGCTGGAGTCAGAATCGAGAGCTGTAAAATCATGCTATTTTAGTAGCAAAAGCTTTGGTTTCAGGGACAAATTAGATGAGCAAGAATTGAGTCCCTGTACATCTTTGAGAGCTTAGCTGAAGCCCCCAACTCACACGCTGTTCCTAACTTCCTGGGCAGTTTAAGCACTGCTCACACATCAGCTGGATGGCAGCCATTTTGTCAGCTGCCTACCCACCATTCTTCCAGAACCATTGTTTTCAATATTGATGGCCATAGGCTTCACAGAAGTCTGGAACGCTCCCATTCCCAGGGGTTGAACGTTCACTTCCAATACAGTGCTTTTAATTCCCTTCTCGCCAGTGACTGCTTATGATGAAAATCTAGCGAGTGAGACTCAGTGGGGATCTGTTGCTCCAGGTCCTCTGTGCAAGTTGTCCTTACTCTTAAAACAGAACAAAAGAAAGAGGTGGATGCAACTGTGGTAATATTAGGATCAGGGGAAGCAGTCTAAACAGGGAGAAAGATGGGAAGGAAGAATCTGGTTGTGATGCCATTAAGTCACTAAGTTAAGCAATACTGGGATTTCCTACCTCTGGACTTACTTTGTACAGTAAAAAATTTTCCTTATTGTTTAAAGAATTGGGGAAAGAAGGAGACATCTGGTATTTTGGGCCTCAAGTAATCAGATGCAATCCTCTTCGTCTGAAATAACCACCTATTTTAAGTGGAGTACACATAGCATGCCAGCACACACTTTTAAAAAGTAAACTAATTCTGTGTGAGTACTAATTTACCTCCCCCAGGTCCTAAATTCAGGCTCACTGAAGTAGAGTGCATGCTCTGGATTCCTTGTCTGGAGGACCCTCTGTCCCAGCGCTATCACTTACTTCAAGACCCAGTTCAAAATCTGCCTCCTATAGGAATAGTGTCTTATGGAAACCCTGCCTATGTCTTTCTCTAATTCAAACACACAGCATTTACTGCCTTTAACTTTTTACATGTGTCTGCTGATTCTTGTGTCTCCTTCTCAGTGTCTACTACTGAGCACACATTTGATTTAGTGACTGACTGAATGAATGGCTGACAAACTACCTGAGTAAAAAGCATCTTTTTCCTTCACCTGAAACTTGGAAGTTTTCCTTCGCTCTTTTCTTCCTTGTCTTCTTTCCTCAACCTTACTTCTCTGTAGAAGAAAAGACCAAAATTGAGATAAAAGAAATTCAGAGCTCAGGCTCTGAAGGCAGAATAAATATTTATGAAGAAAGCTGAAAATGGCATGCTCTGCCTTCTGAGAGTTACAGATAAGTGACAGAATTATGATGCTATGAGGGGACCAGCAGTTAAGATGCTATATTAAGACCTCCTGTTTCTGTACCTCTCTATATGCATTAACCAGTTCCACCATTGAAACTAGGGGAGGTGTGGGGGCATCTTTAACGAATCAGAAGTTACAGTAGAAAAGATAGCAGACTCTAGCATATAATAGGTCTTCAACAAAGGTCTCATGAGTGAGAGAGATGACATAGCATCCATCATGTGGTTAGGGCTCTGGGCTTCTATTTTAAAGCTGTTTATTAAAAACATAGAATGAAATGTGGATACCAGCAATAATACCACCATCTCAATGAATTTCATCTGAATGTGCTGACATAAAATTGTTTGATCTAATGTAGACTTCAAGCTGTTGTGAAATGGAAAATAAAGTCTTGGGGTTTTTTGTTTGTTTTTACTTTATAACTTCCATGGCTGTTAGCTAAAACTTAAAATAGCAGGCCATCAGCAGATTTCAAGACCATGCGCAGAAAGGCCTACTCTATCACACAAGCTGAACCTCACAGCTGTGTAAAGGCTCAGGGGCCACCTTTCTGATGAGATGGCAGAAAGAGCACCTGCTGCGATCACGACCCAGTGTGGAAATCAGCTTGCGTACCCTTCAGGGTATGCAAATACTCTTCTAACTCTTAACTTTTAACTCATTCCAGATGTTAACAATTTGTCATTAGGTAATATCAAACTGACACTAAGAGATTCTGCAAGACCTTTTATATTACACAGTAGAGTAAAACCTGTAGGAAATGTTCAGATAGTTAAATAACCACCAAATACTACACGTGTAACCAGCATGGCTCTATTAAAAACACTCTCCAACTATGGCATTCAAGGACAGCAATACAGTATTTTCTTTACAAAGCAACTAATATAAAAATCTGTAAATGCCATAAATTCATTTATAGGCTACTATTTTCATATAGGCATATCGTGAGATTCTTTCCATTGTTTCTCTTCAATTCCTTCCTGAGGTATTTTTTTGTGGTTTACTTACATCGTACTGCTGGATGTATTACCTTTGATCATCCCTTCCTAAAATAAGGTGTAAAAGACCTGCAAAATATTTTATTGCATAGGACACTATTGAGGACACAGAGATTGGGAACTGCAAATATGTGGCATTGGAACAAGTCTTACAAATATTGCATTTTAAAAATTTGTTACTTTTTTTTTTTTACAGTTTGTCTCTTTTAAAAAATTGAAGTTACAGGTAAGAGTTAACTACACACAGTGAAGCATTTTAGGAATGTTAGGAATTAGAGAATACGATGAATGATACAAAAGAAATAAGCCATAATTCTTGCTGCCTATATATTGTATTGCCTTCAAAAGCAACTGTACACGTTGTAATCAGTTCAGAGTTAAATATTTCTACTAATCTGCTTTAGAAGAGCAAATGTCTTTCAAGGTTTCAAGTTCCTCTATAAGCTTCTTGTTCTGAACTTCCAGCACTGCAACTCGACTCTCCAGACATTTTACATATTCTTTCTTTCGACGTCGACATTCTTTAGCAGCTTCCCTGAAAAAAAAAGTAGAAGCAAAAAGGGCAAACAAAACAATTTTGCATGCTATTGACAACGAGACTGAAGTAAGCTTGGTATATGTGATCATGGTTGCATTCCAAATCTTGGAACAATATTTCCAATTCAATTTCAAACACTAAGCCAAACTGGATTGTTAAGGGTCACAAACGTCCCTTCGATATGTCCACATGGCAACTAGTAGAATTGCTGCATCTCCTGCCTTGATTAGAGTTCCATAGTAAACAAGGTCCAAGTCAAAGACCATTACTCTGCTTTATGGCAATAAAGATCTTTAAGGGCTTTGAGTTCCTCAATGAGAGTCTTGTTTTGGTTTTCAAGCACAGCCACACGATTTTCAAGACATTTGACATATTCTTTCTTCTTCCTGCGACATTCCCGGGCAGCTTCCCTGGAACCAACACAAGGCAAATGACTCAGGAACAACCTCTCAGCACAATCCAGAGGAGCTCAGTGAACTTCGGTCCCCTTAACTCAACAATCAATCCTATGTGAGGTCTGCACAAAGCCACACAACAAATGTAACTACTCATAAGCACATGCCTTTTTGTCAGGTGACTTTCCAACAATAGGAACAACTTGAGAACACAATTTGCCCAACATTCATCGTACATGGTGTTTCCTTGGGGCACACATTCCGTAGTAACAGTGACCAGAGTGGTTTTCAGTAACCTGAAACATAGGACTACACTCCCAAGTGGAATTTCTACAGAAACATTTACAGACCCTTTTAATCCTCTTAGTTATTTTGGTCCACCATAAACCACATCCATATTCCATCACAATGAATTAACTTTATTTGATCAAAACTAATTAGAAAAATTAATCTTCAGAAACCTTAAATGTCAATATTGGAGATTTTAATTCTTCAAGACTAGATCTCAGTGAAACAAATAAGATCAGTCACGACTGCAAGAATCAGTTTATTGGCTAGAAAACAACATGGATAAAAATAACAATAAATAAATCATAAATCATGCACATTTCTATAAACCAAAATAAAATGGACTCTGCTTCTAAAAATTAAAGGAAAGAAGGGAGAATAAGATACAAAATTCAATAATGCAGATGATTTAAATCTAGGAATGTGAGACCACCACAATTAAAATCATGAAAAGGAAGCTACTGAATAACTCAAAAGGGTACCTCAAGACTGTTTTCTCATCACATGCATTACTATCCAATATACTGAATTTTAAAGCACTGTAGTCATGTCCAAAGGAAAAAAGAGACCAGCAGTCAGTCAAAGCAACAAACACAAAAAATGAGTTATAGTCATTTTTCATGCATAACCCCACCAAAAACAATGAATACAGCCAACATTTTCTCTTTCTCTTTTTTTTCAGGGTGGGAGGGGGTGGCAACTAAATTGTTTCATTGCTCTATAAAATGTACCCTCTGACAAAAGCTTTATTTTGAGTATTCAATTCAGAATAACCACCTTTGGAGTATCCTTCACATCAAAAAAACCTACATTGAAAGATAATTAAAAAATATTGTAACAAAAGTTTAGTTGAATGTAGAAACACTAGTTATGGTAATGCCAATTAGCATTGCTGCAATTCTGAAATAGGAGTGATGCATATAACAGATTTGGCCAATACTGTTTTATTTTTAGCGTAGTTGACTCTTACCAACTGGTTATCTTTGTTTTCTCTGTGGGAAGCAAGAGTCAGAAGAAAAGAGACTTTGAAATCCAATGAACTGCAGGAAAAGATTAACCTACTTCCTAGCTAACAACAACGCACTCACCTTGTGAACTCACAAAATTCTCAGACTTCTCTACTGGTTAACAAAAAAGTAGCAAAGGTACAAGTGAATTGAATCTGATCAGTACAGATGAATTTAATCTAAATGATGCACAGGGATAAGTTAAGAGTAAGTCCAAGCACATCTATAAATTTGCCAGTTTGGGAACACAGTTCAACTCTCTTCCACAAAGGAATTAATATACATATTTATGAGTAAATCATTGTATTAATTTCTACATCTGGAAGGAAGATAATCATTTTACAAAACGAGTTACCATTAAATGAAATTTTAAATATCTAGTAGCAATATTGTGAGAGGTATAATTTAAAAAATTTTATTTACCAAAGTGTACTATTGATTGCAAATATCCATACTTCAGATTTCATGTACGTGAACGTGTGTGTTACCAGAGTCAAATGTTCCAAGCACAAAGCTTTTCATCACACTAATAGATGGCACATTCCTAAGTACTTCTCAGCTATGGAAAACACCTGTTTCTTCTATTAATAGTTAGCTCAGTTTTCAGAACTTGAATTTGTCTGGATATGTCCTCAGCATGGAGAGAAAATACATGTTAAAGAAAAAAAGCTGACAAGGCTATAAAGAAATAAAAACTATCACCAGATTGGTAGAAATATAATTAAATATCTATTATGAATGCCAGACAAAAAATAAAAAGAGAAATGTATAGAAGTTCATTCATGTTAATAAGTAAAACCTTCATTCTTTCTATGAAGTTAGATCTTAAGTTTAGGCTGAGATCTTTTGGGGGTTACTCTGGTGTTAGTGTAGTGGACAGACCCTGGAATAAAGAGCCTGATTGTACATCCAGGTTCTGTCCAGTTTGCACTGTGTGATATTAATCAACTTATCATGTAAACTCTCTAAACCTCAGTTCCTCCTGAGGATAATAATCAAACCTATTCTCATGTGAAAGTTATATGACAGTTAAAGAAACAGTAGAAATAAAGCACTTAAAACATGCATATGGTACTTACTCAAAAGATAACTGAGCAACCTAATAGCCATTTATCATATGTTTTTCTCTTCTCTAACTCTGAAATTGAAATTTGGAAAGCTAAAATGGACCCTTCTTAGAATCCCTTGCAGCTAGGGATTATATTAGCTTTTTCTAGTCAATGATATGTAGGTAAAAGTTGCTGGTGGGGTCTTCCAGGAAAAGTTTTCAGAAGGGTCAGATTCAACCAGCCCTTTGTTTTAGCTCCAGCCCTTCTCCAGCCCTTTATTGATTGATGCAATGCCTGGAGCTGTGGCAGCCATATTGTGGTCACAGGAATGAATGTCACACACTCAAGAAAACAGAGCAGGGAGGAGGGGCCTGGATCCTTGACACTGCTGAGCCTTTGTTCTGGCTGCACATCCCTCTGGACCAGCAATATAAGATCAAAATACCATCTACAAGGTTAAGTCTCCATTGCCCTCGGTTATTTAGGGCCCAAACATAAATGCTATCCAACAATTAACAATTTTTTTTTAAATCCAAAATTTTATGATATTTTTTCTTTCAAGGAGATCTCATATATATACGTAGAGGCAGCTGTGGCACACAGACCAGTTTATAGAACCCACTGCCTCATATTTTATCAATTTCATTTTGGTAGTTCTGACAAATTTTTTTTAATCTATAAATAAAGGTATAAAATGACAAAAGGGGAATAAGAAGGCTACTTTCCTAGCCCTTCCTTTTTATTTTCTTGGGGAAAATAAGACATTGATGAACAAGTTTATAGTTTGCATTACCATCACACTTTACATTTTAAACTGAACTTCACAATATACATTCTACGATCAGAAAAGCAATGATATTAATAGCTCCTGAGATTTCTGAAAGCACAGTTTTAAAGTATTCATATCCCTTCATTAGGTCCAAGTTAGGGATCTTTCATAATAAGACCTTCATAAAACAACTATGATGCTATGTGAGCCCCACCCATTCCACCCCTTCAGAATTTTAGAGCATCAAAATGTGAGTTCAGCATGACTTAAGTAAACCTGGAACAATCCCTGGTAAGGATGTGTGTATGTAATGATCCTGTTTCTGGTAATCTGTCATGTTCTCCAGGGTAAGAAAACTCCATCTAGTAATCTGTGATAACGAATTAGCTTGGAAACTGTATCCAACTGAAGGAGTCCTATAATATATCAAATTGTGACATTTAAAAGGCTATTAGTAAACTGCAAATAGCTAGCTGCTACTGCTTCACACTCGGTTACAAAGGACAGTGATGAACTAACTCAGTGGTTATCTCTGAATTTTAGAGGCTCTGACACCACAATTTCTAATATTAACTAGGCTGCTAACACCTAGTAAATTAACTACCAGCAACCAGGTGGTCTGATCATGGGCAAACACATGATCCCATCTGCAGTGTTTTCTTACCATGAGGACATTATTTAACACTCAGAAATAAGGTGACAAGCCTACTGGGAAAACTCTTAAACAATTCTTACTCTGTTCATTTTGAAAATCAGATTAACTGGCACCATTCTCCATAATAAAAACTAAACCAAGAAATAATATGCAAATCATATTTAAAAGAGAATTTTGGAAAATAGCATTTCTATGATACACTGCTGTTTAAAAAATGAAGTTACAGAGATATGGTGCAAGAATAAGTGACAGAATAGGGGAGAGCAGACTGGGAAATATATCCTGTAATATTAGCAGGTATCTCTAAGTGGTGGGGATATGGGTACTTCTAATTCTTTCTGTTGTTCTGTATTTGCACTTGACTAGAATGTATCAGAATAAAGATATATTTCAGTAAAACAGAAAAAGTTACAAAATAGATAAAAGGAAACTGTGTTAAAAACTTAGAAAATTCTTAAGTCACACTTCAAATTCATTTTACTCATAAAAAAGCTAAAAAATTTTATTTATCTCCTAACTTCACAAAGTAAATACCAAGTACAAAATACATCTCTATTTGTAATAAGATCCTTCCATCATCATTAAAAAAAATTAATGTGTCTTTAAGACATCACCCTTACAACACATAGGCATGTACCTCCTACTGATGAAATAGTTTCATGGTTAGGAACTCTGACTAGCAGAGGACTTAATTACCATCACACATGGAGAACAAACCCACATACAATGCTAGATAACACTGAACTTGAGAGAAACAGGAAAAGCAGTTTTTTAAAAAGCCCACAGCAACAAAGTACATGTCCTACAAGTAAGTGGTTGCTGATTTCTAGTGATTTCCAGTGAATCACCTTACCTGTTTTTCATTAGCCTCAACTCTCGTTTACGTGTGGCTTCTTCTGCAAGTTGCTGGGGGCTGTGCAAACCTCCTGGTGAGGCAGCCATCACTACTCCTTGTGGCAAAGCAGTAGTAGGAGCTGGGATCTGGTAAGTTGGCATGTCACCAGTGGCAGCTGCAATGAAACAAAATATTACACACTGACATAAACAACTTACAACTTGATACTTTATAAAACTGACCTGGAAATGACATATTTGTTTTTGCTTGTCATAAGAGGTAATCTTGCTAATGGTTAAGATGATTATTTTGAGCATTATAGAAATCTTAGGGCTAACAACCAAAGGGGTCTTGGCATCACACATTTCTTTAACAGCACTTGAATATAAAGACACAGCCAGCCAACACCCTGATTTCAGCCTTGTGAGACTCTGAGCAGATGACTCTGCCAAAATTGCCAGACTCTGGGCCCATGGAAACTGAGATAATAAACATAAGTTGTTTTAAGGAAAAAAAAAAAAAATCTTAGGTATCAAAAGATCTATTTAGCACTTGAACAATGATATTCAGCATGCTCTACACATTTAAGGTAGAAAATAATGCATTTCAGATAGGTTTTTATCAAAGGCTGAAGTAGAGAAGCTTTACACCTAAGAAATTCATAGAGTCTCAAACTAGTAGTGTGCTGATAAATATTTAACAATCAGCTTTCTGGGGAATAAACCCTGATTTGTAGTGTCTGGTGAGTCCCATGATATAAATACTTTCACCATGGCCAATTTCAAGCTACCAATGTGATTTTACTGAAATGCAGAGTTGAGAAGATATACACAGTAAGTAGCACACCATACAGATAAAACCAATGTAAATAAGCTTAGAGCATAGGTAAAGAATTAGAAATGATGAGTTTTGAGCATTTATTGCCGTTATTTTAAATGTAATTTATTTGTTATGTATATATAATTTTTAATAGCTATTTTAACAACTTACAGAAATTTAACAATTGGCTCTAGAAAATCAGTGGAAGCTTGCTCTAGCACACCACTGCAAAAATTTTAATTAAGCAGAACCTCTCCATCCAGTTAGGAGATTTTCCTATATCCTCTATCATGCCTGAAACAGTCACCGAATGTCTTTAGGTACAAGTTTTATTACCCAAAGATGATTGAGGAACTAGAAGGAAAATATTAGCTCACTGTATTTTCATTTAAAAGCAAAAAATAAAAAACAAAACAAAGCTCACTTAAAACTGGTTTCTCTGGAAAATAATACTTTGTCTATTTTAGGTTTCTTGGGATAATAATATATTCCTATTAAAATGTATTTTCTAATTATAGTATAGTCATAGTGAAATGACACTTAATATTTTTTAGTATTCAGATTGAATACTAAAAGTCCTTAGTGTGTCCTAATTTATATTCAAAATATGTGTATCTACTGCAATAAATAGCTTCCTAGAAAAGACAGATGGATTTAAGTGATGAAACATGTTCCTATTACCAACATTTCAACTTTGAGAACATATGGTCCAGAGTTAATTTGATATTCTGATGATATTACAAAATACATGCTCTCTCAAAACTAAATGCAAGAAAATGATTTTAAAAGTTATTAAATCCTCTAAAAATTGGCCTGAACCAAACGCCAATCAAAATATGAAACACATCACTTCCATATTTCATTACAATGTCCTAGTACCATTAAGAACTGAAATTTTACTCAAAAGGGAGACAAAGACGTTTTTCACATAAATGAAATATTATCACTGAAACTAGCCAAGCAGTTTAAAAGGTTAATAAAAAATTTATCTATGTGTTTGTTTTGGGGTAAATGCCAGGTTTACCCCCCACCCCCACCCCAGGCTCAAGAATTAAGTGAGAGAATAAAACAATAAAAATATGGCTTTTGAAAAAAGACCACTTAAAGGTCTTTTTATAAGATTAATAAAAATACCATTTAGAAAATTGTACTCCCTTCTATAATTTAAGCAACTATGGTGATAAGTAGTAACTGTGGTAAATACAGGGTCTGGTACAAATAATGCTCCTGTTTTTATGAGCTGGTAATTGAAACCAAATCTTTTATTACAAAGTCATAAGCATGTATGGTTATGATTTTATGATAAAATCATAACTCAAGTCCAGGCATTACTTCTTCCAGACCCTGCATAATGATTACCTATAAAATCTTTATTAATAAACTTGGGGAAATCTTAAATTTGTGTTTGTGACTATTTAAATACTGTGTATGTCATAGAAAATGGTATAGTTTTGAAATATTTAGAAAAAAATTTAAAGTCAGTTATAAACTGTTAAAAAAATTTAATCATATTATTAAAGAAGCTAGAATGGAGCATAGAATAACAGTTCTCTTTTTACCCACATTCAGGGAAGGAGGTTATGAGATAATAAAGGTTGAAACAATGAACAGCTGGATGCCACACAGGCTTTCTAAAATTGGAACAATAGTCAGTGACGAAGGAGAAGTTTCTGTGTCATCATGTTGACATTTGCAGGCAGCATGGATGCAGACTTGGTCTAGGGTTATTCTTGCCAAACACTGCTCACAAGTAAGTGCAGTAAAATTATAGAAAGGTATGGAAGAGTTCATTATACTTTCTAGTTTTGTATACATCTTTTTTTTTTCTGTACTTAAAATTAGAGCAGGATGTTAATGATTTATACAAAAGTTTTAAAAAGACTATCCATTTTTTAAAAAAGGAAAAAGGGAAGGCAGGAATACTTTGGAAAAGAAAGTTCATTCATTGGTCTTAGAACCAGAAATGGTTCTAAGTTTTTACCTGTTTCCAAAAGTTGGAGCCACCCTCAAAGGATCAAATTTGGTACCATGAAGGATAATGGCAATTCCAAATGAAGCATTCTTAAAACATTTTGAACAACTCAGAAAAACTATCACTTTAAGATGCTAAGTTGGAAGGAATGATGTATTTGGATGTATTAGTTCTCAAATGTCATTTAACAAACTGAGTTTTATTACAATTTTTCAGACATACTAATATTCATTTTATCTTTAATAAAAGTCAGATTGTAGCTCATTAGTTCAAGCCAGAAATATGAATTAGTATAAATGAGCAGGAATTAGTATAAATTTCTGTAATAGCACAAAGAACCTATATGATGGTATACTTCTAATAGTCACTGAATAAATATCAATGGATAAATCCGTATATGAAAACATGATCTTATTAGTAAATGCGTTAAGAGGATATGGGCAAAGAAAAGCTTTTAGGAAATCCAAATGTCAAAAAGTTTTTTTATATAAACACTGGCTTCAGTTTCCAATATTATGAATTCAGTGGTCATTTAAAGCAGATACCTAGGATCACATTTCAAAGAACCATCCTACATTTTGATAGCATATTCTTATCCCTGTATGCTTATAAAGGCTAATTCCTATTCCATCTAACTAAAATGCCCCAATTATTTTTTTATTCTAAAATCTCACTGTATAAATTATTTCTGAAAATGGGTCATTAGTGGGGGCTTAAACTCATGATTGAAGAAAGATACTAAAAAAATTTTATTTTATTTCATTTTAGCAGCAAACTCTTTAGACAAGTCAGGGTATCTTTTTTTTCCCTACAATCTAGCACAGTACTTGGCATTTAAGGGGTGCTCAGTGAGTTTATTTGCACACTATTAAGTAAATTTTGAACTACTAGGGTTTTGCACTAGGCCCCTGTCCCTGAAATGTTTGAAATAAGCAATCTTATTAAGACTATTATTAGCTATTATCAAAGCTAAATCTTTACCACTAAGACATGGAAAGCCCTAAAAGATGCTATATATTTATTCTAAGTGGTCTTTCTTGATAAAAGGCCTCAATTCCTAAGTCTCCCCTTTGACACGAGTCATCTCACCTGGCATTTTAGAAGCAGAGGGGTTCTTATTATAGTATGTTTCCAACCATTTAACTCTTAACATGAAAAAAAAAATGCTTTAGGTTTTGTATCAAATATTTCACGGGAAAAGAAAATTCCTACAACTCTTAATTCTGGTCATTAACTTCATACCTCTCTTTGCAAGCTTTAAACATGGTACAGCAGTAAAAGCATGGAATTTGGAGACTGGGTTCCAATCCAGCTCTGCCACTTACCAGCCATGTGACTTGGGGCAAGTTCAATTTCCTCATCTGTAAAATGGGGATACATAATCTCATTTAATACTCACAATAAACCCTGTAATGTATGTCTAAGTGTCTAGCACAGCGCCTGGCATATGGTAGGCATTCAGCAAATGTTAGTTCCCTTCCTCTTTCCTTTCTTAAGTTCTGAAAGACAATGTTCCAAATTATGTTTACACTGTGTACTGGTGAAAAGGCATATAACATCCATAAATATAGCTTCCCCTTTAGCTTTCATTCTAACAGATTCTGATTGAAATGTATGGTTCTTAGTCTTCATTTTGTTTAAAAATGTGCCTATTAAAAAAACTTTAAAAACTTGTACTATATTTTACTATACCCCTTTAGAGAATTACTAAAAGATAATTTTACAAAATATCCTTTTCAATGTACATAATCATTTGAAATAGAACTGGAAGGTGGAGAATCACAAATAACCAAATGATACAATCTCATCACACTGGTAATAAGAAAATGGAAAAACCCCACGAGTCAAAGAGGTGTCTGTTTGTCCCTAACAAAGAAAGAAATAAGAAACCCAGCCAAATGCCAATCTTGATAGTGTCCAAATGGTGGTTTTATTTGCTTGCTTGCTTGATTTCTTTCTTTCTATCTGCCTACCTACTTACCTACCTACCTATCTCCCTAGGACTGAGTACATTAACAAAAACCATTTTTATATATGGAGCGCCTACCTTCATGTCATTTCACTATGTGTCACTAACCCCAAATACACGTAAGCAACAAGCAATAGAGGCAGCTTGGAAGTCACAGTTAGAAGCAGGAGCTCCAGGAGAAGATGGCTACTGGCATCTTCACTTCTGTTTTGGTTCTCTCCTTCCCTACCACCCCTCTAGTGCTCCTCACATCCAAACCAGGCTGTGGCTCACAATGCCCAAAACTTTCCCTCTTCCATTGCTCCACTTTTCCAGAAAAATTAAATCCTACATAAACATGGCTATTTAAATACTGAACATTTCAAATTTGTTACAACTACTATAACACGTAGAATTAAGTTATTAAATAGTTTTTACTTTATATTACACATAAGGGACTTCCTGACTTAAGTGAAAATCTTAAGAGTAAAAACTCTGTAAAAAACACGAAATTACAAATATTGAAATTTAAAGTTCTATATAATAGCAAACAATGGCTCCATTGTCTAATGATAGTAAAAATAGTATAGAAAAATCCATTTGACTACTTAAAATGATGCTAACTTCATTTGGAATGGTTTATAAGCAGTGTGTAGGATGTCATGGTACCTCAGCTCACATCAGCATTAGCTTCAATGTCAGGTGAATTTTGAGGAGCAATGTAATATGGTGTGAAGAGAACTAGGTAAGGAGTCTGAAAAGCCAAACTGGGTCATCTCTTACTAGCTTTATAAGCTTGGAAGAGTCATTTACTCACTTTGATCCATATTCAGTTACATGCAAAATGAATGTAATAGTATCTGTCTTCACAGGGAAAATGCATGGAAAGTGCCTGTCCTTGTGGGTATTTAAATGTGGTTTCCTCAGCAGGGCCTACCCTGATCCTTTAACCTATATTACTGTATCCTGTGAGCCTCTCACGATCTGATAGTTCCTATGATAGAACTTACCACATTCATTTTTATGCATATTTGTAACATGAAGTGATTTTTTTATTCTAAAATTTACATAAATGCAAAGTATTTGATTAGGCAATATATTCCTATAAGCAAATAAAACCAGACAAAGTGAAACAATTATCCCAAATTATATTTCATTAAAGATTTTTTAAAAGTAGTGGGAAAATAATGGCAATTTCATACAGATTTGGAGTTTTACTAAAACTTGAGGTAGATAAATGACTCCTATGTTTTCATTTCCAACATTACAACTTGCTTTACTACCAACTTCCAGAAGCTGTTACACCTGATCCAAACCATTCTTTTATGTGAAAATTTCCAATCAAAAACCTTTTCCAGTAGCCTCCTTTCACAAGGGTGAAATATGTCCTTATTCTCATGCATCAAATATTAAGAAAGATGCTATTTTCCAAATCTGAATAAGTTGGAATATTTGTTTTTAACAATTCATATAACCAGGCTGAATACAACTCATTAGTGTTTTTTAGACTCAGGAACTTAAAAGATAACAGAGCTAAGTTCCTAACAATCAGCTTATGAGTAAAGCCAAAAATGAATTCCAGTACAAATTTAAACTATATATCCAACAGAATCAATAATACAATTCTATAAACTATAAATATATACTTTTCACATTCGATTCCATGATCCTATAAGTAATTGCTTCTAAAACATTTTCCAGGCCAGTCATCATTATTAACAGCCTGATTTTGGTTTAGATCGGTTTTTCAGACTATAAATTGTTGACTACTTGTTAGTCATAAAATCAATTTCATGGGACAAGAATAGCATTTAAAAATAGAAAATATGAGTACATTATAAATACTAAGAATAAGCATTATTTTTGAAACTGGTTTATATAAGGGTAGGGTGCACACACACACATAGATTATGATGTAAAATGTGGGTCATGGTAAAAATGTATGCAAGTCAATGATCTGTATCAATAGCCCCCGCCACCAAAAAAAGAAAGAAAAAGGAAATAAAATATCTTTTCTATTTGAAATAGCATTTCAAGTAGAACCGATTCTGTGCGAACTGACCAGATTTCCAAAAATAATGATTTCCAAAGGCCCAAGAAGGTCTTGTGAATAAGTTTGACATTTTTAAGTTCCAGTAGTTAGAACACTTTAAATTGAAAAGGGTAAATCATGTATAAGCATTATGGGTAAAACTGAAAAAAAAAAATCTCTTCAGGGATGGTATTTTCATTCTATAAACATAAATGTATAAAAATGTTCATTTACAAGAAATGGTTAAAAAATTTGTGCATAATTTTACCTTAAATGTTCATTTTTAAGTATATTCTGAGTACTTCAAATGATTGTATTTTTGTTATGATTCTCTCTCATGCTTTTTCAAATCAAATGGTAAACTGGAATTAAAGGCTTAGTAAAAAATATATATATAAACCAACTAGTAATTTTTAGAAAATATATGCACAAAAATGCCTTTTGGTTCTAAAAATCATGAAATGCAGTATTTGAGATTAAGTCCATCTATATCTTAAAATAAATTTGTCATTCTGCAACCTGTATCATCACTAAAACTTCACAAGAACTTTGAGAAAAACAATAGCTCCTCAAAATAATTATAAAAACAATTTAATATAGTTGTTAAAATGTATTAACATTGCTCAAGACAATGGAATGTTCCTATCTAGGAAGAGGGCTGAGACCCACTAACTCTGAAGAGGTAAATTGTGGGTAAGTTGTTTACAATCATTCATTCTTCATGAATTCAACTGTAATCAGTACTGGGTTAGAAATGAGACATCAATCAATAAACAAAGTTGCAAACCACATAGGGACATTAGCGACTAAGTATAAACCATTACCTGTGACTAAGAAAACCAAATCACAGAAAAGAACTACGCAGGCAGGTTTAAATGTGCCTGGGGGCCGATTTTCAGACAAGCGCTTCTCCAACTGCACACTAGAGGGCGCTGTGAGTAGCAGATCCCGCAGAGCGATCTGGGTGAGGGCGCCCGGAACCCTGATCCCTCCTCTCCCCGCACGTGCGGGCCTCGGATGGGTGCAGCCTACCCACGCGAACTCTGGGGATCTGCCCCTCGTGCGATAGCAGCTTCCTAAAGCAGATACTTACCCTCAGAGAAACGTTCAAGTGAGGCTTACAAGTCAAGCTACTACTCAGTCCAAGAGCAATCTTGGAGACAGGCAAGCCTGGAGCTAGTTAACAACCTCAAGCTGTCAGCAGCGCTTGACAAAACGGAAAGGCTCTGACTCAATCACAGCCTGACTCGGGGCTGACGTCAATGTGCAGCCTGCTTGGAGTTTAACTTTTCCACTTCCCTGCCGAACCACGATTCCAGGAAATGCAATGACGTCAGCCCTTTGAACTCCATTAGAGAGGAACAGACCATTTTAGACACACAAGCAGACAAGAAGAGAAACAAGTCGGCACACAAACATCCCAACACGCTGGTCTGCTCTGGAGCTACATTTGTATATAGCAATAAAATCGAAGATT
This sequence comes from Lyroderma lyra, assembly GCA_004026885.1. NCBI lineage: Eukaryota > Metazoa > Chordata > Mammalia > Chiroptera > Megadermatidae > Lyroderma > Lyroderma lyra. The sequence continues at coordinate 106,914 of PVJL010002707.1, forward strand.
TAATTTTTTACAACTTGAACAGTATGTAAGTTTAACTTGTAGCTGCACTGGATATGCAACAAGTTGCAGATGAAGTAACCGCTTATTATAGTAGAGCAGGAGAGGGAGAGGGGGAGAAGGGGGGAGGAAGAGAGAGAGAGAGAGAGAGAGAGAGAGAATAACTGCTTTGATCCAGTAAGCAACATAATACTGAGCAAAGACGCAATTACACCAAGATGCCTTAACAAAACGTGAATATATACAAGATATATATATTTACAAAACATATCACTCCTTGGCGACTAGAAAATTCAAAAATACTTTATGAAATATTCAGAGGTTCATAAATAATTTTCCTAAACTTCAAAAATAAGTTTACAGAATTTAAATCCCTCTCTCTAAAGTCCTTACCTGTTTCATCTCCAGTTACAGCCATGATGGGCTTCTGCATATAGAACTGCCTTGTTTCCCCTATCACAGGTCAACATAAAATGTTCCAACTACCAAGCATGTGCAGTTATGATAAGTGGCAGTGTTGACATCACAATGACATCACTAGCCTATCATTGCCATCAATTTGCTTTGTCACAGATGAGCTCACTGAAACCAAAGCCCTATAAAAACTGTTCCTGTAATAAATTATTGAATGCTTCTGTTTCTCATTTTTACATAAAAATCTTTTGAGATGGGCTCTGGCAAAAATAGTCTCATTAGCATTAAAAGTTAACCTGTTTGTTTTTAATGGGACTACTTCTTTATTATTGTTTTAAGGTTTCTAGGTAAACAAAGTGGTATAAACCCTATAGATTTTTCATTCACTCAGGGGAGAAAAAAAATACTTGGAGATATGAGAAAATAAATAACTCAGTCAGCCCAGAGAGATGCTATCATAGACACTTATAAGTTCAATAAACAAGAAATACCCAGCCACCTTTGCTTAACACATTTCTCTCTGCTACACCATAAAATCCAGCTATTCCCAAGGTGACAGAGAATTTGCTAATTTCATTTGAAAAAAGCAGATACTAAAATTTTAAATATTCACTGTGTCAAATGTAGCAAGTATTATATAGCGTTCTTCCATAAATATTAGATTGAACCATACAAACTTGCTGATATTTGACCTATTTGGCCCACAAAAACAGCAATTTCATGTGTCAGGTGGTTCAATCTAATACACTATTTTACTAAATTAAAATCCCTTGAAAAACATTTTGTGATTTTAAAAAATTCATTAATAAATTGCAATTACTATTTATAAATTTAATGAATATGTCCAATTTTATCTGGATCACTTAATGAGGGTTCAGCACATGAAGAGCTGGATCACTACAGGAAATTTAACAGCTGCAAGGTTAGAAAAAATACTGGCACATGTTCAAGAGTATAACAGACTACAGTCTGGGGAAAATAACTTGCCTCTCTACTGCACAAAAGGGACATGTCACTGAGACCATTTACCTTTATCAGTGGGTTGTGTACAAAGCCGAGTCCCTTGTATGACTAGAATTCAAGCCAACCTTAAGTCAATGAAAGCACATTCCACCACATTTTTGCCTTATTCAATGAAGCATCTTTTAGTAAAGGCAAGGATCTTCCACTCAGACGCTTAGGAGGTGAAACATCAGGGAGTATCTGTGTTTCTAGTCATTCTCCAGAGCACATGAACTGACGACATCTTGCTAATAAGAAATACGGTCTGGGGATCACCACAGAAATCTGATACGTTATCAGAGGCTCCGTGAAGGACTCTTCTTCATCCCAGCCACACCTAAGGGTTTGGATCTAAGAGTACTAGCCAGCTTCACTCCAAATTTCAGAAAAGTCTAATTGACTTTATTCTCAATATTTCTTTAAATTGGCACTCATGTGTTCAATAAAAAAAGGGTAAAGGAAGGCAAGGAAAGAGGGAGGTTGGTTGGTTGATTACTGCTATTAGTAAAGTTTTAATCAATTCCCTGTACCAGATAAACTCAGTTAATTAGCACATAGAGCTATAACATTTTCACAAAGGATCCCTGTCCAAACAGAAGTTACCTAGGCATGACACCAAGAGTCACAACACAGTGATACGCAGCCTGAGAAGGTGCAGTGGGAACTGACAGCAGGTGACCCAGGCCACAGGTGGAGGTCAGAGAAAGCTTTCTGGGGAAGTGCTATCCAAGATGAAACCTGAACAATACACATGGCTGGGAAAGTGTTTCTGGCAGGGCAAACAGCTATGTGGGAAGGCCCGACAGAGGACAAAGGGCACGACATTTCACAGGAAATGAAATTCGACATCCAACGTAACACCGAGAAGTTGAGAGGGAGGAGTTTGGTTAGTAAAGGAAGCAAGGCCTTGATGAAGCAGAGATTTCGGCCATGTTAAGGATTTTGACTTTGTCTAACAAGTAAGTAACAGGCATTCTTTGAAGGGTTTTCAGCAGGAGGCTGACATGATTAGATGTGAATTTTAGAAATACCACTTTGAACTGCAGAATCGAGAGTATAATGGAGAAAGGAAATATTGGAGGCAGAGGCTTTTGTTTTTAAAAAATATTATTGGAAGGAACAAATACAAAGAGCCTAGCTGAACCTTCAAGAACAATTCCCAAAAAACCTGGCCAAAAAGGGAGCTGTGGCTTCTGGCATGATTAGGAAAGTCAGGACACTGCTCCACAGCTATGAGCTTCAGGCCAGTTGCCTGGCAGACTGGACAGAGCCCGCTGTAAGAATCCAGGCCGGGAGTTCCCTGATGGTGTAGTGGCTTAAGGCTTCGGTGCTGGCGCTGTCAGCGCTGTGGCCTGGGTTCACTTCCCAGCCAGGGAACTACCCACATACAAAAAAAAAAAAAAGAATCCAGGCCAGTGGGGAGAGCAGCAGGAACGGGGATTATGACAGTGAGGGTGGAGCAAAATGAAGAGACCTGTGATTTAGCTACGAGGAAGAAGGTATGGAGAAGGGGGGAACAGTAGGGCATGACACTCATGTTTCTGGATTGAAGCATGACAATATCCATTACTGAAATTGCATAAACAAAAGGAGAACTGGGGTGGAAAAAAACAGATGTGGACTTTTGGATTTAAAGAGTTGGAGATGTATGAGGGATACCTAAGCAGCCAGTTGGGATCAGGGGCATAGTGAACTGAAGTTATGGGCAGGGTGAGTTCATCCAGGGACAGTACCCAGGTCAGATGGACAAAGGTTCAGGAGGTAATCCTGAGGAACACCAATAACACTTAGGAGATGTGCAGAGGAAGATGAGTCCAACAAAGGAATGAGAGGCAGGAGAGACAAGAAAAAACGGTAAGAATGCAGTATCAGGGAAGTGAAGGAAGCAGAAGTCAACAGTATTAAATACTGTGGAGGGATCAATCAAGATAAGAACTGAGATCTCAAAAAGAAACTGCTGTGACCTTTCAAGGGGATAACGGGTGGCAGGATAGACAGCAAGACAAGAATGCCCACTGACCTGCTACGCTTAACACAGAACTAGAACTCCAGGCCATCATTGTTTTTAAAAAGAACAAGCAGAAAGGAAAGTAGGAGAGAAGGAGAAAAAACAAGAGGAATGAAGATGGAAAGGGAAGAAACAAAATATCTGATTTGCATTTGATGCAAACACATATGTAGTACCACAAAGATTCACAAAGAACTAGCATATTACTAGAGTAATTAAGAATTTAGCAAGGTCAATAAACAAACTTTAAAAAAATCAGTATTTCTCGACACCAGCAACAACTAAAAATGTAATAGAAAGGTAACATTCATATAACAACAAAAACCATAAAGCATTTAGGAACGAACTGAAGCAAAGAATATGAAAGACCCTGTGGAGAAAATTATAAAATGTTAATAGAAGTTAAAATAAGTTCTGAATAAATAAGACATTATATGCCTTAAAAGAGGTCAGTTTAACATTATAAAGACAGCAGTCCCCCCTAAGCCTTGTGCACTGTGTGGTGGGATTGTGAACTGGTGCTGCCACTATAGAAAACGTTATGGAGGTTCTTCAAAAAATGAAAAACAGAACTACCTTAGGACACAGCAGTTCCACTTCTGGGTATTTATCAGAAGAAAACGAAAACATAAACTTGAAAAGATATCTATTGCAACCATTACTTACAATAGCCAAGATGTGGAAACAGCTGGGGTGTCCACTGATGCATGAATGGCTAAAGAAATGGTGGTATAAACTCACATACAAGGGCTGTTTAGAAAATATCCAGTCATGTAATATACTGAAATAAGTTTGAGTTTCAGTCAATGTTATACTGACAATGGTTGGATGTTTTTCTGGACAGCCCTTGTATACAGCGTAATATTACTCAGCCATAAAACAAAAGGAAATCTTGCCATTAATGACAACATGGATAGACTCTGAGGGCATTATGCTAAGTAAAATAAGTTAGAGAAAGAGAAATAACAGAATGATCTCACTTATATATACAACCGTAAAAACAAACTAGCAAACAAACAAACTCACAGATACAGAGAACAGACTGGGGTTGCCAGAGGTTGGGAGTAGGGGATGGGGGAAATGAGTGAAAGTGGTCAATAGATACAAACTTAGAGGTATAAAATAATTAAGTCCTGGGATGTGATGTACAGCATGGTGACTATTGTTAATACTGTGTTGTGTATTTCAAAGTTGTTAGAGAGTAATTTTAAAAGTTCTCATTACAAAAAAACCAAATCTGTAACTATGTATGCAGACGGATGTTAACAAGACCTATTGTGGGTGATCACTTATTAGGATTTAGACAAATGTCAAATCATTACGTTGTACATTTGAAATATACCATAATGTTGTATGTCAATTATATCTCAATAAAAAGAAGCATTCAGTTCTCCCTAAATTAATCTATTAATTAAATGCAATCTCATCACTGGTTTTATTATTAGTATTTAGAAACTCAAACTTACTCTAAATGCATATAAAGAATCATGGTTCACAAAAGCTAAATCAGCATTAAAAAAAGATAAAAGAGAAGAAGTTGTTCTGTGAGGTAACAAACCAGCATGGTACTAGCATACAGAAAAAAGAAACCAATAGTACAGAATAAAGTTCTGAGACAGATCCAAGTATACAAGAGAACCAACTGTATAATTAAGACTGTCCCATAAATTAATGTGAAAAGGACAAGAACTATCAGTAGGGGAAAACTGGCTCTATACTTGGAGAAAAATTGAAAATAGATTCCTGTCTAATACTATATACAGAGGTAGACCTCCGGTAAGAATTAAGGACCTAAGTATAAAAGGTAAAATTATGAAACTAAGAGAACTTACGTAGAAAAATACCTTTTTGACTTATGAAAAAAAAAGGTCTTAAATTAACCCTAAAAGAACAAAACTTGTGTGTTATCTATGCAAAACATAAACAATTTTAAAACAATTTAAAAACTCTCATTTATTAATGTATCAAGTTTATGGTGAATTTTCTATATTTAAAAAATCAGAAGAAATTATTATTTGTTATTATTCATTTAGACATATAGTATTCATGAGTATCAAGGAAATAAACAAGACAGTCCCCAACTTGCAATGGTTCAGCTTCCAGTTTTTTGACTTTATGACAGTGGGAAAGCTATTATGATTCAACACAAACTGCACTTCGAAGTGTGATCTTTTCCTGGGCCAGTGGTATGAGGCATCATACTCCCTTGTGATGCTGGCAGCAGCTGCAAGCTGCAGCTCCCTAATCAGGCATACCATCACAAGGGTGAACAACTGATACTCTACAGCAGGGCTGGGCTGGACATCGAACATGGTCCATGGGTGGACCGCCAAGTCATTTTGGGGTGAGTTAAGAAAATAGTGTTGTAGCAGACACCACATTACACCAGGGCCTAGCAGCTAGGCAGCTAAACATAAAAGAAACACACTTTTTGCATGCATAGGTACAGGTGCTAGAGGCGAGAATCAGCTCTTCACCATGAGGCAGCTCTATGTCCCTGAGCAAGTGAAAAATAAAGAGCTAGTGCACCACTACGCTTAGGGAAAATTAGAAGTAGCCCTTGTCCTGAAAACATCTGCCCAGGTCTGCTCTCCAGTATATGCATTGTGTGACATGATTTAGCCCAACTGTAGGCACATTTAAGGTAGGCTAAACTAAACTATGCTATTCAGTAGGTTAGGTGTATTAAATGTATTTTTGAATTACTATCTTTTCAACTCACGATGGGTTTATCAAGATGTAATCCCATCATAAGCGGAGGAGCATTTGTAATGGGTGACTTTAATATATGTTTAAAAGAAAACATTAAAATGTTGGATAAGTACTATGAATATTTTTTATGCTCCATAAATGTCACCTCTTCAGTTCTTCATATACTTTTATTACAGTTCACATTAACCCCCAAAATACCTAGGAGTAAAGCTAATTAGTAAGAGATTCACTAATTATAACCTATATTTTTGCATACTTGGAATATTTTCAAACTAAAAGAACTGATATTTAAAAAAATCCAGAACTGATATTACTCCGCCTTAAAATTAGTGCTAGATCCTAAGTCCTAGGCAAACAGACCAAGAGGAATAAAACTAAAACAATTAAAATTAAAATGCAGAATTTTGAAAGCTGTTTAAACACACTGTAGTTATTATAAGCACAAGGGACTGAAATTAAAATAATGTATAACTCAAATTTAGTTGAAATTTTAAAAGCTTAAAGTTCCCCTAAAAGCTGAGGGGTACATCCCAACTGCTTTATTTCACTATTACCACCTTCCAGAAGAGGTAGAACGGAAACCTCAGAATTCAAATACATGTACTCCAAACAGTTTAAAGGAAAAATAAAATCAGCTTTGTTTTGAAATGAGATGTCTACAAATTAGACTTGAGTGTAACAGCTGAGGAAAGACCCAAATTCCGTGCATCATAGATTGAATATGTAAATCTTCATAGACTAGGTAATAAAAATATATTAGGTATAACACATACACCCCTCGATTAAGGAATATTTACTGAATTAAAAAATTCATTCATGTTTCCAACTCCCTTTATCCAGCATGCTACTCTGAACTTCACCTTTCTTTAGAGCCAATAAAACCTGCTAAAAAATGAAAATCATATAACTTAGCTTGTTTAATAAACTAAAATATTTCTTCTTCAAGCCTTTTTAAGTGCCCCCACCCCAAATCTACCTCCTTTATATTTCAGAAGAGTATAAAATCACCATTAACTGGTGTGATATAGTAATCCATAGGTATTCTAAATGTATTAGATTAATAAAATATACCTTGAACAACAACCTGGCTGCCTGGGACAAAGAACTGCTGTGTGCCATCAGCTGACTGTGCTGCGTACTGTAAATATGTAGCACCTGGTGGAGGAGCTCCTGAGTTTGTCATTGTTAATGCCTGCAGTCCCTGAACAGCATCAGGTCCTGGGTTAGAAATCTGGATTGCTCCACCTTGGGCTATAGCGACTTAACAGAAAAAAAGAAGAAATATTAGAGAATTTCAAGATTCATTTTTAATAATCCCACACTAGAATATGCTCTGGGCCTATTTATTACCGGTGCTTCTTGTTCTTAGGTTACCCTTATTTCTCTCTGTTGAACTGGTAAGTAGATCCTCCTTCATGGGACAACACTCTGAAAAAATTCATAAACACTTGAAAATATCTTCTATTCAGAACAGTTTGAAATACATAGAGACCATGGAGTTTTCCTTCTCCCTGGCATCCATCCAACATTACTTAAGAAGAAGAGTGGAGGTGCAGACAGGGGGAAATCTAGCTTCTTGATTTTCTCCATCCTTTTAGATATTTTTAGTTATAAAAAGCACTCTTCTAACTTTTAAGAAATTGTCAGTGAAATTCTATTGAGCATTATAATTACAATGAATTTGTACTTTTACGCAGCAAAGTACTTCTCTAATCTATTTTCAAAAAACATATCTTATTATGGAATATGCATTTTATATTTTGGTTTTTAAAGTTCAAGTCCACAAAGCTGTAGCCTTTACCATCCATTTTTGAAGTCAGAATAACCCTGAAATATAAAATGTTGACCTGGAAAGGACCTTAAAAGGTAACTGCATTGAAATGATTTGTGCTACAATATATACTTCTACCAAGTGTATTAATTAACAAATGCAGTTAATGTCAACAAATATGAGGAAGATTTCCTCTAAATACTGAGACTTGCCAGTCATGTTTAAAAATTAACATATTAACCAAAAGTTTCAAAATAATTGACCAGGTGTTTTGTTTTTAAATTTCACTGTAATAGACAGATAGGTCTAAATACTTGAGAGTTCTGTATACTTTAACATAAAGATGATAATTCTGTTATACTTTAAATACTAGAGATTAAATGGAACAAAGGGCTATCTTTTTTTAAAAAATCATATGTAAACTAGCTAACTAGATTTTACAACAAATAATAACACGTTATCAGAATAACCACCACCAATAAATCAATGTAAATGCCTTAAAGGAATGTTATTGTGGTATCTAAAATATACTCTGAACATTTATTTCCAAGTCATTCCCTAACGATTTAACAGTATCTAAGCAAGGACCACTTATGACCTAATTCTATAAACCTGTGAGAACTATTGCAAAGAGTTGCAACAACAAATCCTCAGTTCTTTGACCTAAGGTTCTAGCGTCTAACACAAAGAGACAGGTTAATTTCTTTAAAAAGAGTTCAATACAGGTACATTCTCTGCATTTTAGGTCAGTGACAAGCCAATATTAGAATCAGTTACAAAATGTCAATAGTGCTGATGTTGAGAAACTCTGATGTAATATCAGTTTATCTGGCTCATCTAGAGTATTATATTCTGTACACATTTTAAGAACAAGATTTCACCACGACTCTCCAAAGATTTAAAGGGTCTCAGGATTCATTTCTCACAATCCAAGGGTTTGGGAAAGATGTAACTATATCTACCTTCTTAAAAGAGAAGTATGAAATGGAAGATACAATGCTTCCTTAAATCTTCATGGCTAGAAATGAATAAATTTTAGATGTTATCACACATTCAAATGTGTATTTCAGTTGATAATTAGTTTGATGTCATGGAAATAGTGCCTTAGGAAACAAGCTAGGCAGTGTAACCACAATGGGTAAGAAACACTAAGTCTAGGGTTAACCTAAAGTTAAAAAGGTGAAATGAGAGATAACAAGTAATTTGTGGAGCAGAGATTCAGGCAAAACTCTAACAGTGTCCTGATTACAGGGAAACAAGGGGTTTTTATGAGAAAAAGGAAATAACTATATGAAAAGAAGAAAAAATTCTTACGATGCCAACAACCTCAGCTGCTACCAGTTACACATGATTGCTTACTGATTCTGATTCCATCTTTACATACAAGGTACACAATCATTAGTCATTGTGATCAGACTGTCCATTTTCCTGCTGACTTTACAAACAATTGTAAAACAACTGTTGTTTGCCCCCATCCAAGTTTCAAGGAACAGAATGAGCAAGGCAGTTCTCTGGAATGGCTACTCCAACTCCACTTAGAAAGGGCTCCCTTCATGTCAATTTTCACACTATTAATAGCTTATAGCAGGCACTCAGTAAATAGGATGAATGAATGGCTATCATTTCCTCAAAACAGACTATATTATAAACAACTTAAGCTACTTGTGACTCTAAATGAAGTATGATTTCAAATTGTGATAAACAGAACTTAATCTTCAATGCCAATACAATTATCAAGCTAGTAAAAAAACCTGAGGTTAAGAGTAGTTGCTTCCAAGGATAAGAACCATGAAATAGGTAGATAATAAAGATCCTTGCTTTCCTTTTTCTTTTCACACCTTTTCTCTTTCTTTCGTCCCTCCTTTTTTCAATAATGTTTCACCAGATTTGCAACCAAAATTTATTTGCTTTCACACTGTAAAGCTGATATATCAAGAATCTGTTCCTCTCATCATTTTTTTTCTGGTTTGTTATTATATAATTAGATGTGAAAACAACAGCTAAATAAACACACAAGCTGGCCCTAGGGGGAAAATGTTTCTACTGATAAGTCTCGTACTTTAGCCTAGGTTTTATTTTTTATAACAAAGGTGCTCTTGATTTTGGCATTATCAAATGACAGAGGACCTTCCCATTCCAAATGTTACCTCTCATTTGGCAATAAATGAGATTTCCCAATGCTTCGGGATACTGGAAATAGGCTTTGTGTGTGCATATGTGTATTCAAAAGATTTGAGAAAAATTTTTAGGTTACAAAATATTCAAGGATGATAATATGTATTTTCAGTAAACACACATCAAGATAAACGAAATAGGAAAAAGTAGATGAAATCAACTGCATGAGTTTAGTCACATCTTTTGTTTTAGCTCATTTTTTTTTTTTCACTTCTGGATATTTTCTAGCAGTATAAAGAATTTTGCATCATCTTCATCTATTTTCCCTGCCCACTCACCCAAAACTTTTTTTTTTTTTTTTTTTTTTTGGTTCTAGAGTATTTCAAAACAAATTCCAGACATCATGTCTAGCCAATCATTTTTAAATAAAATATTTAGCCCATATCAAGGCCATTAGTAACCAGTAGAAATAAAGTACCTTTGCATTTCTCACTAATTTTATAATACTTTGGGGACCTAGGGTTTATTAATGCTCTTTCTTGGGCTGATATATGCAACTGAAGCATAAATGCTAATACCTATGCCCACACTGAAGTTAACAGGAGTCAATACTGGTCTCTGAATATTAACTGGGACTCAAGCAAAGTAAAATGATTTTTCTATTTAGACTATATGCATACTTATTTTCTTCTTTTAAGTAATCCTTAATAATAACAGCTAGATTAAATAATCAACCAAATTCTATTCCAATGTCCATTTTTAATTGATTCAAGCCTATGTTATCTGCTCACAGTAGTGGTGGATAGAGGTTAGGTTCTGTTGTCCTAGTTGCTCTGGGAGGTACCTAACTTCTTCACCCCACTAAAGTCTCAGGTGAGCTACACCACATAATTAAGTAGGTCACTATATCCTCGGTGGTTAAACGTTGACCATACTGACCTTACATTAAGAAAAACATTTGACTAGATAGACCGTAATTCATTAATTTACTAAGTATTTTTCTACTAAGTTAGTTTTAGTGGTTACACAAGTGTGTGTGTGTGTGTGTGTGTGTGTGTGCGCGTGTGTGAGGGCTGTCTGGAAAGTATCCAGCCATGCAACATGAAAAATAAAGGCATTTATGGCTGGATTTTTTCTGGACAGCCTTTGTATATTTCCTTATACAGTCATGGTATTTACTTTCAAATCAGTATTAACTCAAGTATGCTTTCCCCATCTCCAACTTATTGTCTACTACAGTAACCAGGATGCTATTATATCAACTAGTCCAGACAATAAATTCTTTAAGAATTTCTGGTATACAAAACTGTATTTTAAAAAATCTGCTACTTCCACTACTCATTGCCATAGAGTACTTCTCTCCTAAAACTATTAACATAATATCATTGAAAGAAAATATTACTCATAGGATAAAAATTCAAAAACTCTGATAAAAAAATTAATTAAAAGTATTTTAAAGTCTTGTATGATCCATAAAGAAGGAAAAAGAAAAAAGATAAATAAGGGTAGAAAATGAAAAAGAGGTCATGACCAAATGAAGAAAGAGTAGAATTTATTTAAGATTTCACCTGACTGCTTTTTACTTGATGCCAGCATCCTTTTAATCCTAAACCCACATACATGAGCTAATTCAACTACATTAACAAGTAAATGTTTAATTAATTATAATTCAAAACCACCTTTATTCTAAACTGCAATAAAAAGATTTATGATTAAATTTTCATTGGATTAGCTTTAAAAAGAACAAAAGACTTTATTCCAGTTAATGTTCAGATTTAAATTAAAAAAGTGAGCACAAAACAGAACTTGTGAGTACCCTTGCCTTAAAAGCAAAGAAACACTAAACCAGCTTCAAGCTAGAATAAGAACAGCAACACCAAGGTTAAAAAGTCAGATTGACATTAAGTAGATACCTTCTATGTTGACTTTGAAAGTTTATTACTGAGAGTAATAAACACAACTGCATTTACTTCAGAATGTGTAAACCTATCTATCACGTGCAAATTTCTTTTATAAAGAATTGAAATCAGTGTTTATACATGAGTCTCCTGAGAATTCTGAATTCCTCATTAGTCCACACAGTTCATATATATCTTTTTCATAATGGTGGATTCCAGACTGACAACTTATCTTTAGTGTAAAAGAACTCCAGTAAAGATGAATTAATAGAGACTCATTCTAATTAGGTTCCAAGTAAAATAAAGTAGGAGCAAGGAGAGACAAGGGACATTTAGAGAAAAAATAACCTGAAGTCTTGGGTGATGGTCCTTAACTGCTAAGTGAAGAGGCTGGGTCAAGTATAGTAGAGGAAGGGATGAAAAAACAACTGTCTTTAGAAAAAAATTTAATGAAGTAAAACTTCAAACAATTTCTTTAGTTAACTGCTTTTACTATGCATTCATGAATTCGCTTATTTACTGCCATGTCTTATACAGCAAGTAACATTCTTTGCTAATTCTAAACCACGATCTTTAAGAACTAGTCTCTTGAGACCAGACATGTTTTCTTTGACCAGAATGATTTAATTGGTATACAACAGACCTATTGCTAAGATCTGTACTTCCAATAAAGATTTTGCAAGTGTAGCTCATTTTCTTGGAGTTGCAATCATAAATTCCAGGCCCATTTGAAGTAATTTTTGCTACCCCTAAGGAGTAGACTATTCTAACTTTCATGTCTCAGTGTTAGTGATTAAAAGACAGGCTGAAATAATAAAGCCAACTTCTGTAAAATATCTAACTTTCAACTATTAAAAACATAACAGTGTATACATGGGGAAGCCTGAGTATACTTATTTTTATTTCTTCAATATTGACACACAAAGTTCTTTACTTCTTTTGGTTTTTAACTTTAACTCATTTACCAAATTAAAAATAAAAAATATAAAATAATAACCTTTGGAAAAAAAACAAAGCAAAGTTTGGGATAAAGTCATCCATGGATAAAAGCCAAAAAAAGGAATTAAACCTAAAAAATTTTTACAATAAAAGGTTATGAAAGGATCTCAAAAATAGGTACATGAAATACATAGAAAAATCTCCAGAAATTAGAGTAAAATAAATTCTATTCTAAAATCCAAAGGACACCAGATTGTTTCTATTTCTAGATATTTAGGAACAACATTAAAGCATTAATATCTGTTAAGTTATTCCTAGTAAGAAATATAACTAATGAAAATTACTCTTGCATATGAATAAATACACACTTACTCTCCAATTAAAGTAAATGTCTTGTAAAAAGTTGAAATCTATTATTCACTCTTCATATGAAAGAATTATCAACAGAAACAAGTGTCACTAAATATCCAAGAAATGCATTTTTAACAAAGGCAGTTATCACTTTTTGTGACCGAATAAATGCCCATTTTTACCTACGGACAACACACACAGAACCACAACTTTTCATTAACATAACTGCCAGTATCAATACTGCATGGGTCCAAATTAAGAAACCTAAGAGACAGTCCATTACTTCTAATGTGGCAAACAGATAAAATGTCTAATTTCTAAACATTCGATTTTTCTATTTCTCAACCACAGCTCCCTGACTCCACTCCCCCATCCCAACCCCCTACATACCCACAGTGAATGCTTGGCCCTCTACTCCAAGCCACACTGAGAGCCCTAGAAATACAGGCTTCGGTGCTGGCTACCAAGACTGACATCGCCACAGTTATTATAGCTTCCATTTCTCTGTTTCATGACAAAGTGGCATGTCTCTTTCTCCACTTTTTTCTATTATCTCCTTGTATCCTCACACTAACCCCAGAGTTTGGCAATTTAGTATTATTCCTACTTCAAAGACTAAAAACCAGAGATGCAAATATAAAGCTTCTCGTTCTGAACCAGCAGGCAAACGCCAGACCGCAGTGCCTTCCCACCATTTCTAGCTTCAACATTCTCTCAACAAAAGGTTTTCATGATTTCAAATTTTCAGCTGATGAACTAAGCAAATTAACCCCCAGCACCGCCATCCATACCACTTTGTAAAGAAATCACTGCTTTTATCAATTCCTAAGCAGCATTAGGATATGCCAGAAAAATGTTCAAGATGACAGCCATCTTAGATACCCCAAACTTTAAGAATTCTGTGCATTAATTCAGCAGTAATTTCCAACCTTTTCCCTGTCCCAACACAAAGAGAAAATGATAATATGTGTATAGCCCACTGCTCAAGGCTAGAGCTGACCAGCCAGAAGGTTTTAGCAGCTCTAGGCACACCCCACACAGTCCTGGAGACGGAGGTCATGAGGCGCTCAGCACTCCTGGGACCTGCATGCTGCCCGGCTGAGGTACACAGCTAGAAAATTTGATTTTCAATTCTAAAACTCCCACCTTACGCCCAGTGGACCAGACACAAAGGCATATGAACCAGAGAAGTAACAAAGGAGAAAAAGACAGTGAAAACCTCAAAGTTTTCCTTTCCTAGCATTGACTTTGGACATGTCCACTTAGTGCCCTGTAGATGCTGTCGACAAATTGACTCCAGTTCTGTACGGTATCATGGTAGGAGCTACCCAAAGAACTGGAATTAGCAAAGGAGATTGTTTAATACTGCAAATCTACCACCACTATAAGAAAAACCCTAAAAAAACTAATGACTCTATAAAGTCTTCCTGTAGATTCAAGAAGATTATAGCTTGCTTTAACAGCCAGGTCTTAAAATTAAAACTTGAGACTTTTTCTAGCTATTACTACTTTTTAAAGGGAAACAGAAAACATATCTAAAATCTTAATGCCGTTTTTGGACCAACACAGTATTTAACATCACACATATTTCAGTACATAAGCAGCTTTGTTTTTCTTTACTTTTATTCTGTCTTCTCCCCCACCTTTTTTCCTTCCCAGATCTCCTTTTTACTGAAGTATTTTTATGTATCAAATAGTCTTGATTTAAGGAAAAAAAAAACTCGTGCTTTAATTGGAACAAAAAGCACAGAATTAACAGTCCATTAAAATGCACAAGACTAAATGTGAATGTATCTCTTTATTTAGAGCTTTTGGTGTTTAAAATTTCAAATTAAGTGATCTGTCCAATTATTGTAGTTTTTAAAAATAAACCTTTTTTCCATTCTTGTCTGTAGCACAAATGAACACAATAGAGAATAGTGAAAACAATTACATTTAAAACATAATTTAGAAAACATATGTACCTCTTTTATATAAGTATAAAATGTAATTGTTGGTAACAAAAGCCAACAAGAATGAAATACAGACATTTATGCCTTATTATGTTTGCATGCATCATAACGGCAACAAAAAACAGTAGGCTTTAAACTTTTACGAGACACAAATATAAACACATAAATAAGAAAGAACCCTCCTTTAATTTTCACCCCCCAATTTTTTTCTATATTCAATAAAAAATCTTTTACTTTTCAAAAGTATATGACAGCTGTCAGTACAAATCTGACTCTTTTTCATTCTATGTTACACAGTTTATGTATTATGATGCATATTAAAATGGAACAATTTAATGCCCAAACCAGAGTTGCTTGTGTAACGACAGAAGACTTAAAGCTAGAACTGTATCATATCGAATTGCAGCATACATACTGTATTGCCCCGTGCTAGTCTGATATATGCTAGTCGGTACTGCCATGGTAGCAATGTTAGATGGAGTTCCTTCTTCTTCTGATTTTTCTTCTTCAATCTTGGGAACACCATGCACATCAGAGGAAAGTTCATTCAGTATTTTTCTAAAATATAATTTAAAAATACAAATAATTATGATGTATGAATGAGATTTAAACCAGAAAAGCTATAATAGAAGAATTGGTTTGATTCATAATTACTGTCCCTTTTTGAAAAAAGTATCATTATAATAGAAAGCTTAATTAACTTACCGATAAGAGGGTCTTCGTGAAAGGATTTCTCTACGTTTATGAGAATCAATTACACCTTCTGATTCTGCAGATTCATCTGTCTCTGCAATTGTTGCTACCTATAATAAAAGAGTTTCTGAAATGCATCATAAAATACATGATCTCCTTCATTCAAAAAGGGCTGTTACGGGTCTCTGTGTGCAGCACTAAGCCAGGCGCTGGGGAAGGGCCCAGCAACGGAACCCCCTGAACCCACACTAGCAGAGTTCATACCAGGGTTAGGAAAGGAAGCACAGACACAAACATTTCAGTTGTAGAACAGTATATGTGGGAAGGAATGGTGCAGATAATAAATACTACAGAAGTGCAAATAAAGAGTGATTTGAATGTCACGTGAGACTTCACAAGCAAGGCCCAAATATAAGATACATAAGGCCTAAGATCACAACCCTGAAAATACTCTCATAAATCCAGCAGGAAGCAAGTGAGGGAGTGACAGAAGCAGACAAAAGCACCTCGATTTCACTGCCCTCTTCACAACATCACAGTTGACTTGAGCTGGGTCTTCAAATTCGGCATTAGATAGATCCAAAGAAGAAAGAATATTTAAGCAGGTAAGCAAATGAATAAATAAGCCTGGTTGAAGGTCGGATTTATATTACAAGTAGGCTGGGGCTTAATCATGGTAGGTCTTGTGAAGGTCAAAATAAGAAATTTCTTATAAAAGAGGGATCAGAGTTTTAAGCATGATTTCATTTTGTTCAAGTCAAGTAATAATACAATCACATGATTATTAAACAAAGTCAGAAAACTGAAATAATAAATCTCTCTACAAATAACTGCTCTTATTCAGCCATTTATCATTTAGGGCTTAGGATATTTTACTTAATATTACAATTACATGGAAATTTGATTTGAGCAAAATCAAAAGAGCCTACTGAACTGTCAACAATGCAAGTAGGAAGAGATACTTTCCAATGCACATAGATGTGCATACATGTTCCCCTGCACATATGACCACACATAAATAAGCACACTTGACAATGAATAGAACTTACCAGAAAAAGTGTTGCTGCAATCAGACAATCATACATTGTCACTAAATATTTACCACTTTACCCTGGGCTTTCACACATCTCTCAAGTAATCTTAACTACTTCCCTATGTGAGGCAGGCTATTAATTTACCCATTTCAAAAAAGGCAAAACTGAAATTCATGCAGAGAGATTAAGTGACTTGCCCACCATTCAACAGGTAGGAATTTCAAGACAAGATCCACCGGCACCTATCTTTACAAAGATAATTAAATCATTAGTTCCACAAAATCCAAAAAAAAACACCTACTGAACGTAAGGCAATACTTTCTTCCCATACAAGCCAGGTTAAAACTAAAAAATGTCTGCACCCCAAATAAAAGTCATAATATAAAAAGGAGTGTGGAAAGACTTTCTTGTTTTATAATTAGGGTCAGAAAGAGTAAAAACATCTTGGAATCAAGGGACATCACAGAGGGGAAAAAAAAAAAAAAGACAATACTGAGAATTATTCTTACACTTTTGAACACAGGAAAAGACACCTGATGCTGCAAAGATAACCAAGCTTTTAATGTATGTGGATTTACTACTTCAAATATGTTGCAACCCTTATCCTCATTCTACAATAAACTGCACTTAAATATGCAGGAAAAGGATAAGACTAATTAAGTATGTGCATCTCTGCTTTCCTCAAAGATCTTTTTGTCATCAATTAGGTTCAAATAATTTCAACATCTGGAGGATAATAAAGAAAAAAGAAATAAATTCAGTAAACAAGAAAAGTATGCTTTTAAAAATGCATACTTACATTGATACAAAAAATGTTTTACTTTGAAGAAATGTTAGGGTTTAGAACTAACTTTGTTAACAATAAATAATAAAACACACCTCTGCATCACAACTACAATAATCACATCTACAAAAACAAGGTTTATTCTTAGAGGGGCACATGATGTATACAAGGGCTGTCCAGGAAGTATCCAGCCATGTAATAAGAAAAATAAATGCATTTTATGGCTGGATACTTTACAGACAGCCCTCATAAACATAAGACCAAGAAGACAATAATATCATTATTTTCTATGCATTATACATACTGAATTAAAAGTAAACTTAAATTTCTACCTACCTATTAATGAGAGTATTCATAAAAACAGCATCGTACTATACTCTTTATATTACTGTGCTCAGGTATCTTCGCCAAAGAATCCTCAAAACACTTTTAAGCTCACCTTTGGAAAGCCTTGCTAAATAAATCCAAGTCTGAGCACAGAACAATTTGAAGAATTACTCATCTGACAATTACTTATCCTGCAAATTAAAAGCTGACACAAAACAGCAACTCTTAAGTCAACTCTATGTATCTAGCACAACACAACACACTACACATATTAAGGGAAATTCCTCCAACTATCTAATAAATCGATTTGAACACAAAAGCTACACAAGAAAAAGACAGTAAGTAAATTAGTTAAAAAGAAAATAAGCACTAGAAAGCCAGAGACAAATCATCAGGAAAGGAAGCTAACCTGAACAGTTTGTATTTGTGGTGACTGAATAACCGATGGCTGTGGTGTCTGAATTACTCCCTGAACATGTACAGTTTGGCCTGAAGGTAACTGTACTAGAGTTACATCTGGGGAGCCTCTTCCGGTGCCTGAGCCAGCTACAGAAACCTGCAAAAATGATCATTATGGAGGATTAAGGCTGGACCATTTTACTGTTCCATTTTTTTAAAAAAGAAATACCATTCACTATGACTGGCCTATATTTCCTGCTTCTAAGAAATGACAAGCAAGGTGGGGTTACTTACCAATTAGGAGGTGCTCACTGTCCTGGAACAGTCATTCTCTGATGTGATAGTAAAGAACCCATGCTCCTCACTTTCAGTTCCCATGCTTCGGTGGCTAAGAATATTCCAAGCACAAAGTTCTAAAGCAGTTAAACTACCTCACTACGACCTCATGACTATTAACAGTGAAGCCTTATTTAGGTCAGAGAATAATAAACTACTCTCTCTAATTTTTAAAGAGATATTGGAGAAATTAAATATGGTTTATTATTTTTCAATAATTGAAACATTTAGGGAGTTCCCTGGTGGTGTAGTGGCTAAGGCTTTGGCGCTGTCAATGCTGCGGCCTGGGTTCGATTCCCAGCCAGGGAACTACCCACATAAAAACAAAACAAAACAAAAAAAACCTAATTACAAGTATTTTGGGAGTTCCTTGGTGGTGTAGTGGCTTAAGGCTTCAGTATTGGCGCTGTCAACGTTGCAGCCTGAGTTCGATTCCCAGCCAGGGAACTACCCACATACAAAAAAAAAAAAAAAAAGCAGGTAATTGAAACATTTGACATGATATTCTAGTAGTATTCCAGATGCAAACTAATGCCTTATCTCTACACTAATGAAAATCAGTTACTTTTTTGCCCCCCAAATCACAAAAAAGGTGCAGGCCAAAAAAAATCCCAGGACTGCTCCTGCCTTCAGTGTCTCTGACTCAGAGAAAGCTCTTGCCTTGGAGCTTGTGTGGCCCTCTCACACTTTTCCTCTCGCCTAGCTTGAGCATCCAGTAAGAAGGGCAACACATTTAGCTTTCACTGCCATCTCCTAACTACCTTGCGTGCTTTCAACAGTGATCCCTTCAGGCAAAACACAATAATACCTCCAGGCTCTGGATGAGAAACCTGCAAAGTTTTCTAAATAGTAAACCACTCAGTCCTATAGGCCAATGTAATCTTAGAAACTCTGCCTCATTTTACTAAGTTTCATTATTCATAATGACTTTTATAAAAGAGTCAAAGACTTTGGAAATAAAATAAGCTAACAGTTTCTATCATGAGTGGTAGTAGAACCCAATACATTTTGCAGAAAGCTTTTGTGAAACCTCACTTTAAGGAAAAGCAATGATTTCCAATCTATTTATACTAATAGTTTTAGATAGTGGTGTCCAACATTTTGGCTTCCCTGGGCCAAATTATTCACTGGAAGAATTGTCTTGGGCCACACATAAAATACATTAACACTAACAATAGCTGATGAGCTAAAAAAAAAAAAAAAAAAGGTTGCAAAAAAAATCTCGTTTTAAGAATTTGTGTTGGACTGCCTGGGCCACAAGTGGTACATGGCCTGAGAATTATTGAAAACTGGGTTTATAACAAGATTAATTTATATCATTTTCTTATAAGGTAAACTTCTTTGGCAATCCAAAAATAAAAACTCTCTTATCCATGCAAGACAACCTATGTAATGAAAACTGTACTAGGTTTGACTGTACTACCCATGCACAACTTGGTAACATCATGCAGTAGTTATTTGGAAAATATTGGCTCACTGAGTTAAGTAGCTCTCCCAAATACTGACACATATCATGATATACTATCAGGTATATCAAGGGTAGAAAACAGACTTGCTAAAACTAACAACTAAGAAACAATAGAACACGAAAAATGCAGGACGAATTGCTCCACTGTATAGGCCAAGACTTTCATGGGAGTACAGAATAGAAAGATCAGTGTGGGCCTAAATAACAAGCAAAGGCTTTCTGGAGAAACCATAGCTTGAGCTGGGCCTTGATCCGGGCCTTGATCTGAGCCTGGATAACAGTGGGGCAGGAAAATGAGTAGAAACTAGGGCCTAGACAACCAACATGTATCCCAAGGGAAAATTTCATCCCACGTGCCCTACATTATTATCATCTTATTATCATCTATCTTAGATTTTAGGGGAAAGAAAAAGGTTATCCCATAATGGAATGAGCATATTTAACTGAAAGTTTAAAAAAAAACATCAGGAGGATTTTACAAATGTTCCCAGAACTAAAAGAGATTCTGTTATGTATTATATAAAAAGGTATCTTCCTGTGTGAAACGATTATCAAAAAGTACTCCTTTTGCCACGCAACTATTGTCAAACATTTGTCTCAGGACACCTTTACACTCTTAAAAGTTAATGACTTCAAAGAGCTTTTTGTTTATGTAACTTATATTCAGCAGGGTGCTGTAAATGTTTAACACCAGCTCTTGGGAAGAAAGATCCCTTGTTTGTAACTTTTGTTGATTTCTGTAAGTACTCCTATTATGGTATATTTCAAGCTACCAATAGATGACACTGAACACAAATTTGGAAAATGATGTGCAGAATCAGCTCTCACAAGCCAGCACAACACTGGGTATTTGTATTGGTATTTACCATATTAGAAATTAAAATTGAGAAGTTTTAAAAATAGTAACTCATTATAAAAATAATCTTATTACATACTCACAATTAACACTTTAAGATAACATTTTCCAAAACAAAAAAAAAATCAGTGACAAGTGTGTCAATATTTTACATTTTTACGAATTCTTTACAGATTTAAATAAAGTCTCATACCCATTTCTGTACTTAATCTGTTGCAATACATTGTTTTAGTTGTTATGTGAAGGAAATCCAAACTCCACAGACGTGATTGAAGGAGTATTTTAATAGCTTTTGAAGAAAAAGGTGGATATTCTTTGATACTACACCAAAATTCAACAAATGGTTATTTCTAAAAAGTTCATTGCAATGTGGTATCTGAAACCATTTCCATTACATTACAATCCACTGATACTGTACTTTGGAGGGATCTTTACCCATGCACAACTTGGTAACATCATGCAGTAGTTACTTGGAAAATATTGGCTCACTGAGTTAAGCAGCTCTCCCAAATACTGACACACATCATGATATACTATCAGAAAATCACGTCTAAAATCAACATCAATCTCATCAGAAAACTATAAATATTGGGAAGCAATCAAGCTCCAAATGGCAGGTGCAAGGTTTCAAAAATTCAAAACTTCTGATTAAAGCTGGAATTTTATCATTGGCAATAAACAATTGTTTACCTTGAGTGACAAGTTCAGTTCATTTGCTTTTCAGAAAATGTTTCCCAAATACTCATTTGAATAGCCATAGTTTGGTCAATAGCCATTCTTTTGACAAAAATTATATCCTATAAAAAAACCCCAGCTAGTTCATCTTGCCACTCAAACAATAACTCAAGTGTTGTTTTATTCAAGAACACCATTGGTCTTCAGTATACAGCAGAAATGCTTTCAGTAACTGTCCCAGGTTCATGACACAGAATATTAAAACCACACGTACTCAAGGATCAGATGTAATACTATTGGTAATATTTACTGTTTCATCAAGGATATTCTTAAGTGAAACTAATTTTTTTTCCCACTGTAAGTGAATGGCAGTGATGAAAACATTGACAATATACATTTTGGTGCCACTGACTTGATTCCTGCTAAGGCACCAACAGTTTTATCATTGCTCCCATTGTTTTGGTTATCATCAGTGCAAATGACAACAGAGAAAAAGGAAAATAGAACTAAACATTATTGTAAAAATAGTTTTATCTTCCCAAACCTTCTGAAAGCGTCCTCAGTCTCCCCTAGAGTTCTGTGCACCACACTTTGAAAACTGCTGCTCTCCTAATGTAGCCCCCCAGGTTCTGGCTCACAATTTAAAGAACAGCGTGCTGGGGCAGGCTGTGATTTCAGCTCCACAGCCAAAAGCATCATACCCAGTAACCTTGACATAGAGTTCTTATGTCAGAGACTGAGCAAAATATTACATAAATTATATCCAGGAGTACAAGTATTCTTACAGACTAGACCTGTGAATTGAAATGGCAGATGGTGCCCACATTTACTTTCTGTAGGGAAACGCCCCAGCTTCAAAGAAGTTAGATATTTTGAAAAACTCAAGAACAACTCAGGAAAGAGTCATGGGGTTTAAGTATAAATCATGCTTTAAAAGTTGCTTTAATTACCTTTCAAGTATAATTTCAGAATTTTTATTAAATAATCACTCTATCAAAATGGCTTAGTGTCAAGAATACCTACTGTGGAATAATGGTTATTTCGCTGTAACCAATACAAACCTGTACTCCTAGAATTCTGGAGATGAGCTATGAGTAGTGGTCAAGAAATTCGCAGAACTAGGTGGTTATCAGAGAGGGGGCAGTATTAGTGTACACAGTTTGTGTGACTTATTAGTATATGTGCCAAATTTCAGCCTACTTGCGTCTGTTCTTTCAGGTATCACCGAAGCATGAATAAATATGTCAAGCGTGAAGAAAACCCCAAGAGTGGATAAAACTAATTTTGGGGCCATCATTAAGTTCTTCACAAAACAAGGGAAAACATCTCAAACCATTTTGGAAGAGATGTTTACAGGGACTGTTGCCCTGGGAAATCCATGGTTTACAAGTGGCATCGCCTCTTCAAGCAAAGCACAGAGTTGATTGAAGACAACATCCATCTGGTACGTCCTGTGGATGCCACTTCCTCAGACATTGTCAAAAGAGTTGAAAAACTTGTAATGGAAGATGCCAGACTGAATAGAGAACTTGCAGAAATGGCTGGAACATCACCTGCAACCACTCTGAATAATCTCCATCAGCATCTAAGGGTGTCAATTCAGTGCAAGATGGGTACTGAGAATGCTCATGTCACTTCAAAAACAACAGTGTCAAGTGTTCATGACAGTTTTTGGACCTCTGCAGAGACAACAGAGATGAAATTTTAAACTGTATTGTCACTGGAGATGAAACTTGGGTTCATCATTATGAGCCTGAGTCAAAGCAGGAGTCCATGCAGTGGTATGAAAAGGACACGCCATGCCCTAAGAGGTTCAAGGTGTCGCAATCGCTGGAAAAATCATGGCTACTGTTATTTGGGAAATGGAATGTATCCTGCTGATCGATTATAAGGATAGGGTTTCACAATAACTAGAGAGTACTATTCTAGTCTGCTGAAACAGTTAAGAGAATCTGTGAGGGAGAAAAGAGGTAGAAAATGGACCAAAGGGGTGCTGCTTTTGCACAACAATGGACCCATGCACAAGAGCAATGTTACATTGGCTACTCTTCATGATAAATTACCCTCCCTATAGTCCAGACCTGATTATTATTTGTTCCCAAATATGAAAAAAATCGCTTCACGGGAAGAAATTCACAGACAACAAAGAGGTTAAAGCTGCAATTTCAGCATATTTTGAGGGCAAAAACAAAACTTTTTTTGAGGGTATAAATAAACTTACTGCAAGATCTCCAAAGTGTATTAGGGTTAAAGGTTAATATATTGAAAAGAAAAAATAAGTTTTATTTTACCCTTCTTCTTCATTTTGCGAATTTCTTGACCACACCTCATATATGAATTCTATAACTATAATGAAACTTCTCTATGTCCCAACTCTGGGCAGTGCAAGAGCTCATGAGACAACTCTTTTGTTGACTGCTGAAATAAAGGCTCGACCAGAACTAATATCATACCCTGGAGTTAGAATTCAGATGTATCCTTAAAAACAAACAAAAAACAAATCTTACAAGTCGATCTAGAGAACCTGTCAGAAACTACATTCTCAATGGTTTTGCCCAAACTGGTAAGTGACTAGCAATAAGCCTATAATTGTATTGGTAGTTAACAAGGTAAAATTTCATTATTATTCATTAAAAAAATAAGTTTAGACAGCTCCCTACCTTTAGCATCATAACATTATATTATTATACTAATCACATGGGCCACAATTAAATATATGGCACCTTAAAGTTGGTACACAGATGGCACAGGAGAAACAAAGGCAGTGACTCCAAAACATTCATGGTGGCCCCAAAGCCAAAAATGGGTAAATAAATCAACATCCTTTTGGTTTAGGTAAGGCAATAGATCCAGTTTTAGTTAGGCTAGATTGAAAGCAGCCAGTTGGAAATGTTTAATAGCAAGGAGAGTTATGAGACTGATGCTTGGGTTAGAGCTTGGACAGAAAATAAAGACCTGAGAAATATTGAAAAAGAGCAATATATAGGAGTATTATAGTTACTTTATTCATAATATGCAAACGGAATTCTAAAGAAGTTCTGGGAAGAAAAGCGAATTAAGACATTCATTCCTAAATGTAATGACTGTTACAGAGACATAATCTTTAGTTCACTTGAAAATTAAGCATAATGCAGGTAGAAATAGAGAAATCACTCTTATAAACATTAATTGTTCATTCTAAGACATTTTAATAAGCAAATATCTGACAGAAACAAGTCATACTTAAGAACTCATTCTTTTATTCACTCAACAAATAATTTATTGGGAGTCTGCCACGTGGACCAGTATAGACAGTGGGAATATAGCAGTAAACAAGAAAAGTCTCTGCAAAAAAAAGAGAGACAAATTTGGGTGGGGCTAAATTCTTAAAAGAAAAATAAAGCAGGGTAAATGATCAGAGAGTGTGGAAGGAGGCTATTTAGGATAAACTTGATGTGGAAAGCATCTGGGAACATTCATGCAAAAAACCTAAATGAAGAGAAAGCCACAGGAAGATACGAGTATATTTATCACACTGCAACAATCAAGTAGGCACTTGTTCAAAAAAGTTAAAGATATTCAAGGCAGTTCATAAACAAAAACATAAAACAGATGTACTTGATACTTCATAATTTTATACCTCTTTTTATGAGGCTTTAAAAGTGTGTAGAATGAACTCATTGTAGACATAATTTACCTTTTTTTCCCAGCTCCCCTGAAGAATAATTAATCCTCTTCTATAGGGTTCCTGAAACATAGATTATGCTGATGCCACCACACCACTGAAAACTCCACTATAGACAGTAGTTAAGTGAAGGTAAGTTAAGATGATATAATTGACAGCTTTACTTGGCTTTGTAATTTATAAAAAAATCCTAATAATGACACTTATGATTGGGAAAACCTCACAATTTGTAACACAGCATTTGATTAGCACCTAGTAGACTAGTTCCAATTGTATCTAGGTTTCTTTATGATGAGGTTTATGATGTCACAATACAGAAGTAAATGTCAAAGCAACTGGGGCTGCATTTAAGACAGATAATAAAGGATGGAAAAAAAAAAGTGAATTCACAATATTAACAGATTTTGCTATCAACTCTGCTGTCTGAGAAATCAAGTCTATACACTATTAACTATTTTAATTTCAAGGACTACAATGAAAACCTAACACTCTAAGTAAAAAAGTTGAAAAACTATCTTGATTTCTGTGTATTAAGAGAGGATTCTCAAAAGAGTCTGTTTCATCTATGGAAAAAAGTGTTTAAAGAATATTTCAAATATTTTGAGATTGAAAACAGGAAAATAATATTATAAATATGAGAACTTGAATAAAGATGCAAAATATTTTATTTTTTAAAGTCCTATTTAATTGTGCTAAATGAAGACAAACACAAAATCAAAACTGTAGAACTGATTTCATTTTATTGTCTTTCCCACTGAGATTGTTTTTATTTTAAACACTGTGGCTAGCAAACTGCAAAATCAATGTAGATAAAGGCTACTTAATTTTACCTGGAGAATATCAATTGAAAATATTTATTGATAACAGAAGTAGCCACACATGACTAGTATCTTTATATCTACTATGCTAAAACTCTAAAAACTATGAGTACATGGGGATGTTCTTGACCTAAATCCTTTTTGTGTGTGTACAGCATAAATATCTGAAATTTATACTCTAAATAAAACAAAAACAGGGAAGTGGATCACTGTTTCTGGCATTTGAAATATAAATAGCTGAATAGTATGTCTCTTTTTAAAAATTACCCTCCTGAAAACAAAGCAAATGTGAGAATCAAGTCATTCTTAATTATAGGGTCTATTTTGATAATACTTCCAATAAGCAGTACTGATCATTTGAGGTCAGACTAAAATTAGCAGATATTTATGCTTTAAAAGACAATGCTCTAGCTAATTTTTTTTCCTGGCTAATCTTATAGTATCTTGAATTTCCTATTTATAGTAGTTGGAGCATCATTTTATATTCTAACCAAATGAGATGTTTCATTTATCATACTATATTTAAAAAGTACTATGAAAATGAACACAATCTTTTAAAAGTAAAAATTCTTTTAGCTCTAGAATATTTAAAAATAAATCTTATCTTTGGTTTCAGTAAGACTGAAACTAAAACTTATCATAATTCACTGGCCAAATGTATTTCAAAGTAATAAATGCACATATTGAAGTAAATTGCAATGAGATCCTGAGCCAAAAATGGCATTTACCTAACAGATACATTGTAAGAGCAAAGAGTGAATATTAACACTACTCTTTAACAATAATACAGATCATTTCTAATAATGAATTGGAAATGTTCATGCCAAAAGCCAGAAACTACAGAATGAATGCCTAAAACCACTCATTATCCAAACTTCATGTTTATCTTTATTTCTGACCGAATCAACTCTTTTAGAAACATCTATGAAGCAAACTACAATTCACCTGAATGATTCTATTTTATTTCTTCTACCAATTATTTTATATAAGTCCTAAAGAGTACTGACTTGACAAGAGCAACTTTAAAAAATAGTAATAATCAAAATATGCTATGTACATATAAAGGAATATTATTCAGCCTTAAAAAAGAGGGAAATCCTATCACATGATACAACATGGATAAATCCTGAGGATATGAGGCTAAGTGAAATAAGACAATCCCAGAAAAACAAATATTGATGATTCCATTTAAATAAAAACTAAAAGTAGTCAAATTCACAGAAATAGAAGTAGAATGGTGGTTACCAGGGGCTGAGGGGAGGGGTTAAAAGGGAACTGTTGTTTAATGAGTAGAGTTTTAGATTCACAGGATGAACAAGTTCTGAAGACCTGTTTCACAATAATGTGAATACAACTAACACTATTGAATTCTATACTTTAGCTTGTTAAGATGGCAGATTTTATTCACCTTTTATCACACATAAAAAATGGTAGTAACTCGCTCAAATTTGGGAGATATGATATTTAACTGGCTTCTCACCAGGAAAACAATAAATTGATTTTACCAAAGTCAATGAATGGGACCAATTTTCCTTATCAACTCATATATACAATTCTAAAGCTCTGGGTGCTCTCGTATGCTTGGTCCCAGAAGTAGTAAAACACACAGAATGGCTATTGGTGCTAGGAATTACATGGAAAGAAGTAATAATATATCAAAATGGATAAAATTTAAAATGATTATTCTCTTCACACACCCAAGGTCAGAGCTGACTTGGGATCTAAATATGAAACTATCTTATCTCTGCTGAATAATGGAGTAATAATATAGAGTATATATGTCTATACACAGTAGTTACTACATAGTACTGATTATATATAGCATACATGCACATATACAGTTCTATACAGTAACTACATGTATCATATATTATTACTACTTTCTGACTATGGATTTTCTAAGGTAACACTCTCTGAAATGGTCTGGTTCAAAACTGAGTACCTATGTATTACAAGTATAAAGAGGGCTTAATGAAATCTAAAGCCAGATTGCCTGGGTTCTAACCTTCCCTCTGCCTTTTACTCACTGTGTGACCTATCATAAGTTACTCAGCTTCTGTGCCTTTTTTTCCTGAACTGAAAAGAAAAATAAAATCAGTACTTTTTATAGAGTTCCTGTGAAGACTAAGTCAATGTGTATAAAAGCACTTAGAACAGTACCTGGAAAATACCGAGTATTCAATAAATGCTTGCTTTTGTGATTTTTATTATCCTTACATGTCATTTAAGTTGATCTAAGAGTAATTTTAATAAAATTATATATTCATCTCATTAATTCTGCCTAAACAAGGTCTACTGCTGCACAGGCAAATGTTTTTCCTAAACTATTTCTGCTTGCATCATGTGCATCTGATATTGCCTCTTAAGATATTTAATACCACAATTAGACCTTTCACTCCCATGCCTTTGTGGAGAACAACTAGAGTTTTACCTCATATAGGGCCCAGAAAACTCACATTTCTGAAGAGCACCATTAAGATGTTGTCATCACAATCAATGAAGTGAAAATTTCCCAAAGCCTCTGTGTTTTCCAAATATAATTCCTTTAACGATACGAGGTTTACAAAGGTTGCAGTAACAAAAATTAAAATAAGGCAAAGTAAATAATCTCTGAATCTTATTCAAAGATGAAAACTACAAAAATTAATGTTTCCCCTTTTCAAATTTCAATGTCTAGTCTATTCTAATCTTCTGTTGTTGTTCCTTTTTTTTATTGTGGTAAAAAATACGTAACATAAAATTTACCATCTTAACCATTTTTTTTGGCTGGGGGGGGGGTAGTTCTCTGGCTGGGAATTGAACCCAGGCCACGGCATTGAGAGCGCCGAAGCCTAGCCACTATACCACCAGGGAACCCCCATCATCTTAACCATTTTTAAGCATACAGTTTACCAGTAAAAACAGAGGGTGCCGAAAAAAATGTACACACATTTTAAGGAAAAAACTGTATTAAAATTGTAATAATATATACCGATAACAAAAATTCAATACAAGTCACGTTTGATTTCTGCAATTAATTACAAGAGGTGCTCAAAGTGGTTACCATCAGTATATATGTGATACATAGGTAACCTTGATTAAAAGGTGTATACATTTTTTTGGCACCCCAGTATATTTACAGTTGTGAAACAGCTCTCTACAACATTTTTATCTTGCAAACCTGAATCTCTATACCCCTTCTATATAGCTCCCCAATGTGCCCCCAACCAGACTTCTTTTACTAGAAAATATCAGAGAAAAGGGTAAAAAGAATAACTGCATTTATACTGTTATTTTCCTATTAGCGCTAATGACAAACTACCCGTTATTAAAACTGAGAACATTAACATCAAACAAAAAGTACCCAAACCACATAGGAAATCATTACAAATGACAGAAAATCTTTACCACTTAAAGACTAAAAACATGTGGATGGATTTTTTAAATTGTAAGTATAAAAACAATTTTTTAAAAAAAAATTGACTTCAATTGATTTATACCTGATATTACCCTTGAAATATCAAATATTATTCAAAGCAAAGTATTATCACCTTTAATACAAGTATACTGGGATGAATACAGAGTGTATTCTAAAGCCAAAAGCTAAGATTTAAAGAATCTATTAGCTATTACATACAAAATTATCAAAATATGAGTATAGATGTATAACAAATTGTTGTTCAAAATGAACAAAATGGTCACTAATATTAACGGTTCACAATTACTTTTACTTATGTCCCTTAAACCTTGAATTATTTTTAAGAATGAGTTACATTTCAAAGAAATATTATATATTTTCTTGAATTAGTTGACTAAGGAACAACTAATGAAGATTTCACATTTATTTTTTAAAATTCAGCTTTAATTTTTCCTTCAACTTTTGTTCATTCTTAGAGTTAATTCTATGTGAATACAAACATCATGTTAAAAAAAAAATGAAATTAGGGCAATAATAAAGAGCCAGGGGAAAAAATACATAAAAATAAGGAGCAATGGAAATGAAGTCAACAGTAAAATGTAAATTTTTATTTCAAAATCTTGAGAGGAACATTTTTCTCCTTCAGTAGGAGTCCCTTAAGCAAGGGAATTAGCATATTAAAGTTTTAAAAACAAGATTCAATTAAACACTGAGCTTAAACTGGATCTCCTTGGGTGACAATAAATATACCAAATCAACCTAACCCAATGCAGGCCATCTTTAATATACAAATATGATGTTGCTGACTCATTATCAATAGCAAATGTTGCTTGGATCTGTTTTGTTTTCTGATAGCCATCCACATCCTTCCTGGTCCTACTTAGAACCAAGAAGATAAATTTTTGGCACAGCTGGCTAAAACAATGAGATGTGCTATTTCAATTTTCCACCAGACTGAAATAGAAAACACATAATTATACATTAAAATATATCTCTTGTTAAATAATCCCTACTTCAATCCCCCACCGTATGTCAGGCCTGTTTTATTTTGAGGTACTTCTTTACATACTGTTTGCATCTAGAACAGAGAGAATAAGAAAGGAGATTAATAATCCCTGAACAACATATCCTAGTGATTTTCTCTGCTCCCTAGAGTCTCCTTGTTTCCAAAAATACACAGGTCCTCGGAAAGATTAAATTTTATATTAGAACCAATTCTCCTGAAGCATGATGTTGACCCTGATGATCTCCAGTCTCCTTCCAGCTCTGTAACTCTTGTGATTCTGCTCCTTTCATCTTTCCATTCTATCCTTGCTGAAACTTTGAGAACTAGTGATTTACAAATAAATTATTCAGCTTTCACTGTTGAGGTGTCACACACAGGTGACAGGCTCCATCAGCGGTGACAAGGAATGAAGCCCAGAATGACTGTTTTAAAGTACATCCTTTCCAGTGGCTCTATCTGGATTACCTCACCCACCCAGATCTTCATGGCCACATTATGAATTCCTAGGAGACTTGGAACAAGAAGTAGTTCAGGGTGTTAAAACTGTTGCTTTCAGAGTAGATTACACATTTGTGAGATAATGGGGAAATATGAATATGGAGTGATTATACCAAGAAATTATGCTTGATTTTATTAGGTATGACAATATTTGTTTTATAAGAAAATGTCCATAATCTTTTAAGAGTTGCATACCCAGAAGAAGGAATGAAATGACATGATGTCTGACATCTGCAGAGCTGCTTCAAATATTTCAACAAACAGAAAAAAAAAATCTTAAAAATTATTAAGTTTATATATATGAGGAAGCATTATTCTACTCTTTTGTATGCCTGAAATCTTCAATTGGAAAAGAAATTTTAACTTCCCATTACGCATTCAAAGACTGTATCATTTCCAGAGGATGTAAATGTGGCTATTTTAATACTACTTGTATATATAGTAACTTTGCTTTTCACCATTTTGTCTTGGTGAAATGTTTCCTTCTGGTTTAGTTATTTTGAATACTCTCTCCAACTTACTACCAAGAATTATTCCAGGGGAAAGGGGGATGGAAACTAGTCTTACATATCAACACATACACTTAACAAACAAGATACCAACTTCAAATAAAATTAAATCAACATTAAAAAAAAAAAAAAGCCTCAGGAAAGGAATCCAAGTTACAATATTTAACCTCAACTATTTGCCACCCACAGGTTTGTTTATGGCAATTCCTGCTTCCTGTTCATTGACATTATCGGCAGGGTGACTTCTACTTAATTTTGAATACACATAGAAAGGAAGTTATAAAATAAATGGGAAACTGAAAACTCCAATTTCCCTTGGTGCCTTGCTGCCTCCGTCAGTCAGTCAGTCAGCAGAACGGAGGCCTGAGGGCCAAGAGCAAGGTCAAGTTTTTAGATCCTTGTAAATGGGATGATTTTAGAGGAGGCTTGACTACCAGCTTTGGAAAGGCCAGGGTACTCAAAACTACCAACTATCAAATGACCACATGCAAATGAATCTTCGGGTCATATTTTTTCTTCTCACACTATTTAATGATAATTTGACCACGTAAAAAGAAGTGTTATAAATTCCTCTTTATACAAAGCTGAATTAAGTCAAAACCTCTGTGAATTTACAGTCTTCTAGTTTAAAGAAAATGAAACAAGTGGCAAGTAAATACAATGGTACCAGGAATTATTTAGAAAAGTCAATCACTTTTAGCATATACTATAGGTTTAACAAACATTTCAGCTTGATTTCCTAATCCTTCCATTATATAATATTTCATAATAATAATGAATACTCATATATATATAGAGCTTCAGGTCCCACAAAAATCTAAATTAGTAATTATATTTAGAAAATTCTGAGAATTGTGTCCTAATTCTTTGAAAAATCATGATCCATGCATGACATAGAAGATAACTCTTCATTAACCAAAATAATCAATGAATCTGCAGATTACTTCTTGGTCTCTTAACATTCCTAGTATATGAAACATAAAAACCATAGTTTATTTTTTTATCAAGTATTTAAAATATATAAAATAGAATAATATAGCGAGTCCAAGAACTTGCTATCTAGATTTAATTCATACCAACATTTGATATACTTGAGATTTTATAAAGAGTAAGCATTATAAATGAAAACCACAGGCTTTTTCTAGTTCTCGGCTTCAGGCTTTTCACAAGTCTCTATCTCTTCCCCTTCTATTTTATTCAAAATACTCCCAACTTTCCCATACCTCAGCTCTCACTCTTTTTGACTCACAGACCCATATTTCTCTATTATTATATTTCACAGAAAAATTTCTTGAAGAATCTGTACTTCAATATCCACTTCCTCTCCCTCCTATTTATTATTCTCTAACCTACTAAATCTTGGCTTCTGTTCACTGGATTCCTATTCAATTCCAAAACCTCATAAATCCAAGGTTACTTTTCAGACTTCATATTACTTGACCTCTTTAGCAACTTCTGAGGCTCACACAGGCTGAACATCCTCAGAAGAGCAAATTATCATCTTTAGACAATGGGGAGCTATTGTTTTGACTGTGTAGGCCCAGAAGGCTGGGGGGGAGGGAAGGCATGTGTGGAGGTCAGTGAGTCAGTTCCTAAAGGGAGGAAAGTGGAGGCAGAAGAAAGATTTACTTAGTTAAGACTACCACTTCAACAAAGGGCAGGATTACAGAGCAGGACTCATAGTTATAAAAACTCTAGCAGTGGTTCTCAATCTTCCTAATGCCGCGACCCTTTAATACAGTTCGTCATGTTGTGGTGACCCCCAACCATAAAATTATTGGTACCTGCTCTCTACACGTGTGTGACTGGTCCGCATTATGTGTTTTCCGATGGTCTTAGGCGACCCCCGTGAAAGGGTCATTCGACCCCCAAAGGGGTTGCGACCCACAGGTTGAGAACCACTGCTAGAGGATTCCAAATGCATGAAAAAATACATGTGCATTCTATTCTATTCATGCAGACAAAAAGACTAAAGGATATACAATGACTATATTTCTCTATGTTAAGATGATGGATAGTTTTTACTTCCTTCTTTATAATGAGATATATTCAGTTAATTTTCTACAATGAACATGCATTTGTTTCATTAAGAAAAAGTCTGCCCCCTTTTTTTTTTTTCTTAAATAGCAAAGGTCTGCATGCCTGTCTTCCAGTACAACAAAGAAGGGTTGTTGCCAGGGAGATGCAGCTCCACAGAATACCCGGGAGGAGAAAAACCCTGGGGAGCGAGTGGGTGTCAGGAGCTTGAAAGAGCAAAGAAAAGTAGGCTGGGTGCATGGGGCCCAGTCTTGGGAGAGGAGACCTTATGGGAACCAATCTGGCCTGAGACAACCCAGGAAGTGCCTGGCATGCTCCCTGGGCCTTCTAGCTATCCGGCCCTTTCTATTCTCCAAGATACTGTGGAAATCTCACTGCTGCTCTGTCCTTACAGTACTATGACTCCACACACATGGTGTTCCCTACTACCAGCTCCCTGACTTCCAATCCAACTTCCACACAGCTACTAATGTTCTAACACAGTGAACACTGGAAAATATTTCAAGAATACAGGATAATCTACACTCTCAAATGTATTAAAAAATCCTCTGCTGACCTTGACCAGCTCGACTTGCCAGCCCAGAAACTAGGCTCCTGCAGCCTCGACATCTGTAGTTCTCTGCACACTCTTCCCTGGCTTAGAATTTTTTTCCCTCTCTCTACTCACTTAGCAAATCCCTAGACACCCTTTGTCTAGCTCAAAAATAAACTCCTTTGCAAAGAACTCCTAGTCACTGGCTGCTCCCTCTCTCTGTACACCTTAGTGATTTTGTACACATTAATAACATTTTATAGCACTTCTTACACTACTGAAATCATCATTCAAATACCCATCTACGCCACTAAACCATGAGATATTTAAGGCCAGGAATCACATATCCCCATGCATCTAGACTAGTGCCTAGATACAGGGGATACTCAATAAATATTTGATGAACTGAATAAATAACTGTAAAAATATATAGCAAAAAAAGTTTATCTCAGAAATAAATTTTAGGAGCTCACACCAATTCATACTTGTGCTCTCTAAATGAAACCAATTCAAAGTTTAAGACCTAACTAAAAAGAAAAGATCAAACCAAATATACTATACTGGGTAAATGGTAAGACTTCTGCCATATTTACAGCTATGAATAAAAAACTATAGCAATTTGCAATTACCAACCTTTTCAAATAATTATATGAGGATTAAGTATTGTGGAGAGGTTTTTAGTTTTCCTTTGCATAATGGTAGAGGGAGCACTGCAAGTGTCTGTTAACAATGCAAAAGTAATTCAAATATGTAGATTCTCTTTGAAATCAAATCATCTAAGAATGGATGATAACCAGTGAACAAGGGAAATTTAAGATCAATTGCAAGAAAATAGAATCTACACATAATTCTCATTTCCATATATTTTAACTTTCATCAGTGCCTGCCTACGTCTACATTGAATTTACCTGAGCTAAAGTAGGGATTGAATTTTGAGCAGTTTGGGTCTCTGCCACAGAATCTGTTATACTTCCATCCTGCTGAGATTCAATTGTTTCCATGGTCATTTGTCTGAAAAGACAATAAAAAGGAAGAAATATTAAGGTCCTATCTGAGACATTTCTGTTTTTACCTATCTCTCTGATATTCATTTCTGTCATCCAAATGTACTATCTTATTTTTTTGAGAAATAGGTTCAGTGGTGGAGTCCTAACTCTCCAAACATAAGGCACTTTTTCTCTGTTCACTGGGTATGAACAATTCCAAGGGAGCATTACAGAATGTTTTATGGAAATTAGTTTATTACAACCATTTTTTTAATCTTACGATAAAATTTCCCTGATAATTATTTTAAGCCCTGTAGTATAAGTGAGTAATAAAATTAGGTTTTCTATTTTAAATGAAGTAAATTCTAGGATTCTCAAAGTCTAATCATGTATCTGCTTTATAATATGATGTAGTATGAAGGAATTTTCCCACTATCTAAATAAAATGCATTATAATACAAAGGTGTATCTAACTTTATCAGCACTAAGTAGTTTCTGATAAACAAGCCTCTCAAATTGAATCACTGAACTGACCACTTGTTCTGTAGCTCCTCAGTTAAAAAGCAGAATATAACTTTTCCAGGAAGAATGTTTGACATACATTTTTTGCCTATGACTTCAATTTAAGTTAATGATTTCTATGTGGAGTCTCCAGATAGAAGGTAAATCTTATTATAATCAGTTTTACCCTACTACGAGGAAATATAAAATGGAAACAAAATACGTTTTAACAAAATCAAATTATAGGGACTATTTACTGTTGTATATGTCTTTTCAATTGTCAATGTGGTTTATTTCCCACCTCAGAAGTCTAAATATTAAAACATATCCAAAAACTATGCAGGCCACTTAGAACTGTGAATTATCAATATCCAGATCTTTTTCCCAGGTTTAAGTAGCTGCCAGATCCTACAGATCTTCAGCTAGTCTTGCACCTAATACCTTCTTTTGATTTCAACAGCCATTAACTACATTCCAAGCCTTCCATTCTCAAACCTGTCTGTCAGCTATAGCCTATACTACACCTAGTTACTTCTCACTATTCATTTTAAGACTTACAATCATGATCATTTAGAGCAATTATAAACAAATAAAAACTTATAGTTTATTACAAAAAAAAGTCTTTCCCTCAATATTCCCAAATTTCTTTATTGTTATTATTTCCCAGCAGGGCCTCTCCAATTCTAGGTGAGTATAGTTCACCAACAATCATAAACTGCCAATTCCTATGGCTCTGTTTTTGTTTATGTGAGCAGTTCCCAAATATAATACTTTAGAGCATTAGTTCTGTATGATAGAAAAAGGTATTATCTGAGAAAAGAGGGTGGGGGAACGCTTTGTCATAAAGTTTTTAATATCCAGGATTAAAAGGGTTTTGCAGAACCTAGAAGCTTGAATATGCTAGTCTGCCTTGAGGAGGGTGGAAGTTACTGATCCAATAGAGAGCATTTTTCAAAAGTATTTTGTTACCAAAAGCTCTCTTTCCCCAAAGCATGTCCTAGCCAGCAGTGTTTTGGAAACAACTTGAGAAATGCTGTCTTATGCTATTTCTTACAGCTTTATGAAAAGCTCTCTTAAGGCTCTGCTTAGAATTTGAGTCTTAACTCAAACATTACATACTGAAAGGCCTTCCCCAGTATACTCCATTCCTTTTAGAAACATTCATTTAATACCATCTACATGGCGGGCCCTGAAAATACAAAAGCGGGTTAGTTACAACTCTTGCCCTGAAGGCATTCACTCACTAGTTGGCCCTTGGTTTCTCAAAGTATGGTCCTTGGACAATCTATATCAGAATTAACCCATGTGCTTATAAAAAATAAAAATAATAATAATAATAATAAAAATGAAGATTCCCAGGCTCAACCCCAAATCTATTGCTTTCTGGGAATCTAATTTTTTAATTAAAGAGATTCCAATGTACATTAAAACCTGAGAAAAACTTAAGCTTATTGGTCAATTCTATCAGGCAGAACAGAAACTAACTTCTTATATCGTGTGAAGTATGTTATGTATGACATGTTTTGGGAAACATAGGAGGGAATGACCTAGTTTGCCTGAGGATGGGATCACATGAGTTGCCTTCTGATGAATGAAAAGGCTTTCCTTCACAAGGTACAAAAGGAAAGGAAGGCTGTAGTAGAGAATCTGGGTGATAGGAGAGCCCATTTAAATTTAGTGGGCAGGAGAAGAATGGGTAGAAGTAGGGCTGGTAAGGGTGCATGGAATCAGATGAAGAATAGCTTATAATACTCTGGAGAGAAAAAAATGTGCACTTCTCTCAGCTGTCTCCTCTGCACCAGGTCCTTCAGTATCCATGGAAACAATGTATAGTGTATAAAGTTTCAACTACTTGCTACCTACACAGAATTCAATCAAGAACCAGACAGTAAGCAAAGGTTACTTGTTAATAGGAAAAACAAATAGCCCTAAGTCCATATACCAAAACTTCTGAATAAAGAGAACCTCTCCTGGTTCATACTTTAAACTCATCCATTTTTATTTCAAATACAATTCTCATTTATCTAGTTTCTAAATATACTTAATATAAGAAGTGATAGCTGACAGTGGGGAGAAACTATATAATAAACATTTCAAGAATTCCAAGTGTGTGACAATTTGGGTCCAAATAGGGTAAAGCTGCTTAGTTCTTTATACAAAAGAAATGGGAAGGATCTGTTAATTAAAACTCAGTAAGTGATATTTACAATAACTATTCTGAGTCATAAAGAAAAGGTTAACTACATTTAGTCTACTTTAAGGAAAGAGAGGCACACATAATAGAATCCCAGAAGACTTCCAATTAAATAAGCTCTAATGCTTAAAAAGGTAAACCTAACTCAGGACTCATATATATATATATAAAAGAATTTTTTAGTTATTAATATTAAACATTTTTAAATGTTTTACACATGAAAGTGTTTTCAGATACATTATCTGATGCAATCACCTTAATTTTCCCTTTTTCTCAGGGTATTTCCCAGAGTTTAATCTTTTGCCCGTCCTACATATAATACTATGAATTCTAAATTCTGTATGGAAATAATTCCCAAATTTCCCAGCTGTTCCTCCTCTGCCTCATCATAAAATTCCTTGTTCCCTTGAGACTGAAGGTAATTTGGTGTACCATCCTATACTCAGCCACATGATAATCGTCACCATTTACTCAGATCACGGTTGTAAACTGAAGACTTTGGCGCCTGATTCAAGAAACTTCTCTACGATTCTGGGTTATGTTCAACACTCAAAGGGAAGAACCCATCCTGCACCCTGATGCCTCACTTCAATTACTTTCTCTACGCCACTTCAGCCACTTACTGGACCTTGTCCATGTTTAAAAGTGCTCTGTGTCTGAAATAACTAATCCTGACATCCTATCCTCCCTTGCTTACCCACTTCTCTCTATTACTCCCACTATTCCTATTACTCCACCACATGGAGATCACCAGACCACTTTCCCCCTTTCCATCAGCCTCCCGCTTTCTTTATATGCCACCCTAATCAGCTTAGAATTCATGGTTTCTCATTTTAACTATGTTTCCCAATACCCTAAGTTCCCTTGTCCATTTTTCTTTTTGTGGTATCTGTTTAGTAAATGCAGGTCTGAGACAAAAAGTTCTTTTTTTTTTTTTTTTTTTGGTTGGTTCCCTGGCCAGGAATCGAACCCAGGCTGCGGCGGTGAGAGCGCTGAAGCCTGGTCACTGCACCACCAGGGAACTCCCATGGACAAAACCAATTCTGTCTCCTCTATACCTGCAGCAAGACTGATGAACGATACTGAATAAAATTATAAAACAGAATACTGAGGCTATTGAATTCAGGGTTTTCAACCCAAATGGGCAGCCATCTTATTTTCCTACTGAGCTTACTCTCCTATTCTCCACAACTGTTTCAAATTTTCTCTCTTCAAATCCCTGAGCTCACCTACGACCTGCTTAAGACCTTGCCTCCTGTTTCAGATGAGAACTCCCTCAACTTCCTGCCACCAAATCAACAAACCCACTACATCTACACCCATCATTTTCCCTTACCTCCTGCCTCCACACTCTTACATTCCTCTATCTGCCCTGAAGAGAGATCCATAATATATATTCTCATAATATGTGATATTAATATAGTAATATGTTCATAATATATATTATCAATTACACTCTGCCCTCTCCAGTGGTTTCTTCTATCAAGACTTAAACATGTTCAAGTATCTTCAATTTCAAACATGCACATATACACACACACAAGTAATCCACTGAACCAGAAGTCTTTCTCCAGCTAGTCTCTCTTGTTCCTCCCACTGCTAAACTACTTTAATGAACAGCCAGCACTATCTACGTGTCTTCACCTCTCAAGTGCTCCCAGACAACCCCAAACTCATTTGTCTCGCTAAAACTTCTCTAGTAAAGGCAACCACTCTCTGTCAGTACATCTGTCCATTTTGCACCCTATTATCTTGTTTGATTCCTTGGCAGCATTCAAAGCCATTGCCATCTTCCTTTTTGGACTCTATCTTGAAGGCATGATCCTGCATTTCCCACTATCATCTGATTTCTGCTTTGACAATTCCTTCAACATTGAATGTCTTCAACGCCCTATTTAGCCTTCTTGCCTCACTCTCAAATCTCCCCATGTGTAATATGATGCAGTTCTTTATATTCAAACACTAGTTTTAAGCTTATGATTCTCAAATCTCAATCTCTAGCCCAGAGGTCTCTCTTGGATTCTAAAATCATGTCTTTTAATTACTGACTTAACATCTCTAGATGGATGTCCTGCAGGTACTTCAAACTCATGGGTCTAAAACTAAACTCCTTTTCTTTTCCCACGAACATGTTCCTTCTCCGAGTTTCTTATTACAGGAAATGGGGTCCCACCATCCATCCAGCTGCTCAAGTGGACACCTGGGTGTCATCCCTGAAAAGTTCTCTCCTTTACCTCCTACAACATCATCACCAAGTACGATGATTCTACCTTCTAAAGAGCAATTTAGTCCCTCTTTGCCAGCACTTTATCTCCCTACTCTAATCTACACCAATGACTACCTTTTTTAGGGGGGTGGGGGGGGTGGGGCGGGGGTAGTTCCCAGGCAGGGAATTGAACCCAGGCTGCAGCATTGAGAGCATTGAAACCTAGCCACTACACCACCAGGGAACCCCCAACAGCTACCTTTCTAGTTTTTTTTTTTTTTTTTTTTTTTTTTTTTTGGTGTGTGGGTAGCTCCCTGACTGGGAATCGAACCCAGGCCACAGCGCTGACAGCACCAGCGCCAAAGCCTTAAGCCACTACACCACCAGGGAACTCCCCCAACAGCTACCTTTCTAAAACATGTATTTCTGCTTAAAAAACACTTCTCTCCTCAAACCTCTGCCACAGCTCCCTACTGACTACAGGATATAATCTAAGCTTCTTAGAACTACCATAACTACAATTACTGTTTTTAAGTGTTTACCAGGTGGTAAATATTAATACCTACCAGTTTTAATCCTTAACGACTTTATAGGGTCAATATAGTTCATTCCTCTTTCAGAGATGGGGAAAAGGAGACACAGGAGGTTAAGAATCTGATCTTACCACGAAAGTACTGAGTGGCATAGCCAGGTTTTGAACAGAGGTCTTTTACCAAAGTCCATATTCTCAGTAATCAAACCAAACTGCCATTCAATCTCTTTCACAATGTGACCCCACTTTTAACTTTTACAGCCTCATCTCCAGTCCCTCCATTCCTCCCTACACTCTGCATTCTGGCCTCCTTATTAGTCATTTTTTTCAAAGACACATCTGTCAGATATTACTAAAATGATAAAAAATAAGATTCTGACAGATTAAGTAACTTCTATAGGGCACATAATAGATAGCATGATGAAAGGTAAATGAGGGCTTGTGAATATGATTCTGGGGTTCTTTCCATATCTAGTTTAGACATTTTGCAACTGTTGTCACAACCTTCATTCAGATATGCTTTGTCTTGTATATTAGGATGTAGAGCCTCTAATTTCATCCCACTTGAATTCTTCTACAGTGTTTAGTACAGTGTCCAATACATATCATTCATTAAATGTTTGATACTCAAATCAATTTTTTAAAGGTAAAAATAATCTACAGAAGAGTAAGTCAGCACTATCAATTTAAAATATATATACCCTATATATTCGAACAGTGCATCCTGCTGATCTGTATCTAACAGCTGTCTAGTAGAACCTCCTAAACCCACTAAAATCCAATCCCAGGGCAGGACTCAGGGTGGATGATTCAACTACCATTCAAGTGCTCAACATGGGTCATACACTGCACTGGGTATTCTTAAAGACTATCTCAACAGGACCTTTAGGACCCAGAACTCGGGTGTAAATCATACATACATAACACCAACATCTTTATATCAGCCTCATATACTCCATCCAGAGAGAATATATTTATAAAGTATAAGAGAAAGATTCCTTATCACGCTGCATTGTTCATTATACTAAAATTGAAGAGACATATTATAGAGTATTCCCCCCCAAATCTCACATTCTATAGCAATCAAATATTAAACAGTGTATTAAAATTAATAGAATAATCTACAAATTAAGTAATTATGCAATATTTTAATCTTAAACAATAATCCTTATTAGAAAGAAAAGACCAATTAGTAATTATAAATTAAGAAAAATCTAAACACAAAAACATATAAGATGAAATAATAAAAACTAAAACAGAAAAGTCCATTAAGCACTATAAACAAATAGCAAGCAAAATATTGGCAAATATTCAATTACACAATTCTAAACAACAGAAAAGGATTTGCTAAAATAAGTATATTGAAACTAATGATTTATAGTAGTAGCAATATTCTTTTCTTATGAAGTTTAAATATTATACCTGAAGTTTTTTTATTATTTAGCAAACCATTTTCTTCTTTGATAGAAAGTAAATGTTATCTCAATATGTTCTAAATACATTTGGATTCAGTTTAATTAAATGTTAATATAACTATTGTTTTAAATGAATAGAATCCATCCATTAGCATCATTTTCAAAGATCTGTTGCATGAACTACTTTGGGGGTGGGGTGGGGAGAAGTGTATTTGCTTTACTCTCTCTTCTAGGATGTCAACAGAACATCCTCATCCTGCTGCAATTACTCCCAAAAGTACTAAAGTACGATAGTCAGTACTGTTGTTACAGTACAACACAAACAACAAACAGGTAGACAACCAATAACATACTTTCAAGAAATGAATACAAAGAAATATGTCCTTAAAAATTAGATTTACAATTATAGAAAAACTGAGGTAACTAATAACCAAAGTTATTTAGGCATACCCTGTATCAAGAACATACAAGCTATGTAAGTAAAAGGCAAAATGAGAAGAAAAAGGAAAAACATTTTAAAGAAATGTTATCATAGGTACCCAGGAAACTGTTCTTAAAAGAGAAGACAGGAACAGGAAATACAGGCCAAAAACATCTAAAAGAAAAATAGGACAAAGGCAGTTTCCTAATTATAACTAAAATGTTCAATTAACTAATAAACTTCTAAAATCTTACTTGTATCCACTTTGCAAAGATAAATTACACTGCAGAGCCATCCCCTTGTAAAAATTTTTTTCACCTCTTTTAAAAACAATCCAGCTGGAAAAAGAAAATTATTAAAGTTGTTTCTAGTCTCTATTTTTAAAGTTTTACCAAAAAATTTCATAGAAAATTTATTTTCTTTTTAAAACTAGAGCCAACTGATGAACCAGAATGTCTCTGAAAGCAATTAAAAGAAAACTTGAAAAATTCTATTTGGATTTCTGTAAAACATTGGTAGAGACTTTCTTGTTTTACAACTGTTACGTACAAGTGTAGCCTTAAGACAAGGAAGGAGGAAAAGAAACTGTCCACAACCTTACAGATGGTCTCCTTTCTAATTGAAAACACCAGCTCTTCCCATAAGTTGAAATGCAAGTGCACTTATCCCCTACAGAGCCAGCACAGTACATGGTAGAAAATGAATTGCTGAATTGCATAGCTGAATAATTTGGGTACATATGATTATATTTTATTATTATAGACACATATACATGTGAACATGTGTTCATATCTACATTATTAATTTAGCCATCATTTTAATTTTAAGCTAAGTAGAATTTTCAAAAAGACAGAAAAACACATATATATCCACCTACCTTAGATTTGTCTTAATATATTTTTTCCTGCCAAATTTGCTCATTATTAAGACATTTGTAATCAATGCTTTGCTCCTTCCTCGTTTTCTTCTTTATTTATCCTGCAGTAAAATTATAATGTTGAATTGGGAAATCATAACATTTTTAAAAAATTAAAATCTCTCAAAATTACCTCAAAAAATACCCTAATTTCTACAAGATTAAAAAAAAAAATAGAAAGCTGAAAATAATTCCATATTTTTTTCAATCTTACTCCTATTCAATTTTATGATCTTCCTAGGAAAAAATTTCAAAAACCTCAAATCATGTGCTATTTGTCAGATTCTCCTCTAGTGAAGAG
Source organism: Lyroderma lyra (assembly GCA_004026885.1). NCBI lineage: Eukaryota > Metazoa > Chordata > Mammalia > Chiroptera > Megadermatidae > Lyroderma > Lyroderma lyra. The sequence continues at coordinate 150,578 of PVJL010002707.1, forward strand.
AAAGCAGTGCTGTCTAAACGATTTAATATACACTAAATATTGCTCACAGGTATCGGCTCTATTTTAAAATAATAATCACTTAATAAACTGAATAAATGTATCATTTTCTTAAATTTCACTCCATTGCAACAAATGTATCAACCATTTTTTATTTACCTTAAATTTGAAAATAGGTTTTACCAAAGAATTTTAACTCCAAACATAATAATACTTCATTTAAAGTTTTAAACTTTCCTTCCAATAGCCTTCACCTTATTAAAAAAGCTGTTGTAGACACTCTAGCAATTAAACCCAAAATATTTTATTAATATTTTTTTAAAATATGCATTTGGCATGCTGAATGAGGTAAAACTGGCAAAGAAAAAGACAAAAGGATATCTGGGAGCCCTTATTTTAGAGTTGGAAAGGACAGATATACACATCTAGAATCACCCTCTAAGACATGCATCTAGCAACAGTGGAACTTAGCCACAGACATATCGCCTTCAGGGTTCCCTCCTAAGTGGTCCCCTCTAAAATGGTGTCACACTATCCCGTGTTCACAGATCCTCACACCCAAAATGTTCAAAACTAACCTCAACTCTCTTACTCTGTTCTCTCTCCTTTTGCTATACTCCTATCTCAGTGACTGGCGTCACCAGTCACTCAGCCACTATCTGGGAATCCAAGGTTCCTTCTATTCCCCGCTTCCTTTGTCCCCAATTCCTAAGGAATCGACATGGTCTAGTACTGGTAGCATAGTAGTGTGTCGTATAAAAAACACTGCCATTAGAGTTGACCTGGGTGTTAACTTGAGTTCTATTACTTTTTAGCTGTGTGATTGCAATTATTTATTTTCTCCAAGAATCCTTTCCTAACTGTGAAATGGAGAGGACACCAATCTTGTTTTGAGGGATGTTATAAATAATAAATGCAAAATGTCTAATTATGCCTAAAACATAGACAAAGTCCCTTCACTTGCTTAGCCTCAGTGATTTTATTTCCTAAATATCTCAACTGCTCCATTTTCTCTATCCTCATAGCTCCTACTTTAGTTCTGAAACTAATCATTTCTTGACTTGATTAAAGCAGAAACAGCCTCTCCGTATAAGCAGTAACAAGTCTCTCCTTATAATTACTTCACCTCACTCAAACCTTACTGTAATAATCCACCATAATCCACTCCATCAGAACACAACACTATTCAAAATGCAAATCCAAACATGCTATTTCCTCATTCGAAATCCTCCAACGGTTGTTCCCTCCAACAGTTGTCTTATTAATAGATACACAAAGTTCTGAGCATTATAATTTGAGGTACTTGGTAGAGGCTTAATAAAGTTTGTAAAAGCATTTGGATTTTAAGTTATGCCTTTCCTATTATGTCCATTTCCCAGTTCAGAATTACCTTGTGTGGATTTGTAAAGCAGGAGGTCCCATTTTACTCTAACATAAACTCGGCATACTTTGAAAAACACAACTGCTTTTAAAACTATTGATCTTATACCAAATCTGGTTTTAATGTCCTAGAACATGCTCTTAGAGGGTAGATATGGGTCCAGTCTAGCATCTTCCACCTGCACATATACAAACACCCGAATGGTTAAGAGCTCAAATGTCCTAATATGTTATATGACTTAATACAACATATATTCTATTTAGCTTAAAGTGTATCCCTTAAATTCATCATCATGTTGCATGACACAGAGGTTATAAGTTTTTAAGCTAATCTCCTTATGCCTAAAATCAGAGGATACTGATATAATGTCCTGTATACCACCAATATTCTACAAAAATAATTTTAAAGTCCTATCTCCAAGGAAGCTTAATTTTAGAGTAGAAAGGTATATTTAAGACTAGTTTATTGTAGGCAAATACTTTATACAAACAGAGAAAAATGATTTTTAAAAATCTTTTGCCTGCTGTGGATTTCTGTGCTGTACTTGGAAGAAAGCCATTTAGCATATTGTTAAAAATTTTCTATTACATAATTAGTTTTAATTACAAAAACAATGTTTGGCTTTCACCTTACTCTTCACCAACATCTTACTCTATCTGCCCTCTGGCTTAACATCTTCAATCAATTTCAATGCTACTGAGTATGTATACCTTAATGTAATAGCTCTCTGTACAGTTACTTAAAATATGCTGAGTAGAGAAAAGATATGACTTAGAAGTAGCTCTCTATAGATATTTAAAATATGATGATTACATATAGCACTTAATTTATACTTACAAAATTCTGAACATCTACTCTGATGGGCTTAATTATATTACTATCTTAACTTTCCAGGAAAATTAGGTATATATAAGAATCAAACTTCTTGAGCAACCTCATACAAGAATATAAAAGCTTACTTAACAACCTGTTCCCACCTCATCAATTCTCTTCATGTTCTCCATTCCTTTTGCAAAACCTGCTTAGCTAAGGGCCACCAGTTTTCTAGTGCCCCCAAGCACTCTGCTCCTACCAGGTGGGGGATGTGCTTACCAAGAATTAGTTATATTTATCACCGAACTTGATTATGCTAGCCATATTTACGGTTGCAATTTGGACTACAGTTAAATAGCATGTTAGATCAAATTATTAAATAGATAAAATTATTTAAAAAGATAGCTGTTCCTATGAAACTAAGTTGAATGCTTTGAAAAGACAAGGCAAGTTGCTTTTTTAAAAATTCCTACATTTGGACTAGATGTTACAGTTGAAGATAACTATAAAATGCTGGGGAAACATTACAAAAATGTAGAGTTCTTTATAAAGATACTTGTAAAACAATCTGAGTCTTATTCCACTTTCAAAACCCTGAAATGGATATTGCAAATTACACAGAGATTTTTCTTTTTCAAGAAAGTAAAAAAAACCCCTCAAACAAACAAAACAAAAACTCCCACCATTGCAATTAGCATACTCAAATAAAAAGAAAAGAATGTGGAATAAAAGGCAGTACACATGGAATCAGGAAGAGGAAGAGAACACAGAAAAGCACAATCTGTTTCTTTGGTTCTGGCATGAAGCAAGGTTTTACTTCTTTGGGAAAGGAGATCTCCACAGATTAACTATGATTTTAGTAGCAACAGCAAGTAAGGTTTGAAAGACAAAGAAAAATATGAAGCTTATATTGTAAAGCTGGTCTTTGAGTAAGTCGATTAGAAAGTTGGGAGAAGCAGGGGTAGCTAGAAGAGAGAATTCCCAAAGCAATATATACAAGGGCTGTCCAGAAAGTACCCAGCCATGTAATATGAAAAATAAAGGCATTTATGGCTGGATTTTTTCTGACAGCCCTTGTATATCTGAAGTCTACCGGGATTAGCCTATGGATATTAGGCATTTTAGGCAATGAGATGAGTAGAGGAAAAACAAAGGGAGACGGTAGTAAATGGAAATTACGACACTTTCAAGGTTTAGTAATCCTTGTGAAGCAAAATTAGCATAACTGCCAAGTAACAATCAACACTTCCGTGTAAGAAGTAGCCAAAAGCAGTACTTGTAAAGTTATCTGAAACACTTGTAAATAATGTCTTTAATATTTTGAACATGAATCATACAAAAAATAAGGCAGCTTTCTAATATAAATTCACCAACACTCCAACTTAATTGTTTCAGATACCTGATATTAT